>VWZE01007082.1:22383-98823 GCA_013396675.1 Eubucco bourcierii | reverse complement strand
CCCAGGCTGGGCCAGCATTAGTCAAGAAATGGTGTATCTGATTATGTTTCAGTGTGCCAAAGTTCTCATTATCATTTCCTTCACACAGACATCATGTTTTATCTACAACATAACATTATAAAGTAGAGAAGTAAATGTTTGAGGTTTTGGGGTTTTTTTTTTTAAGAGGCAGGGTTGTAAATTTCATTTGCCTACTTCTAATTCTTTTTTCAGCATTTAGGACAACTTTCTGAACTTATTAAGGTCAGAGAAAGCTTTCTAAAGGCTTCCAGAGCCCAGAAGTTCACATTATTCCTTTTTTTTTTTTTTTTTAATTGTTAAAATAAAATATTTGTAAAGGTTAAGGAAAACAACTCAGTCTCTGAGGAATAATAACACTATATTTTTAAAGGTTCTTCCCTTTTCTTTGTCTTATTAGATGAAGAGTAGCTAAGTAACTAAATGTCAAGCTTTGTATGAAACTATCTTAATGCTGAATGATTTTTCAAATGCTTTATATATTAAAAAAAATATATATATGAAAATCAGAAACCCTGGAAAAAATTCCTTTCTCATTATATACTGTAAAACTGCCTTGAATCCCTAGATTTCCAGAATTTAAGGCTTTAAGATACCTTTATTTGACAAGCCAAGCTTTCAGAATTTGTGAATTCTGTAAATTCATATTTATTTTCTTACATTGTGCTCCTGGAAAAATCAGTAGCAAAGTATTTATTATTGAAAGGTATCAAGGTGAATGGAAATGGAGTTAAAAAGTAATACAGTCAGAAAAACAACTCTTTAAAGTAACATTTTGCTCCCTTGTTGGCTCAGTGTTGTCCTTCATTTTTGTCCTACAATTCTCAAAAAGTATCAGGTAGCTGTTATAATTTTTATGCACTTCATTAGGTTGCATTTTTTTCCCATTTCTTGAGGCTTTGCCACTTTAAATGCAAAACATTAGTGTAGCATTTTACAGATTTTCAAGCTTTGTGATGCTGAAACTGGTCTCTATTTTCGCATGTTTCTATGACAAAATTAATGAATTAATATTAATAAATTATTATGAATTAATAGAGTGTTTGATCTACAGAATGGCAGAGGCAACAGACCTGGTAGCTGGATGGAAAAACCAGAAGCCATAGTGGAAGCTGGTGTGCCAGTTTTTTAGCACTGAGACTTTCCTTACCCAAAGGACAGCCCAATGTGGGAAACCTTTCTGCTTCTCTTCACAAAAGTTTCACAGTATCACAGTATCACCAGGGTTGGAAGAGACCTCAAAGATCATCAAGTCCAACCCATCACCACAGACCTCAAGACAAGACCATGGCACCAAGTGCCACGTCCAAACCCACCTTGAACACCTCCAGGGACAGTGACTTCACCACCTCCCTGGGGAGCCCATTCCAGTAGCCAATGACTCTCTCAGTGAAGAACTTTCTCCTCACCTCCAGCCTAAACTTCCCCTGGCACAGCTTGAGACTGTGTCCTCTTGTTCTGTCACTGGTTGCCTGAGAGAAGAAGGTAACCTCCCCCTGGCTACGACCACCCTTCAGGTAGTTGTAGACAGCAAGAAGGTCTCCCCTGAGTCTCCTCTTCTCCAGGCTAGACAATCCCAGCTCCCTCAGCCTCTCTTCATAGGGCTTGTGCTCGAGGCCTCTCACCAGCCTCGTTGCCCTTCTCTTGACACACTCAAGCACCTCAATGTCCTTCTCAAATTGAGGTGCCCAGAACTGGACACAGTACTCAAGGTGTGGCCTAAACAGTGCAGAGTCCAGGGGGAGAATGACCTCCCTGCTCCTGCTGGCCACACTATTCCTGATGCAGGTCAGGATGCCACTGGCCTTCTTGGCCACTAAAAAAAAGTTTTTGGCTTCAGCTTCACTTAGCTCCACTGAAATATCTTTAAGAGCCAAATGAATGAGCTCCAATCTTAACACTCCAGTGTCTGTGACAGACACATTATTCAAGGTTTTTTGTTTTTTCTATTTTGCATTTAATAAGCAAAACTTGGTTAATATTACAAATATTGCATCTTAGATGTTTCATGCCAATTTTTGCTTTTCATATGTAGTTACATTGCACAAATATATGCATTTTTGTTGCCGGGGGAGATAAAGTATTTTTCCTTTGCTACCTTCATAATTTTATTTTCAACATTAATGTCATATTCTAAATAGATCCCTTGAAAAACTTAGTCAGTGAAGGGGAAAAAAAAGATAATGTGTAAGGAAAATTAATTATAAACACTGGCTTATCCTCCTGAAGCTTAAGGAAAAACAGCTAACCAAACATTGCTTCTAGTCAGGAAATTATCTTATTCATAAATACCAATTTAAATGTCATTCTTCTCCAATGAGTCTGAGTTCTGAAAGGATGAATGAAGGGCATGTTTCTGATATGTCCCAAGGACTTTATCATGAGTGGCAGGTTCAATGGTCCGTGACTGACAGCAGAAGCACACCATGGCAACCATTGATGTGAATTTGAAGGATACTTAAGAGAATTATCTGGGAACTACTAAACCTGCACAATCACACCTGCATGAAACTGCAAATCTCTTCCAGGACTAAGCAAGTTTGGCCTTATGTGAAGAGGAATTATGGCAAGATATAAACGCACAAAGAATTATTTGCAAACTAATATTTTTTTTTCCCCCATACCTTATTTTCTGTGATGTTTGACAATTGGCTACAATACAAGCACATGTGTAGTCAGACTGAAAGAACATGAAACTGCTCAAGAGGTTGGAGTTAGTTAACATTATTAAGTTTGAGAGATATCTTCGTGTTGGAAATGGGCTACTGAGTGATGTTTTCAAGAAATTGCCAACATCACTCTAAAAACAATTTAATCCAAAGTCAAAACTGTTCAGCTGTAAGGCTTGCAACAGTTGGGATTTTTCAAAGTAAAGTTCTTTCAGAAAAAAAAAATGTTTTTATTAAAGGGAGTAATGTGGGCTCTTGTTCTTACTTGTGATTTCTCTGATCTTACAAAAAATCACAATCAAAAATTGGCTTCGATATAAGCCAATCAAAGAGATAAAAATGTTACAAGACGATGAAGCAGTTTCAGTAAGGCCAAAAAGGGAGAGAAATGCCCAAAAAGCAAAGCTGAGTATCTGCAGAAATGTGATGCTAAACCTATGCCAAAACTTAGATAAGTTACATCCATATCCCACACATGCAAACAAAACCACAGTAGACTACAGGAGAAGAAAGAGACTTCTGGTTCTGACTCAAAATACTGAGCACTAAAAATTCAGAAACTTAGCCAACACAGCCAGACAGGCACCTACACCGAGGGACTATCTTGGATGTGTCAATACTTCTGGGTCAGATGCTGATAACTGTGCCAAGTATTAAAAGCCTTCTAACATGGTTCTTAAGAAGCCTTGGGAGATACGTAGAAAACAATGCTTTTAAAGTAATAGTTTTAATCAACAATCGTGCCACATTTATGGTTGGTTGGTTTGTTTGTTTCTTTTGCTGAGAGACATAAAAGTTAATGTTGCATTTTCACTCTGTGAAAAAAACTATTAAAAAAAAAAGAAGACAATTTTGTGATTAGGACAGGGGTTCAAAATCTGAATCAAGCATCACGCTCAGAAAGTCATTTCAGTTTCAGACTGTGATTAAACTACACGCCAGTCTCTCTACCAATCATATAAACCTATACACATATGTTACAACAAGCAAATATCAGTAGTGACGAGGCACAGAGGATGGAAGGCCCACATATACCCAGACAGGCAGAAAAGGAAGTCTCTGAGGCCTTTCTGTGCACAGACATACTGCATAACTGAAAAACAAAGTAGAGAAACAAAACTAAACCGCTGAAGTTCCCATGCTCAGGTACCCAGAAGCTAAAGTCTCTTCTTGGCTCAGCATCAAATCCCACAGTTTGGCCCAGCTAACAGTTTCTGTTTGTGGAGTTTCAGACATCATAGACTGAACTATTTAGCTTGTTAAGGAGAAATGAAAAGCAGCAGCTCCGCATACATACACTTGTTTAAGACCATTTATCATTACTTTCAGCTACAGCTACTGCACATATAAAACTATAATTTATTCCAGAAGACTCTGACATAGTGGTAAAATCTCAGACATATCTGGTTTGCTTCGGAGGAGAAAACAGTGACGATGTATGTAATAGATGTGCTGCAAAAGAATGTGATACAGTATAGTGCTATATTAACACAAATAACCCCTTTTTAATACAACTCAGTTTGCCACAATTATTATTCTAGAGGTTTTGCAGTTGACAATGCAGTGAAATGCAGAGGGATGTGTAAACAAACGCAGACATGATGTATGCTTGCTGTCATTAATTTAACACAGACAACTGACCTAGTCAAATAGCACTTAACGTTACATAAAATTTGCTGAGTGCTTTCTGAGTGTACTCTGCTAGGTGCTGGGCTGACCGTAACAGTTCCTTATTAGAATTAAGTGCAGATGCACCTCAAGAGTCTACTTGAAAAAATACTAGCTCTGCAATCAAGCTTCTGCTCTTATAAGTGGAAGCTATGTAATGTATTTTAAATTAACACTTAACTGAGCTATTATCCATAAAACAGCTGCTAGAATCATAGAATCATAGAATGGTAAGGTTGGAAGGGACCTCAAGGATCATCTAGTTCCAACCCCCTGCCATATGCAGGGACACCTCTCACTAGTACAGGTTACTCGAGGAAGAAGAATGCATTCTGCCACCAGTTGAGGTCCAGTTGAAGACTGTTATTCAATTGAAAGAATAAAAGAGTTTTGCAACCCATTAATTTCATTCAATGTGTAACAACCTTCAAAGAAACAAAACTTCATTAAAAATGATGTACAAGAGACCACCTTATTCACTAGGAGATGCTCTCCTTCTCCAGAGAGCAGAAATTCCTTTATGAAGAGACAGTAATACTATTTTCCCTTCTAAATAAATCTGGGTGGGGGGAAGTGAGAAATAGAATACTGCAACAATCATGTTAATGTGACAGAAAACTGTTTCAAAACATTGCCAAACTTTATTCCTACCTACCGTGAAATATTTGTAACTGGTGAACGTAAGAAACTACTACCAACCACCTGGAGAGCAATCAAGGAACAGTTACTTGCTACAGAATTTCTACAAGTAGCAAGAAGCTTCATGAAGCAGTTTGTATCTTCCCACATTCATGCTGTCCGACTTACTCAGATAGGATTTTTCTAATCTGAAACCACATGTAGTCAGGGAACTAATTATTAAGATACCACAACTAGCCAGGGAACTAATTATTAAGATGGTTGTAAATGTCCAATGGTTTGTGACTGTGAGCATTGTCCAGAAATGTATGGGACATTAAGCTCCCCACCAGGTCACTGAAGCTGGTGAAGCACACCAATTTAAACCAGCTAAACATCTGTCTTTATTTTTTTATCTTCAAATAGATATGCAAGAAACAGCACCAATGGGACAAGCATGGCACTTGAGGTGACAACAGGCAGACCCACAGTCTCTTGCAGTGATCGGCTCCAACACTGGATTGTGAAATCATACAGAAACACTGACTAGTCCTCAAAACCAACAGCGGACTCAGACTCCCAAAGTAAGAAGTTGGGAAAGCATCCTCATTTGTTACTCAAGACAAAAGGGGACATTCAGCCTCATGCTGATATATCCAACCATTTAAGTCCTTACCAACCTTGGTTTGCAAGCATCAGAAGCTGGAACTCAACTACAAAGAAAATGACTGGTTGGCATTATACAGATGTCTCTGCAGTTTTCATGAGGTTAAACAATGAAGAGGACAGTAAGAGAATGCAAAGAAACAACTTTCAACACAAGCAGCAAAATGCAATGCTGAGTGAGTGCTGGTTGATGAGCATGCCAATGCTTCTGCTTAGGAGCTCTTTTAGGAGAAAGGAGAACTTGCACATGGAGGAACTCCTACTATGCACACACTGCATATATTGTATTTACAGGCATTTCCAACAACACAAAGGTTAGGTTCAAGGAGATTTCCAGGGAGAGGTAAAGATGAGGAGAAAACTAGCAAGGATTCATCTGTGCAAGCATTTTCAACAACAAACCAATTATTTATATGTTTATTAGCAATTCTCACCATGCTTCTGAGGCCCAACCTCACACCAGTGGCCATCTCCAGATAGAAAGGGAAAGAAAGATGTGAGAAAAGAAAAAAAGGATCAAGATAGTGAGCCGAATAATGTCAATCTTTTTAGCAAATATATACTTATTACTTCTTACACTCCTGGTTTACAGAATCACAGCATGCTTTGGGTTGGAAGAGACCTTAAAGATCATCTACCTCCAACCATTCTGCCATGTGTAGGGACATCTTCCACTAGACCATGTTGACCAGATTGTTCAAAACAGCAAATTGTAGTTGCTGCAAGCAGAGGATGGCCCTGAAAAGAGTGGTGTTTTCAGAAAGGAATCACATCTAAAATGACCTTCTGAGGTGACAGAGCATTCTTTTATGAAGTAAAGATTAAATTCACAAAGGTTCTTTACCAAAACTCCCTAAAATATAATGGATTCTTTACATTGCTTTGCACAGCTGTTAAATCCTAAATTATTATCTAATCCATAAGGGATGTAATTTTTCACTCTACTGAGCCCAAAGCAAAGCAATGGGACCCTTTAACAGTCTGATTTACTCTACTGAAGCATCAGGCATAACAGATTGCTCTATCATCATCCTTCTTCACCATTACAGACAAGTCAGATCCAAACCCCAAGCTCCCACATTTTTACTACTACACCAGAAGAGAGAGTTGGTACAGGAGACACAAGTTGCTTCTACAACCTCCCAGCAGTATTTGCCTTGCACAGCCTCTCCACTCCAGCTACGTGAAAGCCTTAGAAAATCTTTCCTTCTGGCTATTAGCCATAAATGTTTTAATTTAAAAAAAAAAAAATTTGAAAATGTTTGTGCACCCTCATTCAAGGCTCTATTTTGGAAACTGCCCACACTCTTATTTCAATATGAGAAAAAACTACGTCCAGCTGAATAACAAAATTGCTCGGTGTAACATAAACCTGGTCAGCAAAACAGACCTTTTAGATACTGAATACATTTGAAGAAATAGTTCTTGTTAAGGTAAGTCTGAATAGGTCTTTTATGTATATAGATAGATAGATAGATAGATAGATAGATAGATAGATAGATAGATAGATAGATAGACAGACAGACAGGTAGATTAGGAGTGTGTGTATGTGTATATACACACACCCCTATAAATATGATTCTAAACTTATGGAAAATTGTAACCAAGCCATCAATTTGCTGTTTGGTTAAAATACAAAACAAAACAAAACATTCCCCCCCACACCCCCACCCCCATACATATATACATACATAGATATCATTTTCCTAATCTAGGCAACAGGTTATTTCAGGTATTATAAAATTATTTAGATTCAAAGCATAAATAGATTTATAAATTGCTTGTTACTATTATTGCATGGTAAGCTCAATATTCAGTAAATCACTTTGATGCACATATATCTTCTATTTTATGCTTTATACATGTTGGTTTCAAAGCAGCTCAGGTTTGGTCCTACACCACTGAAATGAATGATGATCTGGGTAAGATCAGGATCAAGCTCTAATTCCACATGCATGTTTAAATGCTTAGTTGGATCTAGCCTAAGGTAACTCACAAACCACAAAAATGTACCAAGAAATACTGAGAAAACAGTCACATTTTACTTTTTGTTTTGTTTTGTTTTGTTCTTTTTTAAACTTCTACTGGTTCAGATATTACTGAACATTTAACACCCCTCCCAAAAAAGCTGACTTTAAAATATCACTGCACGCTGGGATAAAATACACAATCGTTAGCTCTGTAAACATTGTTTGAAGAATCTCACACATTCAATAAAATGCATAAGCTCATGCTAAGCACATGAGTAACCACAGAAGTTCCCTGGGATAGATGATGTAATGCAACTTAAGCAAGCACTTAAATTCATCACCAAACTGGAACTTTAAACAAGTTGTTTCTTTCTGACTTTTCTGCATGGCAACGTTAATTTTAAGCTTTATTCTATTCAGTTTTGCCCTTCCCTCTTCAGATTCATGCTGAGTAAATCCAGAGTATATCCTTCAGAATCCAATTAGCAAGTTTTTGTTATATGACTGAAAGAAAAAAATAAATTAAATACAAAAATCCCTTCCTCACAGCTAGAGAAATATGCTGGAACTTGAATGCTTCAACACTGCTTTTGGTAGCAGAAGCCTGGGCCCAGTGTCATAAATCACAGGGATGACATGTCACTTTTAAAACCATTATAGCCTTGACCTATATCTATGGCAATCAATAGCAAGAGTTGGCTCATTTCACCAGATTCTGGATGAGCATGCTACCTGTGACCAGATAATACAGACTATCTGCTTCACTGCTAGGAACCTCTAAAGAGAAAATCCCATTTCTTCAGTCATGTAAGAAGCCAACACTGAGCTAGTTACGATGTTTTTCCAGCGATGATTAAGTTCCTGAACAAGGCAATTTTAAAATTATATCTCACTCCTTTTTTTTTTTTTTTTTCCCCTTCTTCTTCTGTAACTGATTCTTCCAGTTTATATTCATCATCAAACAACAACAAACTTTGCATTCTGGGATGACTGATTCCTAACACCACTTTGCTGATTTAAAAATGCTATTCTATGAAGTTTCTCAGCTTATTATATCCAAAGCTAGCTTGAAACTGACTTTCTGGATGGCATTAAAATGCATTATTTTGCCAGTGTTTGCATGATTTATTTTCCCCAAAAAAACTTTATTCTTAGAAAAGTAGAATACAATACAATAGAATACAAACAAATGATCATTTATATGCAACTAAGCAAAAAAAAAAAAGTGTACAGAGGTTTCAGACATGTCATTAAAATACAGAAAAATAATTTAAAATAAAAACAAGATAAAATATAGAGGACATGCAATGAAGAGAAAATAAAATATCAGTTTGATGATCTCATGTTTCCTTTCACTTTCAAAAGGAACCATCCCGGGGGAAATCAAATTGTCAGATAAAAAGATAACACCACAAAGGAGACAAGGTAAATGAAGTGACAAAGAAAAAGACAAGGAAAGTGAAAATAATGGTGGAAGCATAAGATTCTTTAATAATCAAAAACAACACTGCTGACATCATGCTGAAGGTACAGAAGCCTGGATTACCATCAAACAATGTCTGGATGGAGAACTAAAGTGAGATGGATACAGTGCAAATCACAATTCTTAGCAGTGACAGATTTTGATCCTTAGACTTGTACCTGGTAGCTCATATTTCCACTTCTAAGGTACACTGAGTTCCACAGTCTTCTAATATCAGAGGAGAATCCTAGTGAGTAACTTTCATGACTGCTAAAGCAGGGAATACAGATTTTTGAGGTAGGCTAGAATTTGCATATCACTGAACATGGAAACAGGGGAACTTAAGGCAGATCAAACAAGGCTGCCCTGGCCAGAGATACAGTTTTCCTTTCTTTAATCCTGCATGCTGCCAATATATTTCCAATAACTTTTAGAATAATTTTGCTACCTCCCACTATTACATAGACCTAGAAAGTACTGCAGAGTCTAAGCTTTTTGAAGTTCAATTACATTTAAAACGTTATTAAACTGGAAGTAGCAGGAAACAGGGATGAGAAAAATGCTGTTACTAGTACACAATTCTGTTCCCACTCTGGACAGCATCTGAACTGCTCCCCCCTTTTTCATTATTTAAAAATAAAATGTGAGAACAGAAAAGTGAAAAGTGTTGAATAAAGTGATTTTGCAGAAGCATGAGAAAGTTAAGAAATCACAAACCAAGCTGCGAAGACTGTGATTGTTAATGAATTATAGACTTGATACAAGTTATGAGGCACAGACTAACAGCAAGTCAGAGAGTGGAAATTTATGCTAGTCCTTAACCAAAACCTTCATGCACTACAAAACTGCAAACACACTGGGTGCAGTTTCTGAAACACTCACATCGCTAGGAGCAGCACAGCCAGTTTGAGGAAAACATATTTCTGATTTATAATATAGATTAGCTGAGTTTAAAGAAAAAATAATAAAAATCAAAGATTTCTTGAGATAGATAACTCAAACAGTGTCTTTCAAGAGTT
The DNA here is from genome assembly GCA_013396675.1 of Eubucco bourcierii. NCBI lineage: Eukaryota > Metazoa > Chordata > Aves > Piciformes > Ramphastidae > Eubucco > Eubucco bourcierii. The sequence continues at coordinate 88,733 of VWZE01007082.1, read as the reverse complement.
GTATTAACAATAAAAAGCATCTAGAGGACATTTTATGGAAGATGCAAAAATTATCAGCCCACAGCAGAAAATCATCCTGTATAAGTGACTCATTGTCTTTGATGTGAGGTTGCCCATTAATTTCTTCTCAGGGAAATGCACCACGTGCACAGTGAAAAATAAGACAATTTAATTTTATTTCCATACATAATATGAGATGTATCTATTATTCTAAATTTCGGTTGCTTAGGGGTAGAGCATGTGGCTGAATTAGGAGTGCTCTCTTAATAGTTCTGATGAAATCTCAGAAACAATTATCTTCAAGGGGAACAGTGTAATTTCTACAGCGCCAAGTTTCGGTAACTTTACCTGACTGCTCACTTATTCTAAAGGGACACTGAGTGACTGGACAGATATTCCAGAATAAATATTCATTTCTTATGTCACAGTACCTCAAATTTCGGAAGCTGAAAGTCCAAAGATTAGGTATCAGTATTGCAGGCTTAGTAGCAGCTATGTAACTCAAGATTTTCACACACAGAGATAGATGTACGAGGTGCTTAAATTTCACTGTGGTATAGGACAGATGAGTATTAACAACAACTAGGAGAGGATGATGAAAATGATGACCATTTCTGATTTAAGAAAACAATAAGGGCCTTTAAACATTATTAGCTGTTTTTCTGGCTTTAAGAGATTATAAACTTGAGTCATAACAGAATAATGTGGCATGTTGTTGTAGATACACATTTTTTTCCTGACATTGGAGCTAATCTTTCTTCCTTTAACCTGGTAAGGATTAAATGAAGACTTAAAAGGGCTAACATTAAGATTTTCACACTAGAAGTCGCTAGAAATGTTTTTTACAAATTTGCTTCAAATACAATAAAAATATATCAACACCCTGAAAAAGAACAACCCAACTTTCACTTTACTAGTGAAATTTCACTATTCCTTGCATAATTATAATTGTAAATCAACGGCAGCTCTTGTTTGGGGAAAATAAAGTCCATCTTTCCTGAAGGTTTATCTTACTGAACTAGCTTAATGGCTAGAAATAATACTATTTTTAAAATTGAGTAGGGTAGTGATTCTTTGTAAATGAACAATTAAAAAAATTATTCCAATTAAAAAAAAAATTATTCCATTTGGAATATGTCTCCATCTGACATAACTCTTCCTATAAAAGTCTCTGCAACTGTACATCAGACTAACGTCAGAGTCCAAGTTATGCTGTCAGGTTTCATAAGACAAGTTTGCTGTTCCTCTCAGTTACATACTTAAAACTACATTTTTCACACTCATTTTAATTAGCCGTGATTGGTATCACAGACATCTTGAGTCCCTGAAAGTCTCAGAGTATTTGCTCAAGCTAACCTGCATAAAAGCCAAAGGAAGTGGAAGAGAAAAAGACAACGAGCTGGTAAATATCAACACCTTAGTGTCAGCTGAAAACATTTTCCAATGTTAATAAAGGCTGTGCACGTTATTCCAGCTACAGACTGCATAGACAACATACAAAATGGGGCATCTCTAAAAAAAAATAAATCCTTTCTCTCCCTCTTCAGCAAGCTGCAGTTGCGGGGAGAGCAGTTGTGCATCTTCCCAGCCCCTCTTTGTTTTTTTAAATTAGCAGCTGTCGGTGTGATATAAATTGGTCAAAACAAAGAGACAACGTTACAAAAAGGCTCCGCACATTCTGACAACTCCTCCTTCCATCCTGAATCTACTGTAATTTTCTACAACGGATTTATAACGGTCCCAACCGGGTAAGAGTAACAGGAGCCAAACAATGATTCCTTGTCCTTCCCCTTAAGAAGCGACTCATGCACGAGGCAACACCAAAGTGTACTTGCAGGCTGCAAGAAGCTGAGCAGGATCTCTGCACCTCCCCTAAGGAAACGGCTGGGCATCTGGCCAGTTGCCACAGCTTTCCGCTGATACCACAACACTCGTGTTTTGGCAAAGTCTCTCCGAAAGTAGAAGAAAATCAGTCTTAAGTTTGCAGCTGTTACTGACCTAATGACTTGGCTATTGGAGATACAGAACAGTTCTGTATAAGCTGTGCAGCTGTAGCTGTTACTGTGGCTAATACACAGTGACAGAAATATCCTGAACACACTTATCCTGGAGATCAAATTCTCTTTCTCCTTTTGGTTCCTTAAGCAGTGTTCATCCACTGTTCCTGACTCAGATGAGCCCCCAGGAGCTCCCTGCATCCCTGGATTCTGCTCTTTCCAAAGTTTTGAAACTCGGTTCTCCTAAATATAGTGAAAGTCTTCAGACAATCTATACCATCTCTGCTGAAAAGTAGTTTCCTACCTTAATTACAGCACCCATTAGCAACCGCATTTCAATCCCTCCTCCTCACTAGTAGTACACAAAGAAAGTATACCTGGACGTTAATTTCCTGAGAAATAGCAACTACATTCTTTTGCTAATTCAGCTGAGTGGATGTTGTGCTCTAAGTGACAGGAGGCCCTGCTCCCAGCCCCAGTGTGCCATCCCCTAGGTCCAGCAGCCATTAGCTGCTGCCTGGCCTCTCTCGCACCTGCTCCTGCCTCACTCAAGGCCCAGCTGATGAGCTCGGTCCATGGGCCTGCCCATTGCCCAGCCCAGAAGGAGGAGCTGGGGATGGGACCCCCAGCTGGAGCCCAGAGTCTGGGCAGCTGCCTCCGGGGCCGAGTTAGCGCTTAGCACACACTTGGGAGCTCAGGATGGTGTTAACGTGTGACACAGCCTGATCAGCATGGGACCTCCATGGAAACAGAGTTCAAGTGGTAACAACAACAGATCAGCGTCACGGTGCAGGCTGGGACCCCTGGAGACCCAGCCCAATCGTGGTGCCGAGTGGCAGTTGCCTTTTTCTCCAGTTGCTCTGACCTGATCCAAATGTGATTCTAGCCACCCACCTTTCCTTGCACCCAGCTGTCCTTTTCAGGGACCCATGGTTATGCCCCATCCTACCTGCTTTACATACCCCCTCCTCCTGAACGGCCTGTGAGCCCTCATCCTGATGCTTTCCCCCAAAAGACATTCACTTTCTCATTCATCCTTAACATCTACATGTGCCAGGGCTCGCACTGACTCTGTACTCTCTCTCTTGGCAGCATCCACATCACTGACCTTTTCCTGAGCCTGTTCACGTGCACCATGCCTCAGCTTAATATGTCTCCCCAAGACAGACTGGGTAAGCTCTAAGGGTGGATCAGCCATGCAGGTTATCTTCACAAGCACATCTTTACTGTATAGGGAGCTTTAGTATGCTTTTAAAAGTGGAAGCTTAAAAGTATTCTATTGTTTGTCACAGAAACTGCTAAAGAGGATGCACAGAGAAACTCTAATCGAGAATTTACTGGAGGGAAGGGGGGCGAGAAGGAAATGGATGAGGAGGAGAGGAAAGATGGGACAGGTTAGGCAGGGATCTGTAATAATTATTCTTCCAAATATAAAAATAAGAGGGACTAGGCAAAACAAAAATGTTTAAACTCTGGAATACAGATCCTTATTAAAAGGTGGAAACTTGAGTATTTAAAATTGAGCAATAAAAGAGTGAATTATTTCATCTCACCTACATGAAACTGCCTTTGTGGCAGATTCTCATTGCTACAAAGATGCACAAGGGTGAGTCCTTGAGCACAGAGATGGGAGCACACTGCAGAGTTAGGCAAGATGAGTTCTTGTACCCATGCAGCATGAGGACACTTCAGACAGCATCCCTGTCCCTTACTTTGTCAGGCTTTCACACAGGGCACTGAACCATCTGCTGGTAGAGTTTAGGCCTTGTGTGCTGTTTTGAGGATAATTGGAATATTTTAATGAGAGAAATTAGATCATTGGTTGCAAAAATAAAATAATGATGAAATCTATACCATTCACTGGTTTGCTGAGAGGGATAAAAAGCCAAAATGTCAACAATTTGTCTCACTCTGGTCTGGGATGCTGGATATATTTGCTTCCTCCTCACTCTGTTCTAGTATCTCTCCACTAATCTTGGCTAACACATAGCAATGTAAGCTTTGCTGGTTGTTTTGTTTGTCTGTCTGTCTGTCTGGGAAAGTAGAGGGAGAAAAAGAGGGTAGCTTTAAGCCTCTTCTGGGCAGCTTTCCTTGTCCGTGAGGGAGTTTGGATTTCTGTATTATTTCTGATTTGTCCACAATTGTAAATACTTGTAAATATATTATATATATATAGATATGCTTGTAAATTTTGCTTTGCTGTAAATATAGCTTCATCATACTTCCAAGCTGTCTGAGCTAGTTTGGTAAATTCCAGTAGCGTGGGTGGGAAAAGTTCCTTACCCACCACACCTTGGCAATGCAAACATGGGTGGGGGCTTTTGGGATTACAGTAGAAGTGACTTCTACAAGGCAGCAGGGCAAAATGCTACAGTGTTTAAACAAAAAGCAATCACATGTGCATGTCTGTTCATATAAAAGCTTCTTTATGGGAAAGAATATGTGCTTATGCTTTCCCTGTGCTTGCTTTTGGAGTGCTGCATTGTGCAAAGTGAGGACATGCTTCCTTTTACTAGAATTTCCCTCTTGCTATTGTACATTGTGGAGCAACAGGTAAGTGACTTTGCAGCTTTGTCCCACAAATATGGTACAGATGTTTATCACCAACCACTTGATGGATGATTTCAAATGAGGGAAGCAAGAACTGAGAAGAACTCAATCTTACTGATAAATATTTCACAACGTTACAGACTACAGCACATCTCTTCAGGTCCCATTTGCCAGAACTGCTTACAGGTGATAGGTCTGTCAATTAGTGTAGTACTCCTGGCAACTTGAGAAACATAGATTGGAATTGATGGGCTATATAGTGTTTTCCATCTGTAGTGCAGCTCGGTGCTATTATTCGCTTGTAACAAACATCTGTTCCTATATGAAAGCACCTACAAATACCTCAGTGTCTCCAAAATTACAAGAAGTTAGTTTGTTAAACATTTAATCTATATAAACAAATACAGGCTTCGTGCAAGACAGATCTCAGTATGGACTGATTATTCTATCATAGCATTTCTAACTATTACTCACTGCTGTTCATGAAAACTTCAAAACCAAGAAATTGTCACATGTATTTTCTTAACTAAAATATGTCATGTGAGGGTCAGTTTACTCAGAAGCTCCTACTCTGAGAAATAAAACTGATTTCAAAATAAAGGAAGCATTTAAACAGTGTCATGGTAATATGGCTTATTCAGTCAATAACTAGATAGTTTATTTTAAATTTCTCATGCACATCTTCAAACTCAGACTGCATCACCCATGAAGGGAAACAGCTACCAAATGGCTGGCAGCTGCACAGCCTGTGCAGGATGAACATGGTTGTCACGACTGATGGATGGGGTCTCAGATCAGAGAAAACATTAGCACAGATGGCACAAGTGGGTGCCTGTGACTGGCCTCCTCATCACTCACAGCAGAGAGACTGAGGGCATGTTTCTGAACTACTCTCTTACCCCTAAAGATGGTCTCTCCAGATCAGGATTGAGGCACATTGGTGGGGCAATGTGGGAAAGTTTGCACTGCTGCTGCCCATGCTGTATCTGCTCTATAAATAAATAGAGGACTTTAGTCTCCAGGGCTGTCAGTTTGGCACCTTCCATGTGCAAAAAAGACATGTTTTATTTTGTTTTTTTTTTTTATTTGTTTATAAACAACCACCCAAAAAGTTATATGCAAAGCTTAGTATGGTGAATCAAAATTAATCAAATTTATTGTACGAAAGCACCTAAAATCCCACAACTTCCACTTGCTCTCTCTTTCATTTGTGTGTTCTACTTTTAATTGTGATAAGAATAAAAGTTATGGACCTCTTTCGGTGTCTCTTGATGACAACGGTTGCTGTTCCACCACAACTCCAATGCTGCCACCAAGCAAGCAAGAAGAAGGCCTATTGCTAAAATGCAGAAAACGCCTGCAAAACTGTGAAGCTTGAGTGCCTTCCCATCTGTCTGTGCATTGGTATGGCTATTCAGGTCACAACGTCCCATCCGTGGCCACCATTTCTGTTTAAGAACATCCAAATCTCCACTTTCTTGCAACTCTAGGATCCTGTACAAATTTCAAAAGACAAGTATTATTTTTTCATGATTTTTTTTTTTTTGGCTTTTCTGTATGTCACATTACTCTAAAATCTACCATTCCTCAGTTCAAAACTCTATCCCACCACCACAATGTAGTATTCTTCATCTGAAGCTCCATTATAAAAAGATTTCTTCCTACTCACAGTAGCGGGTAAACTCCATTGAGTAACTTTTGAAAAAGAAGAAGCTGTCAAAAATTCCATTGCAATGCAAGGAGCATTTCCAAGGAAAATCATCATATTCTAGTTAGTCATGGCTGGTCTTGCTACATTCAGTTGCAACAGCTGGTCCCACTAGCAGAATTCTCAACCCACTCCACTGCTGTTCTCCCGCAATAACTTCTAAATCATGCAAGAATAAATATGCTACTATTTGCATGCCACTTAATACAAATCTGTTTAAGCAGCAACCATCTCATTTACTTCAGCAAATGTAGTTTATTCAAAAAGATTTTACTTCACTGCTGTTACTTCATGCTTGAATTACTGTGCTAACAGTTGCTAATTAATCATTGTTTTGTCTCTTGTGAAGTGTCCCTTCTCTCCATGAATGATTCATTTTGGATTTGGTTTGATAACTGTTTACTGACAATCTTTTTCTTGAGGCAGCGTTGTCTCTGGTTAGGCAGCTGGAGTTTTACTCCTTTTCATAAAGAAGGGAAGAGATGAGGAAATCTTGCTTCAGCTCCCTGCCTGGAGCAAAGCACTCGTTCACCTTCTGCTAAGGCCACATATGTCTGCACAACCACATGTCTTCACTTCAGTGTACACATTCATATGAAAAAAGACATCCCTACCTGATAGTTCAGAGATCACTAAATGCACAGTCTTCTAGTCTCATAGTTTTGGCAGTCCCATACAATACTCGGCAATTCTTGTTTCCTTGTACCACTGTGAGTCTTTGACCTGTCTTTCCACCCAAGAAAGAAATAATTTCCAGGAATTAACCTGGGCACTATTACTTGATTACTGTAGGAAGCTACACATTGCTTCTCAGTCATGAACCAAAGATCTCTCTTCAACTTTCCCTGTTGCTCATACAAAGCCCTGAGATCATCAGTCATTTTTCTGCCAAAGGCAGTGCTGCCTGGACCTGAGAGGCCACTTAACGCCACCAGTCCCCTCTTCCCTAAGTAGATGTACACAGAGTGGAATTTGCAGCTTTGTTGAAACCTGAACTCCTAACCACTCTGTTGTCACTTATTCACTGCCCTTTGCTCAACAACTTCAAAAATTAATGTGGTTTCTGGTTGTGAATGGAATCCTATAAGATGAGTTTTGTTTCAGTTTACCTCTGGGAGAAAAGATCTCTGTAAGGGCTTCCGTGTTGGAGTGCTATGCCATATCCTTTACTGCTGATGCTATTTCCAATGACTGTCACAGAGCATTCATCGTCTGTCAGCGCAGCATATTCCACCACTGTCACATCCCACAGGAAAGCATAATTTCCTTTCTTTGCCTGTAAATACAACATAAACACAGCACAATCTAAACTATGCCACGTTTCTAGGGTAGGACAAAACCCAAGCAAACAAACAAATGCCAAGCTTGTCACTGCTACGTGGTGATAATTCATAAGAGTACAGTACATTCACAATACTGTTCCCTCCCAGCAGCATGTCATCTGTTTTGAACCTTGCTAAAATGCCTTCCATTTTTAATAAGAATACCTAGGATAACATAGTCAACTGGAAGTATAGACAAAGGCTTACAAAGCAGATTATTAATTATAAATTAAAGTTATTGCCTTAGCTGATGAACTTTGATGCATGTTTTGTAGGAAACATGGAATATGACTTGTTCCACACATTCGTCGAACTAGAGGGGTACTGTATGAGCACTCGGTAGTCACAGTCCCAGTCATCACACTCACCAAAATGGTAATTTTGCAATTTTCCTTATAAAAATATCTAAATAAAGTCCCTTCTGAGAGCTCTGCTAGCCGTGTAACAAAAGCCACACTCTGAGTTTAAAGAGTTCCCTCTTTTGTTTGTTTGCGTTTGGGTTTTGGGGGTTTGTTTGTTTGTTTGTTTGTTTGTTTGTTTTGGGGTTTGTTTTGTTTTGTTTGTTGGGTTTTTCCCCCCACAGGAAAGAGGAGTCACCTGCATCTCCTATTATCTCAGTTTTGTGGGCAAATATTATTTGTTTCAGAATGCACCCATGCAGATGTCCTTAAATATCAGCCTTAAATGGGATTCAAACCAATGCCTGAATACAGTGCATATGATGAATGTAAATCACCTTATTTAACATAAGATGTAAGGAACACCTCTGGGCAGGGATTCAATAAAGAAAAAAAGTCATAATTTTGCTTGGTTAAAGTAATCATAGGATTCCTAATATATTTAAGCAGTATGCTTTTTAAAGTCTCTAGTGAACATACAGAGCACAATGGAACAGATGGGCTGGAACATCTAATGCAAATAAATGAGTAGTCACAAATACAGACTTCCAAGACTTTTTATTTAATTTTTGAGTGATTTCAGATCTTTATTGAGGTCAGACCAAAACATAGCAGGGAACTGAAGTCCTGAGTATATTTCGTATATTTCTTCATGGGAATGGAATCACCAACCCACTCCCCCCACCAAGCAAGTGGCTGGAGCACTGACTTGGGATTAGTTCATCTTTCTGCATGTTTTCCGTCTTTGTGTAAGCTCAGTTTTGAATTCATTTTTAAGCCTGTAAGTGTCCTTTCATTATTTTATTGGATTCTTCAGTTGAGCAATTAAGCAATTTTTACTTTACCACGCTTTGATATAAACCACAGCTTTCTGATGGTTCTGACAGTTGTTTAAACACAACATTAAATCACATGGGTGAGTTATCCTTTAGTGGATAGAATCCAGGGAAACAAAGATTAAAACTATGTTGTTTGGATTTTCTGTAAGCTACTTGCCACAATCCCCCACTTTCCCTCCCCCTTCCCTTTTATTTGCATCAAGGGAAGCAAAGATCTCCAAATTCATTTGCTTCTGAGTTAAACCAGACTAAAAATGCTGTACCTTTCCTCTTTGGTAAGATTTAAATCAACCTGTACTGACCCCTTTTAAAATAATTTTTTGTTAAGGGCATGCTACCATTGTGAATTGTCCCCACTTTCTCCTTTGCCATCTCTTCTGACAGTTCAGAGTAGCAGTAATTAATGCGTATAGCCTCAGACAAGTATTGCCATACCAGCACAAAACGTCATTAAAAGATAAACTACCGTATGGGCCTTACAGGAGCCACAGGACTCTACTGTCAAATTCATACTTAGCTGACACAAATTATTATTAAACTAGGATGTTCTTAAAAAATCTCTTACTTCAATGTCATTGTATGAAACCAGAGAGAAGTCTGCATTGTAATACTATTACCTAGCTATCTATCTAAACTGGCAAGGGTTGGCACAAAGGGGTGAAGAACAAACAAATCGCTCTTTAATACATGTAGCAGCCAAAAAAGGTTTAATAATCTGTCGATGTTAGGATAAGTAAAATGTTAAAGATGGTAAAGAAACGATTTCTTAAGGCATCTAGCCTACATTCAGCCAGGTGCCTGCATTCTATCATCCTGGAGTATTGTATTCAGCTCTGCAGCCCTCAACATTGGAAGGACATAGACCTGATAGAATGGGTCCAGAGGAGGGCCACAAAAATGATCTGAGGGATGGAACACCTCTCCTATGAGGACAAACTGAGGGACCTGAGGCTGTTCAGTCTGAAGAAGAGAAGGTACTGGGGAGACCTAATAGTGGTCTTTCAGTACCTGAAGGGACCTACAAGACAGCTGCAGAGGGACTCTTTACAGAGGCCTGTAGTGCTAGGGTGATGGCCAATAGTTTGAAATTAGAGAAGAGCAGATTTAGAATGGATGTTAAGAACAAATTCTTTATCATGAGGGTAGCAGAATACTGGAACAGGTTACCCAGGAATGTAATTGAGGCCACATCTCTAGAGATAACTTAAGGTTAGGCTGGACAAGGCTTTGAGCAACCTGATCTAGTGGAGGATGTCCCTGATGACTGCAGGGGGGTTGGACTGGATGACCTTTGGTGGTGCCTTTCAACTCAAACAATTCCATGATTCTGTGATTCTTGGAAGCATTTTCACATGTTTTTCATAGTTTTCGGGTGATTTGGGGTTTTTTTGTGGGTTTTTTTTCCCTATTCTTGTTCACCTGTAAATCATCTTTTTAAATTTACATTTTAGGAAAAAAAAAAAAGAGTGAGAAAAAAACCCTAACCAACACACTGGCATCTTGTCATACATTCTTCATCTTTTACTTAGTAATACTGAAGGAACAATCTTCCTCAAACAATCAAATTCAATTATAAGGCAATATCTACAGCATAATCACATTATCGATTCTACTGTTCAAACCTCAGTTTTATGTATGTTATTCTATATATAAGAGATTTTTTTTTTATTTTTTTTGTCTTTTTACATTGTCTTTCCAGTTTGGACAGAAGAGTTGTGAAAAGGTCTATTTTTTTGCATTTGCAATGTTACTGTCCTAAGTAATGTCCTACAAATGTAAGTGGTCAGTAAACAAAGTCGACCCAGGCCTCTTCATACTAGTTTTATACTTTTTATCACAGTATCACAGTATCACCAGGGTTGGAAGAGACCTCAAAGATCATTAAGTCCAACCCATCACCACAGACCTCAAGACTAGACCATGGCACCAAGTGCCACGTCCAAACCCGCCTTGAACAGCTCCAGGAACGGTGACTCCACCACCTCCCTGGGCAGCCCATTCCAGTAGCCAATGACTCTCTCAGTCAAGAACTTTCTCCTCACCTCCAGCCTAAACTTCCCCTGGCATAGCTTGAGACTGTGTCCTCTTGTTCTGGTGCTGGTTGCCTGAGAGAAGAAAGTAACCTCCCCCTGGCTATGACCACCCTTCAGGTAGTTGTAGACAGCAAGAAGGTCTCCCCTGAGCCTCCTCCTCTCCAGGCTAAACAGGCTCCCTCAGCCTCTCCTCATAGGGCTTGTGCTCAAGGCCTCTCACCAGCCTCGTTGCCCTTCTCTGGACATGCTCAAGCACCTCAATGTCCTTCTTAAATTGAGGTGCCCAGAACCGGACACAGTATTCAAGGTGTGGCCTAACCAGCGTGCAGTACAGGGGCAGAATGACCTCCCTGCTCCTGCTGGCCACACTATTCCTGATTTATTACATAAATCACTCTATCTAGTGCCACGTTCACTTCATGGAAAGTTTCCTTAAGACCAAATGTTTAGTTGCAGTTTAAATTCAGCATCCTTCACATATAAGATACATTTACTTTTTTTACACCTTAATAAGAAAAGCAGTAAAAGCCAAATTAAATCAAACTGATTCTTGTTTTGAACCAAAAAACAGCCCCAAACTTTTCAAGTCTAGTTTAAACTTTCTGGTTTTGTCACATGAAAGAATGCACTTGCATATATTCCTTAGCTTCCAGGACAGAGGGGTAGTGGAAATAGAAAAAATTAGAATTACAGCAAATGCCTGGCACTGACCCATGGGATATACAAGCAGGAAACATAGCAAGGCTCATTCCCCAATTACATATAACACAGATGTAGCTATCCATGCTGTCTTGATTACAATACAACAAAGATCCATATCCTCATGCTCTTGCAGTCACAGTACAGCCATCTAAAGCCTGCATTCTGTTTTTATGTCCAAAAACAGAATAAAAAAAGTTGTAGTGATCAGACATCATTGCAAAGATAATATACAGAGATTGTAAGAGGTACTGTGGCAAATAAGAATAGGTAAGATATCTTGATTAAAGAATTAAATTAAACACAGAAATAAGCAGCTCAAATCTATACTTTTGACTTTTAATCTACTTTCATATTTTTCTCCTTTGCTGTGGCCTTATTGTGACTCACAACATGCAAGTATATTGCAGAACAAAGCAAAAATATCTTGTTTAAACTTTCAAAAACCTCTTTAACAGAAATTCAACCAAAACAACACTAATTAATTCCATCCAGGTACAGCAGCTCTGACAGTTTATACCTAAGACATCAGATTATCTTTGGATGAACAGGTTTAAGGAAACACATAGAAGATGGAAAAAAAAAATATTGAAAATATTTCTTTTTCACAATCATGAAAAATTAAAAGGACGAAGAACATTTCTTCCAAGAAATAAGAATAGTAATACTTCAGAAAAACAGTAAACAACCTCATAATGTCAATTTTGAACACACAGGGAAACGGAAGAATATTGTTCAAAGAATCCTGGCTCAATGACAGTAAAATGATGTTGTGGTGGTTTTTTTTAAAAGAAAGCATGGAAAGAAATACTAATAACTTGAAAATTATTCATTTTGTATTCATCATTGATATGGAAAAGCTACCATGCTAAAGACAAAAGTGCCAGAATAATGCAACATTCATAATCAATTTACAGTTGGAACAGAGTGTCACTGCAGCTGATCCCATTATATAGCTGCTACCACAGAAATATCAAAAAATAACCTTTATGTTGGCATTAATGGAGTAGCTCAAAAACATTCTTCAGTAACATTTATCTACAAATAGAACTTGAAGAGGAGCAATGCAGTTCTAGTAAAAAGAAAAATATGTCTTTCAATCCTGGTCAAATTATTAAAAAAATAATATAGTTAAGGATGCAGTAATAATATAATTAATATAATTCATGATGTAATATACCTAAACTTTAAAGAAGCATTTGGTTTTACTCCAGAGACTATGGGTCAAGAAATGAAGACATTTACAAGGACCAACGAAAAAAATATTGATGACCGACCTCAATTATCAATTTAAAATTCATAAATCGGTGGAAATAATAGTATCTAAAAGTTTTTAAAACCCTATTCATTGAACTTTTTCATTAATTTTACTCTCAAAATAAAAACAAACAGGTGACTGCCAAGAAACACTCTGTTTTGATGTTTAGTGTTCATTAAGGTAGATAACTTTAGGAAGCAAAAATGAGAAGTAATGAACCATTGCCTATAACAATAATACATTCACATTTTGTACTGTACTGGTAGTTTGATTGTTAACCTCTTATGCTCTCCAGAGGTATTTATGAATCACAGAATCATAGAATGGCTTAGCTGGGAAGGGACCTTACAGATCATCTACTCCAATCTCCATGCTATGGGCAGGGACTCCTCTCAATGAGACTTGGCTGCTCAGGGCCTCACCCAACCTGGTCTTAAACACCCCCACAAAGAAGGCATCTACAACCTTCCTGGGCAGCCTATTTCAGAGTCCCACCATCCTTGTACTGGAAAATTTCTTCCCAAGATTCAGTCTAAACCTTGTTCTGTTGCTACACACCCTAATGAAATCCCCCTTCAGCCTTCTTGTAGGATCCCTTCAGCTATTGGAAAGGAAGTGCAAGGTCCCACAAAGCCTTCTCTTCCCTAGGTTGAATAACCCTAGCTCCCACAGACTATTCTCACAGCAGAGGTGTTCCAGCCCTTGGATCATCTTTGTGGCCTTCCTCCGGACTTGCTCTAACAACTCAGTGCCTTTGTTATGATGAGGACACCAGAACTGGACACAGTATTTGAGGTGGGGTAGGAATAGGAGGATGAATAGGAGTGTTCTTCAATCTGCAATGGTCTCTTTAATCTACTTTGGATGCAAAAGCAACTTCCTCAGCCCATCTCTGAAACATCCTTCTGCCACTGACGTGACTTTGGAGTGCATTAACATTCCCTAGGTGACTCTTCCAGTGTTGCAAAAGCTGTGCACTGACAATGGGAGATGGTCACTGTGGCCACAGGGACTGTGTTATATCTGAAAACTCACCTCTGCCATGGCAACTAAAATGCCACAAAACTTTTCAGGACTTTTCTTCCACTACTGTCCTTTTGTTTTCAGGCAGTTAGAGGGAGTAGGAAAATATCTAGGTGAAGTGAATAGAGTAGAATAGAGAAAAACATCTGAAAGACCTGCAGTACTCCCCTGATTTGCATTGAAGCAATATTGATCTGTTTGTAACTGCAACTGAACTGTGATGTTGTCTAAAAAAAACAGAAAGGGGAAGGAGGGGAGAAAGGGTAGTAGTGATGCTTTTTGCATTGCATTGGACAAGTCGTTATTCAGAAAAATCTCTTTGAGATCTTTCTATACTAGAGAGATTTAGAATTCCCATTTCCTGTAAGATACATTTTTAAGGGACATTTACATCTCTTTCATTCAGTGTTTATGGATGGAAAGTCCCATTTCCTTGACTGACATCAAATATCCTTTAGAAAAAACAGACATTCTAGATGTAACACTTGACATGGAAATCTTGTCTGTTTGTTCAGAGAACTCAATGAGCTAGGAAACGTGATATTTAAATCTACTATTCCATTTTTTCTATTCTATGATTCTATGCAAAACTGCAAACATAAGTTTAGTTTACAATGTTATTAAATATTAAGCCAAATCTGTGTAGAGGTCTAATCGAATAGCAGCCTTGGTCAGCTTTGGGAACTGAAGTTAATTTGGTTATTGTTTGTTGTTACCTGAGTGAGCTGATCAAGTTATACAAATATCACCTTGCAATACTGAAATCAAACTAGATATGAATAGTTACTATGACATTAATAGGATGGAGATGCTGGCTTCATGCAGGCAATGTAACTGGTATTCTAAACAGTCTGCCAATATGCAGTTACATTTCTTAGGTAAATCATGCAGTAGGCTTACAGATTAAGAGTATTTGCAATTTCATGTCTAAGGAAAGGAACAAAGGAAAATACTGTACATTTTTCTAAGGTAAACTGTTGCATTAACGGTTTTAATGATAGAGGATATAGAAAGGCACTTAATGTCTTTATTCCTGCCTCCTTTAAATGTGAACCAACACTCTCAAAACAGGGGCAACATTTTCTTAAGTGCTAAGCAGACTTAAAAATAAATAAATAAAATCAATGCAGTACAGATTTTGCTATTGCCAGAGCTCTATCTTGTACCAAAGCAAAAAGGCTATTTGAGCTGAAGGCAGAGTACTTTAAGAAGCTCAGGTGGGAGACTGAGGAAAAAGCAGTGGGAGGCTGAGGAAAAGGCACTGTGAACCAAAACTATTGACCAAATACTCCTGTGCTGAAATGACACAAGGGTGTTTAGATTTTTTCCAAAAGTCATACAAACATTTGGGCATGTTATATTAAAGGGCTTTGATCTGGAAAATGGGATGGCCTGTCTTACTGTGATCATCCCCCTTATAGCACTGTAAAAAACAGTAAATTTTGTATGTTTTCTATCTAACTCTTCAGGAAGGTTTCGAAGATTCAAGCATCTAAGAAACTCAGAACTCAATGATTGCATTATTTCCCACTTAAAAAGCATAAAGACCTAGTCATATATCTATTCAGAATCAATGATTCACTGACAGCAGAGTAACTCTGATCAAACAGTTGCTATAACAGTTGTTAGCTTGTTTTAAGGAAAAAAAAAAATCAACTGACAAATAGTTATTTAGGGTTTTTTTCACTAAAGGAGCAGCACATTAAGCTTTCACCATGTCTGCAACTGTTCAGCCATAGCACACTCCTGGATGCATTTTGATGTTATTTACTGTTTGGTTTTGCTGTACCACAAGATGGGAAGAGAGGCAAACTTAAGAATCAGAAAGTGTGAATGTTAGTATTTGTATGACCTGAACCAGGGTTGTTTATCACAGGACTTGGCAGAAGGATATAGGATCTCCAGCTGTTTATACATCAGTCTGTGAATCCCATGTCAATGGTCAGTTTCACAAAAAAAAAAAAACAACACCCACCAAAAAAACAAAATCAAACAAACCCAAACAAAAACAAAACAAAAAACCCCAACCAAAACCCCAAAACAAAACAAAAAACCAACAACAAAAAAAAAAATGTGTATTCCTACCTGAGTGAAAGAAAAGTTAGGTGAAAGCCCAGTGACATATGAAAGAGTTTGGAATAAACAAAAGAAAACCTTGCATTAAATTTCTTTTCTAAGACAAATAAGTATATGTTCAGTCAATCTCTTGATTCTTACACATTTCCAATAAGCTCAATTCACAAACTCAAAAAAAGAACCCACTCCAAAAGCAAAGGACAAGAGTCAGTACCTGAATAATGTAAAGAATAATACTGAAAATGGTAAATAAACTGAGAAACTTTATGGCCAAATCCAAAGAAGGATTTATATACTGAAGACTTAGGGAGAGCCAAGATACTTAAATTCAAAACCACAACCCCTAAATAACAAGTCTTATCTGCCACTGAGTTAATAAAAAGGAGTTTCAGATATGGATTTTAGGGTTTTTTTATGTGACTATATAGCTGCTTTCCTGTGACTTAACATTATAAACTACATGCAACCAACATGGATAAAGAGCAAAAATTAAATTAAAACTCTTGTGATCCAGTCTTACCTTCCTGATACCTTCAGAAGGGTTCGATACACAATTATCTGCTCCGTTGTTCTTACTGATAGTCCTCCACAGTTCAGCAAATGTGTTATCCTGCTCCAAGGGGTTGGTCCCTTTCGCTTTAAAGTATTCATACACTGCTGAATCCCTGACTGTACCGTAAGATATATCCATTTGTTTGGACAGATCCTGAAATGTTCTGAAATTCAAGTGATATTGAGATATTAGTATTGCAGAGTACATTATCAAATTTCCTTTCTATGTATGTCAGGAATCACTTACCTTCACCAAGTAACATTTGCAGGACCTCATTCCTCATAATAAAACAAAATCAAGAAATAAATTGATTGTATTGATATCATATGAATTTCACTATAGTTAAGCTCTTTTTCACTCCAATAAAGAATATTTTTTGGACAGATAACATTCATGTCATGTATTATGATGCCAAATTTGCCCACAAATGTCATTCAATAAAGACTTACTCAAGCACAAGAAAAACTCCAATTATAAATGAAAACTTCCAGCATCTCCAGAAATACGTTGCAGAATTCAGTGGAATTTAGTTTGCAGTTATACCAATGCTCCCAGTGTCTCCAAATCAATACAACTGTTTTAAACAAGAAAATAAAAGTCTTGCTTCCAATTTCCACCAAGTCTCTCTTTTCACAGCCTCTGGTAAAACAGGTATTTTTCATTCACACACAGGCCAGACTTTCATTTACTCATCATACCACTCTGGAAGTGTAAATGGGCCTCAACATGAGTGGCTGTGAATGTGCCATTTATTTTCAAATTGTACAGAATGTAATTCACTCCTGTTTTACAGCCTTTCCTGCACAGAAAGGTGTAAATCACTGCCCACATCAATGAAAACCATGCCAAGTTTCTAAATACTTCTTTAGGTGGTATCACTGCCATAAGAACATCTTAGCATTCAACCATTGACCACCATATGTGGCAGCAGGGATCAAATTGGTCAAAAATAGTGGTTTATGTTATATCTTCCAAATATATAACTTCACATAATAACAAAGACATGCGTCTAATAGGACCAACTGACTAAGGCTGCCTGAGACCATTCAAACGAAACCAATTCTCCATGCCTCCTCCACCTCTATCCATTTCTTTTTCAGAACATTTCAAGAAAAAGAAACAATAATTCTCCTCAAAACATCTGAAAGGCCCACGTGCCACCTCCCACCTGCCTCCAGTTCCCGGAGCCACAAAAGCAAAGCAAGTGGTCTTGCAGATCTCGCAGAAGATTTCTTCGCAATGAACCTGAGAAGCCTTCCCTTGGCCCATGAGCTGAAGCTGTTTTCCACAGCTGAAGACTTGTCATAGACAACATTTTTCTAACCTGTTTCACTTGTGAGTGCCACTGCTTAAATCTCACATTCTTGTAAGATTCCTTGCAACAGTTTTAAAGCAAAGCACTCTGGGCATATACATAACACTATGTAAAAATATATAGAAAACTCTTCCATCTTCTCCATCGTGTCACCTCCAGGCCTTCCAAGATTGGCTGCGAGGGGGCCCTTTGCCAGGACGCACCATGCGGTAAGCCTGCATGCTCTGGCCCAAGGGCTGCAGCTCAGCAGTGATGCCTCTTCCATGCCTGCTAAAACTCTTAAAACTCACAAGCTGCTTCAGACAGTTTAAGTGGTTTAAGTTCTTAAATTGTGTTAAGGACTTTTTATCATTTTAAGCTGTTAAGCTGCTTGAAACATGACTGTGTGGATGGTTTTTCTCTATATAAGTTACACATTTGTGGATTTGGACTAACTGGGAGTTACATCAAACTCCAAACCTCTCGTTATTTCTCTAGTTCTGTATATGACACTTCGGTAACATACAAAATTAACACCCTGAGGGTTGCTAGAAATTCAAAATTCTAATTAAAAACTAGAGAATTCATGTTCAGCTTTTTTCCTCTCTTTGTTTAAGAATCCCCAAAGTTATACTCTCCTAAATGCTTCCTGCACATTTGATTGAATCATTTTTCCTCCAGTTTTGATCTAGATGATTACGTGTTACATTTGGTTCTCAGCTTTTTTTTTTTTTTTTCAAATAACATTCACCATCTCTCGTGGAATTGTTTATATCCTGGAAATGAATCTTTGGGCTGTTAAAAGATACATTTCCGTCTTTTCTGTGTACCAGTGACAAAGATGGTACTCAATACACACAGAAAAAATTCTGTGGCAAGCTTCTTTACACCAGGATTTAGTGTGTTTAGAAGTGTATAAGCACAGTTGTAGAAGCACATTTAGCTACTGTTCTTTAACACAGCTCTCAGGTGATAACTCTACAAATGCCTACTGCTCTTGCTACCATTCCATTTGAATACAAGAGCTTGGTAATTAAAAACAAAGTAATTAAACCTGCAGTTTTATTAATGTCAGTATTTTCTGGATCATTTCTACTGCCTCTGCTGCTGTGGAAGCTTTTTGTTAAAAATATGCCTTTTTGTTTCAGCTAAATTGCACTTTATTAGCAATCGGTACTTTTGCTTTAGCTAAATTACATTTTATTGACAATCGGTACTGTACAAAAGCGTGGTACATGTTGCTTTCCAAGGGCACAGTGAGCAAATTCATGGTTTAAATCAAGTGCTTTGCAATAAACAGATAAGCAGTACTGGTGGCAGGAAAGAAAGCACAGCCTTTGCCTGGGTATGGTGAGCAAAGCTACTGCTGCCTCTTCAGCTGGCAGAATTTCCTTGGGAGAGGTGCAGTATAGTATTGTTTCTCCTAAGGATTACACATACTTTTCTTGCAATGCCCCTTTTGATACAACACAAGAACAGCCACTGACACAGGAGATACTCCATGCTGCACCACCTTTGGAAATATCCTGTGAGAAGGAATATGGTCACCAAAGAATTCAGTGAGTGGTGCAGTATGTAGCCAACTTCACAAGTGGTCCCTGTAGCATAAATTTGGAAAGATGGTGAATGTTTAAGTGAGAAGATCTTCTTGTGGTTTGACCAAATTGACTCATCTCAGAAATCACCCTGACAGGGAGTGCCCTAGACCACAGTTCTAATTTTGTATAGAAAATGTCTGTACTGTATTTCTGCACTGAAAGGTGTGGCAATGCTCAGCATCTCCATGGTCAGAGAGGTGGTCAAAGATGTGGGTATGGCAGATACAGTCACATACATAAAAGATACTGAATGGAGATTACTACCTCCAGGTTTTCAGCAGGTGAATTCAGATAATCACATGTGCAGTTTTTAAAAGTTGGTTGTTCTTTTAACTCCCTCAGGTCTGCCATTGCTAGACAAAATCATTCACTGCTACATTTTGCCTACTGAAATTCTTGTCTCACTTTCCTATGGCAAAGATTTCATGCACTTAATATATAAAATTATTTGCAATAAAAATGTGCAGCATAACAAGATGTCCGACTAACATTACCTCCTCAGTTATTTGATCTCACTATCCATTAAGGGCTCCCTGTAAGTGTGATTACAGCTAAAGCTAGTAAAGAAGAAACACCCAGTGTTCCTCAATTACAGTTCTAGGAGCTGAACTTCAATTTATAGATAAATGCATCCATTCTGTGACTGCTATAATAGACAAGTACATGCAAACTAATCGATTTAAGTGAATGAATCTAAACAAAAATGTTTTCTTTTAAAACTGTACTACTAGCCAAAATATTTAATGCATTGTGATGGTTTGGGAGTTCCCCACCCCCCCAACACTTTGTAAAATGACCCAGACTAGAACTCAGCCAGCTGGAAGTTAAGGAATGAAGCTATATTTACAGCTTAGCACAATTACAAGCAGATATATACACTATACAGGAATAGTTACAGAAATATACAAGTTAAAGGTAATACAGAAACACAACATCCCTCCCAGAAATCAGAGCCCCAGGAGGGGCTCCCAACTACCCTTCCACTTTCTCCACACCCCTGTACCTTACCCCAAGGTTTGTCTTACGTGCAAGGTGAGCTTGGAGGATCAGCCAGGTGAGTTAGAAGAAAAGTGGTTAGTGAGGATTAATTGGTAAAGAGGAGCCAGAAGCTAGACTGCCCGAGATGCTGTGTCCCTATAGACTGACTGACTTAATCTATGTTTTGGGTTCTTCTCTTAAACATCTCAGCAAGCCTATGAGTGAAGTAGACATCACCATGTTTTCCTTTCACAGCCTAGAGTGTAATTTTCTCTATTAAAATATTCCAATTAGCCTCAAACCAGCACATACATTTAGTAATGCCTCCTAGACAAATGCAACAATTGATTCATAATTTTCAGTGGAGTTGCAATTACTTCATGTAGAGTCAGTTGAAAGCTGGACTCTGCTTGTTTTATTTTTCAGAAACATATAGACATAAGATAATCATCTTCTATAAGAAGATGATCAGAGGGCTGGAGCAGCTCTCCTATGAGGACAGGTTGAGAGAGTTGGGGCTCTTCAGCCTGCAGAAGAGAAGGCTTCAAGGAGACCTTAAAATAGCCTTCCAGTGTCTGAAGGGGGCCTACAGGAAGGCTGGGGAGGGATTATTTACAAAGTCTTNGAGTCATTGGCTACTGGAATGGGCTGCCTAGGGAGGTGGTGGAGTCACCGTCCTTGGAGGTGTTCAAGGCGGGTTTGGATGTGGCACTTGGTGCCATGGTCTAGTCTTGAGATCTCTGGTAATGGGTTGGACTTGATGATCTTTGAGGTCTCTTTCAACCTTGGTGATACTGTCATACTGTGATAGATGATCCTTGAGGTCCCTTCCAACCTTACCATTCTATGATTCTATAACCCATATTCTGCAGAATAAACAGCAAGCAATAACTGTACTAGCATTTATAATTGGACCACTGGAAACAATTGCCAAAATAACAATATTGGCTAAGTAACACCTTCTGAAAATGCAGAAAATAAAAATACACTGCCAGTATAGGTTTAGTTTACTCTGGACCTGCTATTAACCCAAGAGTTTTCGAGAAATAATATGAATTTTAAAAAAACAACACAAAAAACCCCCAAACACCACAAAAACCAAACAAAACAAAAAAAAAAACCCAAAAACCCACCCAGACTCCTGTTATTTGTAAAATTAAAAAGATGTATAGGGAGGATTTTTCCTTTTTTTATTTGTAAGTTTTTTATTAATCAAAAGAAGGTTTTTTAAACAAAATAACAGCAAGAAAGGATGAAAATGCTGGTTTGTTAAGCTTCTCATCATCCTTTGGGGTTTTTTTTGTTCTTTTTTTTTCTTTTAAAGTGTGTAGCAAGCTGCATATCTGGACTACTGTGTGCAATGTCTCTTACTGTAAAGAGACCAAGAGTCTCTTCAGCACCATGATGATCGTTTACATCACAGTAATTAACATAGGTTTTTATCTTAGTTTTAACATGAGTAAAACTGTAATGGGAAAATCCTGACAAGTCCTTGATTTAGAGGTAATATCTCTTCACAAGTACCCATGTTCTGACACTGTAAAATTGGACATGGAGATTTTTCCAGTCTGTTATTACTTACAGAAAACCAACATTTCAAGTATTATTTCCAATATTTCCACAGTATTATTTCAAAATCATGCAAGATGTTCCATGCTTAGCTCCTGTTTGTTCATTTGTATGGATACCATTAGGAATAATAAAGCTTAAGCTTAGATATATAAGTAGTGATCAGCACTCTACTTTTGTTCTTATACATTGTGAGTACACTTCAGAGTAACCTTTCCCTTCACAGCACTATGCATTTTGTCAAATGATAAGATATAAAAATTCCTCTCAAATAAAATTAATTAACTTCCCTAATTAATGTCAATTCCTAAGTAATATACAGACTGTAAAATATATTTATTGCTTTTTTCATATTTGGCAGAGAAAGCTTTGCTCTCCTTTTACCCAAGGAAACCAGTACCCTGAGAGTTTTGCTTAGTGTGGCATAATATTTTTGGTGATGGCTGCCATCAAGATAAAGTGTCTGAGAGATGACAAGACTTTGTAAATTGCTCTGCTTATATCATAGAATCATGGAATCATTAAGGTTG
This sequence comes from Eubucco bourcierii, assembly GCA_013396675.1. Classification (NCBI taxonomy): domain Eukaryota; kingdom Metazoa; phylum Chordata; class Aves; order Piciformes; family Ramphastidae; genus Eubucco; species Eubucco bourcierii. The sequence goes on along the minus strand of VWZE01007082.1, from coordinate 66,308 downwards.
GAAAAGACTTCTAAGACCATCAAGTCCAACCATCAGTGCAACACTACCATGATCCAGTCATATCCTGATGTGTTGCATCTATACATTTTTTTAAAACCTCCAGAGATGGTGACTCCACCACTACTCTGTGCAGCTTGGTCCAATGACCACTCTTACAGCAATCAGATTTTTTCTAATATCTGATCTAAACCTCCCCTGGTGTAACCTGAAGCCATTTCCCCTAAGAAATGCATGGCTAGGAATTCATGTCCTCTATAGAATTAAATATGAGTCAAGCTTTTCACTAAGATGTTTTCTCAGCAGAATATATGAGAAGGAAATACATGTTTTATGAATTTGGAAAAAAAGTAAACTGACTAAACTTTTAAATAAAAATAAAAATACCTGAATTGATTTGACAACCCTTTACCACAGGTATAAGCCCAAGAAACACCTATGAGTTGAAACCTAGCATATAAAATCCTATCTGAAAAAAAGATTTAGCTGATGAAATTATCACCAGCGGAAGGGAATTCTGCCTACTGTGAACTGCAGAAAAGCATTCATATTTTGAGACACAGAATTGCTCAGAACTGCACTCTCCATGGAAGTATTTGCCAAGACAATTAGAACAAATAAGAAAATGGTGTTTATTGTTGGTACTGTATCAGTCCACCCACTGAGAGGTGGACTTGGAAGCCAAGCAAGCTTTGCAGGGTCAGCTTCTCATTAGTATGCCACCAGTGAGAAAATAGTCTGCAAAGCTGAATCAAGGTTGTGGGTGGTATTGTGGTGGTAGGGATAATTTCCTCATGAGCAAAAGATCCTTCTGTGCAGAATCTGAGTCCTGACCTGAGGTCTGTTGTTTCTTATATCCATTTGTGAAGCAGCAAGGCAAAGGATTTGACCTTTAGTCTGGTATTCACAGAACAATCAGATAACCAGTTTTATGTAAAGTAGAACATGTCTTAAGACATTGGAAACTGAGCTCAAACTTCCAAGTAAAAATATTCTCTAGACTAGTCTACCCAAACTGAATAGTTTGACATCTTCAAGACCAGAAAGAACTAAAAATTCATCTGTTATGGATATAAATTGCCACTAGGGGATGATAGTTTCATTGACTCAGAAACTAGAGACAAGTTGCACTGCCTTTCTGTATCCAAGTTACAAAAGCACGATTCCACTTAAGACTGGAAGAACATCAGCTATTGCCTCTAAACATTAGTGTAACCAATACTTAATAAGCCTTCAATTATATTGGAAAGAGCAAAGTATTAGCTGAATAATAAGATAACATTACATTTGACCTATCTTTAGCACCTGCAGCCTTAGAAGTAAATACCTATTAAGACAAAACAAAACAAAAAAACCCCAAAAACACCAAAGAAAAAACCATCCAAACAACACAACCAAACAAATAAACAAAACAAAAACAACAACCAAAACCAAAACAGCAACCAAAACCCAAACAAACAAAAAAAATCCCAAAGTCAAACAAAAATCAACCAAATAACAACAAAAGTATTACAATGTATTTCTATACATTTCCAACATCTGTTCCATTCCCTTCTGAGAGTGGCACTACTGTGTACTAAGCTTAGGATACATAAAGTGAAAGACTGGCCAATTTCAATATTATTATTAGTGAGGACAATAAAATTGTTCAAAGTACTGTTGGAATGGCAGTAGCCTTAGAACAGAGGATGTTAAAATGAAAGCAAGTTTATCTTCACATCTAATAATCTCAGACTTCAGAAAAATTAGATCCTTGGTTTTAATTTGTGCATCTCTTTGACTTACATTGAAATTATGGATAATAAAGCTAAGCTCTTAAATCAATCATTGAATTGCCAGCTTCTCTACAGTGACATGATAAAATCCATCACTGTTCCATTGCACTGCAAATCAAGTCACTTTAATGCTCTTAATTCCATCTCAATGCGGTGATGTGCAAATATACTAAGCAAAATCCTAACTTTTCTGATGGAGGTAGTCCAGCTGAAACCAGAAGCAGTTCTTGCATGCTTAGAATAATCTTTGCAGGATCATGTCCTTCACTGGCAAATATACCATCCTATAGTTCACGTAAAACTCATTTCATGGGCTGGTTGCGGAAAATACCGTTTGCTATAAACAAAATCCTTAACAAAAAAGGCCTCATGGGAGTTTCTACTAGGGAAGCCATAAAGACTGACAGGTTAAACTACACTGAATCAAAGCAGTTGCAGCCCTTCACACCGGGACTAAACATTTCTAACTCACAGAAGGAGACAAATAGTGCAGTTAGGGCTATATATGTGCTTGCCATCAGCAGTGAAGCAGGAACAGCTGTTACATGTGATTTCAAAGAAGTAGGGACTTTCCTCCAGTGGAAAAACTGATCAATTGGCATATGCCACAGAACATGTTGCCATGCCAACTACTTACTTTTACTATATTTAAAACAAACAGTGATTGAACTCCTCAGCAGGTAAGGGCACTGCAACAGCTGTTTTCATGACAATAATGGTCAATTGCTACCAGTACGGTGACGTCTGTGAGCCCTTGTCTGGACTGGGACTCACTGCCCTGTATAAGGCACAAACAAAATGTAATATTCAGTTGTGGATTCACTGGGGGAAGGAAGATAAAGCCAGTTTTATTTCTGCCACAGGAGGAGAGGGTTTGCTATGTGTTCTGGAGTGCTGTGTACAGTTCTGGAGTCCCCAGCACAGGAAGGACATTAAACTGTTGGAGAGGTCAAGAGGAGGGCCACAAGGATGACCAGAGGGCTGGAGCAGCTCGCCTATGAGGACAGACTACAAGAGTTGGGGCTCTTCAGCCTGCAGAAGAGAAGGCTTCCAGGAGACCTGATAGTAGCCTTCCAGTATCTGAAGGGTGCCTACAGGAAGGTTGGGGAGGGACTATTTACAAGGTCTTGCAATGACAGGACAAGGGTTTAAACTGGCAGAGGGGAGATTTAGACTAGATGTTAGGAGGAAGTTCTCTGCAGAGAGGGTGGTGAGACACTGGAACAGGTTGCCCAGGGAGGTTGTGGCTGCTCCCTCCCTGGAGGTGTTCAAGGCCAGGTTGGACTTGAGTGACCTGTACTAGTGGGAGGTGACCCTGCCTATGGCAGGGGGTTGGAACTAGATGATTGTTGGGTCTCATTTTCTGGACACACTAGCTGGGACCTAAACAGGACAAAAGATAAGGGGAAAGAACTGCCAGTGAGGGAAAAAACCATCAGCACAGCTGCCCTTTGTAGGAGTCATCCGAGATAAAGAGGTAGCTATGTAGACTAGAAAGCTAGGTACTTATCAGGGTGAGAAAAGGCTCAAAAGCAGCTTCCTGCAACCAGTCAGAGAATAAATAACATGTGGCCAGACAGTTCTATTCCTGTATAAATATGTGCTACTTTCTGCAATAAAGGGGCGATCTTGGATGTATCATATTGGTATCACTGGTCATCTCATCTCACATCATCCTCCACTCCATCCCTAGCGGCCCCGGGTGTGCGTGCAAGTCCGCATCAGATGATCTTTGAGAAGAACCTTACCATTCTATGATGCTATGATTCCCTGTGCCACATATGACAGCAAGATCAGGACTGTCTCTCTCCTGATGCCCTAAATAAGTTCCTTTTTTAGGGTAAGCAGCACAGCTAACGGGTAGACCAGTACTGCTGAGATCAGTAAAACTACTCATGCACACAAAAGCACATGCTCAGGTGTTCCTAGGATAGGAAGCAAAACTATAAATAGTAAAAAAATGGCAAAAGAAAATAGTCAAATAATATGTACACAAAACAATGGAAGTAAAGAACTTGTACAGCCTCCACAACAATTTCATTTCTGTGAAACAACTTCCACCAGCCTCAGTTTCTACATGCAAAGGGAAGGACAAAAATCCATAACCTATAATGTCCTCTAAACTCCCCATAGAGAAATTATTTGACTGCAGGTGGGGTTTCACAGAGACTCAATTCCTGCAGTTACAGCATGATTAAGTTCCTAAAGACAGGAACAAGCAGTATGTTTATACCCACTGAAATGCAGGCAGTTGAGCTATTAATAGATGATACAGTGTCATGTTTGTGATTTTAATAGTAGTTAATTGCTTGCTGCACACATTGTATTGGCAAAACATTTGTAGTCTTTGTGTACTTTCTACGAGTCTAAGATGCAGCAGAAATATGCTGCATTACAGTCACCTGAAATCTCTTTTTTACTTTACTAACCTCTGGACAATCTGGAGCATTTTTGCTAAAGGCAAAAGGTGGGAAATGTAGGACAAAAATCCATACAATAAGGCTGTATCCCACTGCTCACAGAATTACTCAATATGGTCTAGTGGTTCACTTAGGAAACATGCCCATTTAAAAGAAAAAAAAAAAAAAAGACAACTTAAAAGTTATTCTGGCTGTGAGACTCAAATTTGGATCTGAAAAAAATCAGACTGGATTCTCATCATCATCAGAAAAACAGGTTGCTCTGTAAACAAAATTAGACCTCTGGTTATTCCTATCCATTGCTATTTCTAAATGATGCCCTTAGGACCACCTTAGCAACTCCAATCATCTGCAGTGATCTGTGCAAGTGTGACGTGACTTGTCACTGGATCGTAGAAGTTCATTTTACCTAGAGCTGCCACTGGCTCTGCTCCAGCATTGCACATAAAGAAATCTGTTAAACAGTTAGGAACAAGCTAAACATCTCTTGATTGCCAGTCCAATGTTTCTAACTATACTTCTAACCCTCCTCTTTTCCAAACCTCCTCCAGGCAATAAAAGCATAAGTCACTTTAATTGCAGAATATTCCATTATACATTTTTTTTCTTTTTTTTTTTTTCTCTTATTTTAGGTTGATTATCTGTAAAAAATAGTTTCTTTCTGGATGTCCTATATTTTCTGCATTATTATCATATGATAAAGAAACCATGATGGTTCTTACAGATTGAAAATTGGATTGAAGTTATGAATTGACCAACTGACTGAAAACGTTTCTAAAAACAAACAATAGCACAACAAATAACTCCATTAATAGTGGTAGCAACGGAGTATTTACATCTCAAAACTGGATCCACTGGTGCCCTCTAGCTTGTCATATTTGGATGAAGTTTGTCTCATGGCTGGGTATTTGTGATCACATATGAGTTTATCTGATGTCTAATTGAGGCACTCAGTCAGAAGACATGCTTTCTTTCATATTTACAAACGACATTTACAGGACTCCTCTTCATCACACCTTTTTTTGTATTTCTAACAAAATAGTTTTGGGTCCCTCCATTCAAGAAGGACTGGAGTGTGTCCAGAGAATGGATAACAAAGCTATGAAGGGTCTAGAGAACAAATCTTATGAGGAATGGTTGAAGGAACTGGGATTGTTTAGTCAGGAGAAGAGGAGGCTGAGGGGAAAACTCATTGCTCTCTACAACTACCTTGAAAGGAGGTTGTAGTGTGGCAGGGGTCAGTCTTTTCTTTCAAGTATCAGGTGATAGGATGAGAAGAAATGGCCTGAAATTGTGCTAGGGGAGGTCTAGATTGGACATTAGGAAAGTGTTTTGTTTCAGAGAGAGAGATCAGGCATTGGGACAGGCTGCCCAAGTGGTGGAAGAGTCATCATCCCTGGAGATGTTCAAGAAATGTGGACATGGTCCTTTGGGACATGGTTTAACGGTCATTGTGGTGTTAGTTTGATGGTTGGGCTCTATGATCTTAGAGGTCTTTTCCAACAAAAGCAGTTCTATGATTCTATGCAATGAATATCCTTGAGATAATACCCATTTTGGCCACGATTTTTGCAGATAACAATGGAAAGTAGCAGACTGACAGAACAGTCAGAGCAATCACATCAGAAGTTTTGTGGGTTTTTTGTTTGTTTGTTTGTTGTTTGTTTTTTTAAGACACATGTTCAGGTTTTTTAAAGCTGGAGTTTTAATTTATATGCTCAGATCCACATTTAAGTTGCTACATGACTGGGTAAATTTTCAGAACTGATCAAGGGAAGTTTTAGCACAATAGCACACCAGTAAGATGACTACAGATTTAGTTAAATGCCTGGAGAGGGATTCAGAGAAGCTATGAGCAGTTTTTGCTCATCATGCAAATCCAGAATGATCAGTCCTGCTAAAAAAATCCAAAAAAAAAAACCAAACCAAACAACAAACTAGGTTAGCCAGGGTCTTTTACCTACACATGCTCCATTCAGCAGTGAGAAGGAAATTAAAATGCAAAGAAGAAATGGCAAAAAATATCTCACAGAGCCCGGAAAGTATATTGTATCCTAGGCTGCATCAAGAAGAGCAGGCCAGCAGGGCAAGAGAGGTGATTCTGCCCCTTTACCCTGCTCTCATGAGACTCCAGCTTGAATACTGCATCCAGTTCTGGCATCCCCATCATAAGGACACAGAGTTGTTGAAGTGAGTCCACAGGAGGACCACAAAGATAATACAAAGGCTGGAACACCTCTGCTATGAAGACAGACTGATAGAGCTGGGATCGTTCAGCCTAGAGAAGAGCAGACTCAGGAGAGACTTCATAGCTGCCTTCCAATACCTGAAGGGATCCTATAGGAAGGTTAGAGAGTGACTTTTCATAAGGGTGTCTAGCAATAGGACAAGGGGGAATGGTTTGAAGCTGAGGAAGAGTAGGTTTAGACTGGATCTTCAGAAGAAGTCTTCAGTATGAGTGTGGTGAGACTCTAGAATAGGCTGCCCAGGGACGTTGTGGATGTTTCCTCCTAGGGGTATTCAAGGCCAGGTTGGATGAAGCCTTGAGGAGTCAAGTCTAGTTAAGAGGTGTCCCTGTCCACGGCATGGAGGTTGGAGTAGATGATCACTAAGGTCCCTTCCAATCTAAGCCATTCTATGATTCTATTATATAAAGAACTTGTATCATTTTTAAGGGACAACAGCATAAAATCTGGACTGCCTTTGAATATTTTCTGGCTTTACCTTTAAACCATTTTGCCATTGTGACCTCTCTGAGTATCTTGAAGGGTTAATATGTTAATTAAAGCAAGGTATTCTACTCCTTAAATTATTAATTAAAATTAAAACTGCAGCTGGTGTTCAACAGCAACTCAGTCCCAACAGCAGGTTTTAGTCACTTCACCTAAATCAAACATATCATAAAATTGGCAAGAAAATCATATTGTCTGAATCAAACACATCTGGCGACTGACACACAATTTTACCTATAATGAAAATTAAAAACTACCTCTGGTATTTATTCAGACACACTTAAAATTGTTTGCTATGCTGTTGTCATCTACTACTAACATTTGGAAGACGAAAATTTTAAGGAAGATTAATGATTAAGATTAAAATTGCTGTATGCCTTCTCAACTGGTGTTAAAAGTACCGATACCACTGCTGTTCTGTTTTGCACTCAGGCAACGAAGAGTAGATTTTTAATTAGAGAGTGGGGAATGGATAATCTTTGCATCTTGGTACTGGTTTATAAAGTCCTTACTCAGAGTGAGTATATACTTTATATCACGGCTGTTAGCTGGGTATATTATACTGTGAGTATTTATTACACATTAAAGCTCATGAAATCCCAGCGTGTGTTACGGTCCTACACAATTCTTTATTAAGTTTTGATTTATTAGGAGCTGTCACAAGCTTCAAGAACAAAGATTTCTGTAAGGAAAGCCTGCACCCGTGTCAGCAGTTCCGTAGCCCGTGTGGAGGGACTGGAAGAATTCACACAGCTCAGATCTGTCAGAGGTACAAAGTGATGCTGGAAAACAGCTTCACACTCTTCCCTTACCACAGGGAGTAAAACAGAAGCTATCGATGTTGACAGAAAAAAGTGAAGAAAACTGAAGGGCTCTGAAGAGGCATCTTGATTGCTAGAACATGTTCTGGGTACTCCTGGGAAATCAAAATATAGGTTCTTCATTAATACTGACAGCACACATAGCATTCATCAGTTATTATTGGTTATTATTGATGTCTAAAGTGCATGGATCATGTGTGTATATTTTAAGGTCTGTAGGCCCACTTGCCTGTTTCTCAGAAGACCTAGATGGCAAGCACTTGGTATATAGTGTACTTCCCCATCTCATCCCAACATACAACGAGGTAAACAAAAAATGAGACCTTGCCCTTTTGCCTAGAGACAGCAAAAACAACTAGCTGTTCCTTCTGTTGAGATTATTAATTAGTTTATTGGATAACCTAATTAGATACCTTGAAATATGAGCTTGGAAATTGCATTACTGCTGTACGAAAGAAGCATAGTAGTTAACATCCACCCCGTTCTGACTGATGGTTTTCTATTCTTTTTTAGAGAGATATGACTATTCATAAATCAATTAAATTACATCAGTGGTTTATTCTCCTAGGCTGTCTGTAATAGTTTAGAAGTGAAACAACTTTAGTGCATGAGAGTACATTGCTTTTAATGGAACACAGGCAGTTGTATCTGAGTTGCTTTTCTAAGGCAACACCATTCTCTCCACCATATCCAGATGAGTTCGGAAACACTTCTGTACAGTATTGCATGGGAGTACACATGCAGAAGAGGACATTGCTCAGAAAGGCAGATGAAGCCAGGAATTGGAAAGAACATGTGCAATCCTGTCCTTAGAAACACAGTACTATTTCCAGAATAATTTTCTTTCCTTCTAGAAAATCCTTAGCAACACAAGAACTAAGAACGACTAGGAAAGCAATCATGGTAACAAAGAGGAGCACCTGAGTGTTCAGGGAAACTAAGAATCTCCTGCTCCTTTATTCCCTAAGCACCCATAACCTCCATCTATTGAAAATGTGCTTTGCCTTTGTTTTTTGGGGTTTTTTTCCTGATATTTCTTTAATTTTCTTTTCTTCTTTTTTCTTTTATTTTCTTTTTCCTTTCCTTTCCTTTTTCCTTCCTATTTTCTTTTATTTTTCTTTTCTTTTTTCTTATTTTTTCCTCTTCTTTTCCTTTGGTTTTTTTTTTATTTGTTTGTGTTTGGTTGTCTGTTTTTTTGGTTTTTTCACATCATGAGAATAGTTTCTAAATCGCCTAACTTTTAAAACCTTTTCTTTAAGTGGCAGGTGTAAAGTCTCTGCCTTATGGCAAGATGGCCTGTAAACATTTTAGAATGCATCAGAAGAGAATGCATTTCAGAAAACACCATCCTGTATATCATTTAAGGTGTTAAGAATTCAAGGTGTGAGAAACAATGATCTTCTATTATTGAGGCATTTATGAAAGAAATGGCTATTTTAGATTCAAATTAATACGTCAAAGATAACAGTAACAAGATCAAAGGTGTTTGGGAGAAGGTGGAGCTCACTATCCTGAGGAACAAAACTAACTGCAAGAGTAACAATATAACAACCAATTAATTCCAAACAACCTGACCCTGACAGACTTCAAGAACCAGAGAAGAAAACCTCTTGGGAAGTTGATTTAATGGACAAAGGACTACAGGGGTCTCTCAGTTCCTAAAGGAGGCAGTATTAAAGGCAGATGCAAACTATCTCAATATGAGGAAATATAAGCAGAAATTATAAGAAGCATTTATATTCCCAGCAGAAAACCCCAATTTTTTTTTGTTTTCCAAGTGGTTATAAAAGAGTAGTGCATCCATTTAACTAAATATGCATAAATATTACAAATGCATTGGACTTCTGCAAAAGCAAGGGAGAAAAAAAATCAGAGAATCCTAAAGAAATTGTCCTCACAACACTAGTGAACCTAGCTTACATGATTTAGGATGTTACTGGATAAAGCCATTTGTGTCATCCCTCCACTGAAGTTCCTGCATGCACATAGAATCATAGAATCATAGAATGGTAAGGTTGGAAGGGACCTCAAGGATCATCTAGTTCCAACCCCCTGCCATAGGCAGGGACACCTCCCACTAGTACAGGTTACTCAAGGCCTCATCCAATCTGGCCTTGAACACCTCCAGGGAGGGAGCATCCACAACCTCCCTGGGCAACCTGTGCCAGTGTCTCACCACCCTCACTGCAAAGAACTTCCTCCTAACATCCAGTCTAAATCTCCCCTCTGCCAGTTTAAGCCCATTGCCCCTTGTCCTGTCATTGCAGGACCTTGTCAATAATCCTTCCCCAGCCTTCCTGTAGGCCCCCATCAGATACTGGAAGGCTACTATCAGGTCCCCTTGAAGCCTTCTCTTCTCCAGGCTGAAGAGCCCCAACTCTCTCAGCCTGTCCTCATAGCAGGGCTGTTCCAGCCCTCTGATCATCTTTGTGGCCCTCCTCTGGACTTGCTCCAACACTTCCATGTCCTTCCTGTGCTGAGGGTTCCAGAACTGCACACAGTACTCCAGGTGGGGTCTGACGAGAGCAGAGTAAAGGGGCAGAATCCCTTCCCTTGCCCTGCTGGCCACGCTTCTCTTGATGCAGCCCAGGACTCGGTTGTTGTCTGGGCTGCATGTGCACACTGCAGGCTCATGTTGAGCTTTTCATCAACCCAGACTCCAAGGTCCTTTTCCTCAGGGCTGCTCTCCAGCCATTCACCACCCAGCCTGTATTTGTGCTTGGGATTGTGCCTACCCAGGTGCAGGGCCTTACACATCAGAACTTGGGAAAAGACACATGGGTATAAACTCAGCTATCTCCTACAAAGCCTGATTTCTTAATCCATGGCTGATTTCATCAGCACAAGATGAAACAAATACATTTGCACTGAGATCACCAAAAGTGGAACTCCTACCCTTGCAATCTACAGCATAGGTGTACTCAATCATTGGAGTCTGAAAGAACTGTTGCTGAACTTTGCTGCAGGAGATCACCTTTTGAACTGGTTGTATGAACTGATCTTGGCTATAGGAGGTGCAATCATTACTTATTTTTTTCTTGCAGACTGTTAATTCAAATCTTGAAAGGTGAAAGACAGATCATCTAAGTTGAAGCACAGGACTGGTCATGGCATGGTGACACTGCTTAGTGTCACCCACAACATTGCTCTGGGAGCATGGCTGGGCAAGCATTTTTCCTCTGCTCATGATGGAAACTTTCTTTTTTATTTTCCCTCTTCTCCCTCCTGGCAGAATAATATAAAGAAATAAACAATGCAGTGCATGTTCCTTACACTCATAATCAGCCTGCTGACATTGAATATATGGTAATGAACAGGAGTTGGGAAAATTATTTTTGCTGTCAGGTGAGTGAGAAATTCTGGCACCAAACAACCGTGGTATGAGAATGACAGAACCATTGCTCACATGGAAGTGTTAGTGCAGAACTGTGCAAGATGAGAAGCAAACTAAGTTATTTCCCAAAGTGCACAACAGATTATCAGAGTGGAAAGCTCATCTATGTCCTGTCTGAGCTAACAGCAATTAAGGAAACAGGTCTATTATTTCATGAATGACTTTGGCCAGCACAGATAAATGGCATCAAATACAGGTAACTTTACAGACTGTTTTGGTTTTGTTTCGTTTTGTGGTGTGGGTTTGTCAAGTTGATCTTTTTTTTTTTTTTTTTGGTGGGATTTTTTTATTTGTTTGATTTTTGTTTGGTTTGGGTTTGCTTTTGTTTTCTGGGCTCCTGTTTCAGTAGCAAGTGTCATGAAGATATTTATATATTTTCAGGTTGTACCTGGCTTCCCACTTTGGGTTTTTTGTTTAAACACTTTTATGACAAAAATATATAGTACGGGGACATGCAACAGTATCTGTCTGCCCAAATGAACAACAAATACAGTCAGCAGGCAAACGCATAAGGTTGTACATCAGCATGCTAAAAGCAGTTAGATAATTTTGCACTGTAGGTCAAATTAATATCTGCCCCATCCAGCAGAAAAAAATTTAATGCTTCTGCCAGAGAGAAACTCAAACACTCAAACATGCTGTCCACCCTGCTTCGATGGTTTCTCCACACTCACAATCCATTACCAAAACAAAATATACCAGGAAGATTTTCTTTTTTACTCTTGTTTTTGTCCTTAAAAAGTGAACAGCTGAAGTAGACTTTACAGTTAGGAGATGTCTGGAGCTTTAATGTCATCTTTATTTGAATTACCATGGTAATCATTATTTTTGCCTTTTTAATGTCCTGTTGTATTAGATTTTATTATCAGTTCCTAGAACACATTAAATCAGCTTCTTTTGAGAAAAACAATAGAAACAGAAATATCCTATTGGACAAAAGTCTTCTATTACTACATTTTGTATTGTTTAACCCTTAGGAGTAAAAAAATAAAACCCAACAAAATAAACCATAGGTACTACCCATGTATGTTTCAGTTTGGGCCACAAGCATACCCAGTTCTGGAGAACGGAATCGACTCCTACCCCTTTTCAGGACTAGGAATGAGGACATTATACACTGATTAGAAGTTTGGAGAGAGAGTCTATTTATAAGAGCATATACATATATATATATATATATATACACACATAAGGCAATCAGGTAGAGGAAGTATAAAATCCACTAGGCCCAAACTGGACTTCTGGCATCCTCCACCCCTTCCACCCCTCTCAGTCAGCCTGTATGGTAGGACAAAGCTGCCCCCCCCAGCTGGGTTTACAAGGCCTCAGTGGCTCAACTGCCTGCCCACCAGCTGCCCCACCAACCATGAGATGAGAGGAGCGCAGGCTGCTCCGAGAGAGGAGATGTGGAAGCAAGGAGGGCAGGGAAGGCAAGAAGGTGAAGCGCAGTCAAGCACCGTCTTTTAAGCTGTGATACTGGAAGGGGAAAAGAATAGCAACATTTCTACATCCTGGGACGAGCAGGTCCATCCCCCTGGGAGGGACCTCTGTCCCTAAGGTTTAGTTTAAGGGGGACCTGGGACCTCTCAAACTACCACAATATAATAAAAAAGCCCCACATTCTGCAACAAAGACAGGGGCTACTGAGATTTAATGTATACAGGAAGTATACAGCTACTCTACTCTATGGGCAGCCAGTGAATAATCTATATTAACATGAGAAGATGTGTTAAAAGGTGACTCATTCTAAGCTGAGAAGAGACGGCATATCACATCTGAGATTTGAACCAAGTCTTGTGTGTTTCAATGGGCTGTCATGAGAACTGCTGCTTCTGCTAAATTTTCACCCTTCCAAAGCAAGGAGAAGAAAGGAAAAAAGAAAAGTCATGAAATAATTTTATTACCTGCACAGATGGTAAGTTTTGCTAACGTCATATCCAAATCATTTTCTTCTCTAAACTGTGAGTGCATCCGAACGTTATGTCTCAACCCACTGAAGTCACAGGACTTGTCAGTAACAAGAATAAATGACGTGATGCTATAATATAGGGGTCATAAAGAAATTGTGGAATCCAAAATTCTTGGTTTACCATTGATCTCCACTATAAGCAAGATTTTCAGAATGGCAACTGGAGAGATGGAATGCAGGCTTGATTTTCAACTGTGCATTCTCATTTTTCCCAGAAAAATGTTCTTGGGAGATATTTGGATTTCTATGCCAGGCTGCTTGCTCAATTACAGGAGTAATTAGGATCCATTTTAAGCCATGGTCGAATGGCATATGTTCACATTCAGAAAGCTTTTTAAAAGGCTTCAGACTTTGTGAAGCTCCAGGTTTCCCAGAAGCAGCCACTAGGCAACACCATCAAAGAAAGTGAAATGAAAAGATAGACAATGGGGGTTCTAGCACTGGCAATAACACAGTATCTTGTCCTGAACAATGCCTGAAGGCAAACGACTGGCTAGCTCTGCCCTTGAGCACTGCTGTCCTGCCGCACAAGCTGCATAGCATTCCCCATGAGATTTCTTCCATGTGGTCTAAACAGAGAAAGTTCTGGAAAGAAAAACAAAAGCTTAGAGTATTTGCCCTTTCTCCTTCACTTGCATCTTTCTTACACTCATTTTTAGCCTTCATTTTAATGGATGAACTTAATCTAGTTATTTAATGATTGAAGCTTTTGCTCAAAGGCCTTAAATAATAATCATGGTAATTAATTTTTATCATGTTCATTCATACATGCCTCCTGCCAACCTGCCTGAGGTGCTGCACAGACACTGCAAAACATAATACAAATTAAACATAACAAAAGAAAATCCAATGCAATATTTAGAAAGCCATGTGTGGTATTAACAACAGAAAGGCTGTTTTCAGTCACAAGGAATTTCAAAGTAAAATCACTTCAAATAGGTCTTGCTACCAACCCTAGTAACTTCACTTAACTGCAACAGATGAAACCTTTGTTCATTTCCCCCTAACTGACACCTTCAAACTACTTTCCTCCTTTTCTTTTAAAATATTTTGGTATTGTTTCTGCTTTGCATGCAAGTCAGAAAATCTATGTTTTTTGATACCTGCAGAGCTACTACAATACAGTTATTTCTGGCCATCATCTTTAAAGCAGCTAAACTGACAACATGTCATGTAAGATATGAAATGATGTTACTCTCTTCTCATACAGAAGGGGTACTGAGTCAGAGAGGAGGATAAGCTTAACAAGAGCAAAGTTTAGCACAGAAATGAAACTTGCATCCAAGTCTTCCAAGTGCTCAATTAAGCTGTAGTAAATCTTCAGCTGTCACCAAAACTCATGAAATTATGGGATTAAAATGCAAATAATAAAATCTTGAGTCATCAAACAACAGCTGTGCACTTAAAAGCAGTTCATGAATGCATATATAGAGATGCATAACATCCACAGCACGTGCACATGGTAAAGATCAATTTGATAAAGTCTTAAACTCCTTTGAATTTGCAAATAGCCTACATTTTTAAGGCCTATTTTTCCTGCATGATTCTCAACTTCTTGTCAGAGAGGTACTCCTAAACCTGAGTTTCAAAATCTCTGTGCAACTACTGTACTGCATGTAGTAGGCTCCAGAAATGAAGCTGGAAGTTGAGTCACTGCTAATTAAACTCATAATTACAGATGAAATGTCAGACAGAAGATCCAAGGGCTGTTTCAAAACCTAATAAGACAAAAGAAAGAACAAACTCATGTGTAATAATTCAGCCCTTACTTGGCAAACTGACCCATTAGGAGACTCCTCAGCAGCATGCATATCTGAATCATAGAATGGTTTAGGTTGGAAGTGACCTCAAAGAGCATCTACTTCTAAACCTCCTCCCTCTCCACACATCACCCACCCCACACCCCCCCACAGGCTGGGACACCTTCCACAAGAACAGGTCACTCAAGGCCTCATCCAACCTAGACTTCAACACCTCCAGGGAGGAAGCATCCACAACCTCCCTGAGCAACCCGTTCCAGTGTCTCACTACCTTCACTGTAAAGAACTTCTTCCTAACACCTAGTTTAAATCTCCCATCTGCCAGTTTAAACCTGTTATCCCTCCTCCTCTCATTACANAGAATCATAGAATGTCAGGGGCTGGAAGGGACCTCAAAAGATCATCTAGTCCAATCCACCTGCCAGAGCAGGACCACCTATACCAGATCGCACAGGAACATGTCCAGGTCGGTTTTAAACATCTCCAGAGAGGTAGACTCCACAACCCCCCTGGGCAGCCTGTTCCAGTGTTCTGTCACCCTCACAGTGAAAAAAAATCCTTCTCATGTTTAAATGAAACTTCCTATGCCTCAGCTTCCACCCGTTACCCCTTGTCCTGCCATTGGGCATCACCGAGAAGAGCCTGACTCCATCCTTCTGGTACTCACCCTTTACAATGTCTGAAGGCAGACATTGAAACAATAAATGCAAATAATTTGGGTTTAAAGCAATTTGTCAAGGATCGATGCGGGTGATAGACATTACCTAGATGTCTAGTTAAAAACAGAAAGGAAGAATTGATCATTTACAAAGTTAGAACATGGATCACAGTTTCCTAGCCTGAGCTTCAATGTGGTTGCCAACAGCATATCTGCAAAAAATGTCCTCTCTTTTGGAACCAGGTAACATCATGCTCCTCTGCTCACATACAGTCAGGGAAACTGCTTAGTACTTCACAGCCCTGCCTATGAATCTCCATGAATGCAGAAATTCTGATGCAACTACTACATTGCCTTTGTTCCTGGTTGTAAGCTTGGAACAGAGAGGAGATGAGCACAAGAGGTAATTTGGACAGAGGTCTCAGAGAAGCAGTGTTAAATGAGCAAAAGGGTGCAGATGTACCAAGCACTAGCAACTGGAAAAATGGGGGAAAGCCAAGAAAGATTCACTCTATTTTCTGCTGTCTTCAGTCTCCTGAAGGGCCAAAGATTTTGATGTGGGTCTTGAACTCCGTGTTCTGATCCTCCCTATCACCCTGTCACACTAGGATGAGAGATGGGCACATAGGAGGTGAGGAGCAAAGCAGCATGCACAGCTGTGCCAGACCAGAAATCCAGTATCTCTCCCCATTATCAGACTTGTGATGAAGCCCTCGAGGGTTTGGGAAAATCCAGGAAGGACTTTTTTTCTAAGACAGGAGCATTTCTTACGTGTGAACTGGGCACCTGGAAAGCATAGCATTTGGGAACCCATTTGGGATTTAGAAAGCCTCTGAGAAGAAATACAGAAACACAGACAGCATATCAAAGCTGCCTCTTGCTCTGGGTGTTTTACCTTTCTGTGAGCCACAGGCAGTCTCCAAAACTCAGGCAGAATGGAAAAATCTTGCAAGATTCGGCAATATCAGTTTTTGCAAAAAAAGTATTCCCTCAGCAGCAAGCTTTCTTCTGATGTGCTAATTATAAAAATCTGCCTTCCAACTTTGCTTCAGTGAATGTCTCATCAAGCCCCCTCTAATAAATACCATCTGAGATTTCTATGACACCCTTGTTTTGAAGTGAAATTGTGGAGGTAATGATCATTGAGTTGATTGACATCTAGTTATTCAATCAAGCATGTTCCTATTCTGCTAGTCACAGACCATACATGCTGAATTTGATGCTGAAACAACTTTTATTAGGTATTTTGGGGTGGTCTTGGGAAAAAAAGTCAGTCTTATAATGAAAATCTTAGCTATGTTGCAGCTACTGCAGCACCACAACACTATTTTCCCTCCTGGTGGCAATGTAGCAGCACCAGCACTGAACACCAGAGGACTTCTCTACAGAGGTAGAGATAACAGCACACATTTACTGGGAGGATGCGAGGTTGGTTTCTTAACAGCAGAAGTATTCACAGATGGATTTGGTAGTTCTCAGTTGGGGAGTACATTTGCAGCTATAATTCATTGAGCATTTTTTGGGTGGGGATAAATGGATTTCACATAAGTATTCCTTCCTGGGTCCATGAAAGATATAACGCAGGCAAGCTGAGGCAGATTTAGAAAGGTAAAAAGTCACATCGCACAGTGCTGAAGCTAAGTACTACTGGGAGCTGAGACTGGGAGCTGGCCATGATACATTCAGGAAAATTAGTTGTTCTAAACCTGACACAACATTATATGTTTCTCTTGAAGAGTGGGGACATGAAAATATCCTCATTATAGCTTAGAAATGGATGAAGGCTCAACAATTTCCAGAGAAGCTAACTCTGCCCTGTCTCCTAAGGCACTAGTTTTCAATGAGAGGGGTTAGTCCAGATCTCTGTCTCACTCTCTCTCTCTCAAGTCGGTTCTGCAAACTTTGTGAAATAGCCATAGAGAAGCCAACAGAAGGAACCTCCTTAGATGCCTCAGTTCTGCCAGCTGGCCATCATCTCAAGAGCTTCCAGAATACACCTAGCAGTGACCCCTGCCCTTGTAGTCAAGTAGCTGGAGCACAGATGGTGAACCTTCTGGTAATTTAAGTTACTTTATATGTTTATGATTCAGCACCTGAATTATCTGATGGTGCTTGCAGGTCACAGTAAAGTGCCTTCTTCATTCCATATCCTCATCTTGTACAAAGGGATATGTTGTTGGGAACCTTGAAAATGGCAGTGACCATTATCTACAGAAAGGCATTTAACTGTCATGAAAGTTATTTCTTTCTTATGTTTCAAGAGTAATTTATTCATTGAGTTTAACATTATTCCCATTACAGACAGGTCTCATACATACTCTGGTAGCTTTATATTATTTACTTTTTCTTGTTATTTTCAGAAACTGCCTTCAACTCTTATTTCTGTTACTGTTAAAAACCACTTATTTTGGCCAAATGAACAGAAAACTAATTGAAAACTAAAGTCTGTTACAGTTTTAGCCTAGTTTTATTATTATTGTAATAGTATGTCCATACAAAATGTTACATTACCTGCAAGTACACAATGGCAGGTTAAAAATTGGAAACACCATTAAACTTGTGTTTATCAGAAATGCACTTATTTGTGTCTTTCTGTGAAGATACCACAGAGAAGGCAAAAAGCAGATTTTCTAAGTGCCAGCCTCATATAAACATCAATGCCTCTTTCAGGAGCCAAGCACAAATATCACAGATCCAGATTTCCCAGTACAGCCCTAAATGAGAGCAGCAGAGAAACTGTGTCACACACTTAACACCTAAAATCCTTGATTCAGCATTTTCTAGGAGGAGAGGCTGCATGTCACTGCCTGTCTTCTGGCCACCTTTCCACTCTAGTGCCATCAGGTTGAACATGAGATATCAGGCTCTAATCTTGTCAGCACTGACCGTGGAAGATCAAAGCTTCTCCCGGTACTCCATTNACACAAAAAAACAAACAAACAAAAACACCCCAATACATTCTTCAGTCTGTAATTTTTCTGAAGGAAAATAAATTACGCACACACATACACAAACTGCAAACAAACAACCAGCAGCTCTTTGGAGCTGCTCAGAGGTCTGATTTATTGAAATAGCCTCATTGGGTATGGATTAGTAGGCAAACAGCAGGGGAAAGAAGTCAAAGGTACAAGATATATCTGGCTTGTTACAGAAGCCATGATTTATCATCCCAATATTGCCAATACAACTGTAGAGAATTATATATAAATTTAATCAAAGAACTGCTATATTACATCTATTATCCTGGAGTCAGGTTTGATTCTCTTTTCCTCCTTGAGAAGAAGCTTTTTCTGGAAATAATGCCATTGAATCCAGCCATTTGTATTTTGGCCATTTATATTTTAAAAGATCATCCATTTCACCTTACATGCAAATAATAGTATAAACAACAGCATATATCAAAATATCAAGAATGTAAAACTATGCCTATAAGGAGAAAGTGCAATGTTATACAGTTCCCTAGAGGTAGCAGTTCTCTCTGATGTTCAACAAAGAAATAAAGGCAGCTGAAACAGTGAGTGGCTCTAGTTAAGCAAAATATGTATATAGTATCAAAGATGCCTCTTTTGGAAAAATATACACTTAAAGTGTCATTGTCCCCAACATGCACCTGCCAAAACTTGAGGGGTTGTTGGAGGAAAGGGGAGAAGAGGGGTGAAGAGGGGCGAAGAGGGGCGAAGAGGGGCGAAGAGGGGAGAAGAGGGGAGAGGGGGAGAAGTGGGGAAGGCAAGGGAAGCCACTGCAAATACACACGATATTTTGTTAGAGAGTTATCTACTTGCAAGAATGAGTGCTCAAACAGATGATACCTTTCTGTGAAATCCAGGTTTCCAGTTTCATGTTAAGAAAAGGGTCTTACCTTATGGGATTATCCATCCTTGATACTGTGAGAAATGCTGCTAAATTTGCTGTGTAGGAAGAGCACACAATAAGGGTGAAGAGCCACCAGCTTCCCATTACAATGCGCATAGCCACAGAATTAACAGTAGATTCACCTCCTACGAATCAACAAAGAGAATGAGGGTCCCTTAGCAGTTTCAATTACAATCACCCCCTCTGTGCCCTGTTACAATAAACATTGCTGGAGCTAACCCTCTGCAGCCTTTCTGCTTCCCCTCCAGATTGCTGTTTCATTGTTTTTGTTAAGACTGATTAATTACTGACAACATTCTCCAGTTTGCTTCTTGCCCTGGATACCGTTCTAGAAAATCATCTTCCAAAATATTTCCCTTAAGAATTATTAAGCATTGAATCTAATGGAAAGTGTCCCTGCCCGTGGCAGGGGCATTAAAAATAGATGATCCTTGATATGCCTTCCAAACCTGACAATTCTGTGATTCTGTGAATCTAACAACATAAGGTAAATGTTACAAAGAAAGAAAGTTTCATGGTGAAACACAAGTAGTATATAGAAATTAAGCCATATATGTGGGAAAAAACTCACAGAACACTCCCATGACTTGCGTGCAGTCTGTGTCGTATATTTCACATTGGAAACACTGCGAAAACTTCTTTCTAGCAAGTTTCAAGTACAGTTATGCTTCAACACTGTTGGAGACCAAACCTTACTGTAAAACTGGTGCTAGTCACTTCAGCAAATGTTTGTATGGTTTTTATCTCGCTCTACTTTAACCCATCAGGGATGCCACCTGAATGAGTTAAGAGACCAAGCTGAAACTTTGTAGTTTGCAATCACAATGGAAAAAAAAGTAGAAAGAGGTTAACAACATACCTGTAAGTTAGAATTCAACACAACCTGCCCTTCAAAAATAGTGCTAACATCATAAATAAGGGGCAAAAAGTGTGTAGGCAGATTTTGCAAATGACTATTTACAAAAGGAACTTTAAGAGTAGCGATCCTACTAAATGCAATAGGATGTTTCCTATGACTAGAGATGTCTGAGTTGGTTACATGACTACAAAATATTTTCCTATTCAGTTCAAAGAACCAAAACAAGACACAAAGGAACAGTATTAAGCTGAGGGAGATTAGGTTTAGACTGGATTTTAGGAAGAAATTGTTCAATATGAGGGTGGTGAGACTCTGAAATAGGTTGGCTAGGGAGGTTGTGGATGCCTCCCATGTGGTGTGTTTGAGGTCAGGTTGGATGAGGCCTTGAGGAGTCGAATCTAGTGGAAAGGCATCCCTGCCCATGGTGGGAAGCTTGAAATAGATACTCACTAAGGTCCCTTCCAGCCTAAGCCATTCTATTATTCTATGAAAATATAAACTGCCTCATATTAGTTCAAAAGCATGTAAGTTACTAAAATCAATTTTAAACCATTAGAAAAGGTGCTAGTTTCAGAATTGGAGAAGTGTTGTCATTTCTGAATTTTGTAAGAGACAGAAAGGCAGAACATCATCCCTCCCAAACTTACCTACCTCTTCCCACTTCTCATCAGTTAGGCTAATTAAACATATTGCCTCCCAACATGAGCCTCCTCCTTCATCTTTAGACCATTGTGGCCAAGACTAATATGTCCCGACATGCTTAGTTCAAGACAGACCATTTCTGAAAATCCATTAGTAGTGTGTATAAAGAGTAAAAGCAGTAAAGAGTGTAAAGCAGTACCTTGCTGAACAAAGGCCCCATACACCACCCAGATGGCACTGTGGAGGGTGGAGGAAGTGGAAGGGCTTGACTGTGAAGCATTCTGAGCCCTGACCGCCTGGATCCTGTTCAAGACGAATATCAAGACGCCGACTATAGGGATGGCTGCAGCAATGCAAGCCCACACCGCAAAGTCAAAAGGAGCAAAGAGAGAGAAGATGTTGATTTTCTCTTCAGGTTTTTTGATTAAGATTCCCACAGAATAGTCCATGTACCGCTTGCTGAAGTCCACAACACTCTCTCGTTCTGGTGTTATAGTGATGGCTGAGATGGCTAGGTCAGCTCTCTGCAAGACAAATACAATGGATCAGGTCTCTTCCTTTCACCAATAATTTCTCCTTAAGTAGAAACTTTTTAAGAACCAAGTGACTCCATGTATTTCTTTCTATAACTGAACATATTTAGACAAATTTAAATAAATTGTCTAAAAATAAAACCAAAATCAGTTTTGTTATTTGAAAACTAGTTAATTGTACTAGTCTAAAGCAGAGTAGTAAAACAATCTCTTGGTGAACTTTAGAATAAAAATTGTCACCCTGACTTCTCTTTGGAATGAATGGAACTTATTAAACATTTATCCCTCACTTCTTTTATGTAGGATGCTCAAAACTCCAAATCATATTAACCTGATACACTACAAGCAAAAAAGAAAGAAACACTATTTACTTAGCTTCTGTATTAGATTGCAAGGTGCAAAAAGCTAATTGTTGTTCTCCCTGCAAAGTTGCCAATTTCCCATATTCATGACATATTCATATGACAACTGGGGGGTAAGATTTTGTTTGGTTTTTACAATGAAAAAAGCAATTGCAAAAACTAGTAACTGGAAGAATCCATCATAGGCAACTTAGCTCCTGAAAATGCTTTGGCCTTAACATTTAAAGCAAGTAGGTTTTACACATAGAGGGCCCTTATAGAGAGTGTAAACTCAATGAAAGATAAAACAGGAGTTAATAAATAAGATTATTAAAGCTTTTGAAGGACTGTAATTAGATTTTGAGTATTCTTCCATCTTGATAAAAGCAGTTCTTAAAATAAAAACAAAAAAAACCCCCAAAAAACCAGTAAGTACTTTTTGTTTTCTATCTCTGCATTTTATTGAGAAAGTAAAGTCCATGCTAGGTGAAGGAGGTTGGCTTTGAAACCCTTTAGAGTCACTGGAAAAGCTAGTAGTATAAATACCATTATAAAACAGCATGATAGACACTTTCATAGAATCATAGAATGGTAAGGTTGGAAGGGACCTCAAGGATCATCTAGTTCCAACCCCCTGCCATAGGCAGGGACACCTCCCACTAGTACAGGTTACTCAAGGCCTCATCCAACCTGGCCTTGAACACATCCAGGGAGGGAGCATCCATGACCTCCCTGGGCAACCTGTTCCAGTGTCTCACCACCCTCACTGGAAAGAACTTCCTCCTAACATCCAGCCTAAATCTCCCCTCTGCCAGTTTAAACCCATTGCCCCTTGTCCTGTCGTTGCAGGACCTTGTAAATAATCCTTCCCCAGCCTTCCTGTAGGCCCCCTTCAGATAATGGACGGCTACTATCAGGTCCCCTCGAAGCCTTCTCTTCTCCAGGTTGAAGAGCCCCAACTCCCTCAGCCTGTCCTCATAGGAGAGCTGCTCCAGCCCTCTGATCATCTTTGTGGCCCTCCTCTGGACCCGCTCCAACACTTCCATGTCCTTCCTGTGCTGAGGGTTCCAGAACTGCACACAGTACTCCAGGTGGGGTCTGACGAGAGCAGAGTAAAGGGGCAGAATCACCTCCCTTGCCCTGCTGGCCACGCTTCTCTTGATGCAGCCTAGGACTCGGTTGGCTGTCTGGGCTGCATGTGCACACTGCAGGCTCATGTTGAGCTTTTCATCAACCCAGACTCCAAGGTCCTTTTCCTCAGGGCTGCTCTCCAGCCATTCACCACCCAGCCTGTATTTGTGCTTGGGATTGTGCCTACCCAGGTGCAGGACCTTACACTTGGCCTTGTTGAATCTCATGAGGTTGGCCTGGGCCCACCTCTCCAGCCTGTCCAGGTCCCTCTGGATGGATCCCTGCCCTCTAGCAAATCGACTGTGCCACACAGCTTGGTGTCATCTGCAAACTTGCTGAGGGTGCACTGATTCCTCTGTCCATGTCACTGACAAAGATGTTAAACAGCACTGGTCCCAGCACTGACCCCTGAGGGACACCACTTGTCACTGGTCTCCAGGTGGACATTGTGCCCTTGATCACCACTCTCTGGGTGCAACCATCCAGCCAATTCCTTATCCAGCAGTGCTCCACCCATCAAGTCCATGTTTTTCCAGTTTGGTGACCAGGATGTCATGTGGGACAGAGTCAAATGCCTTACTCAGGTCCAGGTAGATGACATCAGTTGCCCTTCCCTTGTCCACTGTCCTTGTTCCCTGATCCACTTTGTTGCTTCAGAGAAAGCAATTTCCAAACAATTTCTTACTGCATTTTCAAATCGATGAAATTCAGCATATGTTGATGCAAAGTAAGTAAAAATGTCTCTATATTTTCCTAGCACCAAGAATATCCCATTATTATACACACATTTGCTATTACTTTAATTGTGTCTATTTCTTCCTAAACATCTATTTAGCAGATACTGAGCCACCTACTTACTAGATAATGAGAAAGCTTTAACTTTCAGTAATAACTCCACTGCAGAGGAGTAACCTTTTCTGCAAAGGGCAGCAACATGTAATATTAATTCCTTTGATTCCCCTTCTTGATTAACATTTGTCCCATGTCAGACAGTAAGAACATGAACAAAATACACTTTAATTTCATTCTCTGGGAGATTCTAAGCTATGAACTTTCCCCATTTACTTCAATGGAGTTCAATTAACTTACTCCTAATTTGCAAGACTGTAATTAAAAAAAAGAAATTTGGTCCTCTCCATTTTAAGTGAATGAATATCTTGAGATTAGTTCAAGTTCTGGTCCCTTTAAACACTTCCTTATGCATATTACCAGGGACACTTTTGCAGTTTTGAAGTCAAATGTGGATTATTGTCAAACATATTGTCACAAAGAGACCTAAATAAAAACACACTTAGAAACAAGTAGCAAAAACATAATGACAACAATTAAGATAATAGGAATTAATTTAAGAAAAAGAATACATTACTTTTTCTCTATTTTCTGTGGTCATTCATTCTCACACACATACATGTCTCCTCTCTTCTTCTTCTTACAACTGTCTAAACACACAGATTTACACTGACTTAATTCATGTTCAGAACAGTTAGGAGTAAATAAAACAACAGAGATTTTAGTTCCTATCCTGTATGCATGTTCCTAAGTTGCATAGTTTACATCATGATCAAACCACTCATAAGGAAGAAGCATTCTGCACTGGTGCTTTCATCCTAATTCATTCTCTTAAAGCTTGGAATGGAGGCAGAAGAGAATGGAAACAATTCCCCTATATAAGTCTTTGACACTCTTCTTCAAATAATAGCTGGTTCTGATTTTTTTTTGTTGTTTTGGTGTTTTTGCCTTTTTTGTTTGTTTATTTTCTTTCCTCTCTATGTACCTTGTTAATTAGTTCTCCAATCATGCCATTCCAGGAGCTGTTTTGAAGTTGCTGCCCATATTTGCCATCAGGAGCTTGATATATCTCATACTTGAAGCCCAGATTCTTGGCAAGTGCATCCAGAACATCAATGGAAAATCCTTTATATCGTTTTGGTTGCCCAAGTATGTTCTCAGCCACCATCACAAAAGGTTCTTCCTAAGAACAGAACAATATTTTAAATTATATTTGAAACGTTTTTTTAGCTTACTTCTCATAACAAAAGCATGTTTCCTGAGTTAATTCTGGACAGCATGGCACAGATATTGAGACATTCATGACCTTCTGGGGCTATGAAGCATACCATGAGGCACCCCAACCAGATAACACTGCATCAGCACCTGAGTCCTATCCATGATCTTAGGTTTTCTGCAGGTCTTGAGGAAAGAGACTCAGAAGACAGTTCAATCCCATATAGTACTTTCCTGGTGCTCTGTGAGGTACCTGTCTCTTCTCACTGACTACAAAGAAGGCACAGACACCTACCTTAGTGCCCTAACTAGCTGTCTAGAATATAGATACTAAACTGAGCATAAGTCCTGGATAGGAAAATTATTACTGTCCATTTATCTCAGATCATTAGGCTTACAAAGCCATCTTTTACAGACAATGATTAATCTTTTATCCAGGAGACATACTGAAACAAGAGCAAAAAAAATGCTGAATTCTGTGACTATTTAAAATTTAAGCACAATTCAAAGAACAGCATTTATGGGGATTGGTTCTTGCTGTATTTTAAACCAAAGTATGTTTAGGGATGAAGTAAATGTAGCATTTCATGTTATGCTTTCTCTCAGGTATGGGTGTTCTGCTCTTGTGAAGAACACCAGGTCTACCAGCGGCACAATCACTGCAGTTCACCATCTTTATAACCTGGTACTGATATTCTTATTGAAGTTATCTGCTGTCTCCCACATAAGCTGCAGCATAACCTTGCCTGTCATCAGACAGAGGAAAGAAAACTGGAAGCTGGGAGGAGTGCCTTATGCAGCACTTCCTAACTGCACCATGATTCAGAAAAAGCAGAACAAAAACCAAAAACAAAAAGGAAAAAACCTCAAACAAACAAATAGAAAACCCTCTGCATTCTGCAAGCTACCATATTTTACGCAAGAATGCATGCAAGCCATAATTTGCCCCCAATTTAGCACTTAGCTAACAGGATCTCTGCTACTACTCTGGATACTAATGCATAGCAGTCCCAAAAGTGTAATGACTTTTTGGAAAGACTATGCACTTCTAAAAGATATAGTCTATCTCAACGGGCATTTAAGAATTTGATGGAGGAAACATTTGATTAAATTTTACAGCCTGTGGTGTACAAAAGCCAAGATTAGATTACCATAATTGGCTCATCTGATCTCAAAATCCATGAAATGCTGGAAATTGGATATTTAAGCTAAGGCACAGTATCTGGAATGCACCCCTGTGCTCTCAAGCCCTGTGCTGGTTGCATGCCCAGTAGAAATTGCAATGCAGACAACCAGCATAAGCAAACAAACAAATGCTCAGTGTCTCTGACTGTGCACAGCTTCACATAAAATAATAAAAGGTCATGATCTATCTTCTTTGCTTATGTAACTGATCATCCAAAAATACAGAACTGAAAGTGATAGGGAAAAATACTGCAGGAAGTGCCCAAAATATTCAGTCAGAGCCTTCTTTATTTTAAGCATTTTGTCTCCTGAACTCAAATAGGATCATACCAAGACAGTCACCACTTTGAGTGTCAATCCTTGTAAGTCATTGCCCAGACGTCGTTCTTGTAGGCTACCATTCAGTCCTTTCTCAGAG
This sequence comes from Eubucco bourcierii, assembly GCA_013396675.1. NCBI lineage: Eukaryota > Metazoa > Chordata > Aves > Piciformes > Ramphastidae > Eubucco > Eubucco bourcierii. Next base: position 39,796 of record VWZE01007082.1, on the reverse strand, counting down.
TCCCACGTTGCCAACTAGAACAGAAAGTACAGTAAATCTGAAGGACTGTTAAGCAGAAATCTTTTGGCATTTACATAAAGATTTAACTGCAGCTTGACCAAATGCAGACCAAATCCAGAACTGATATAGACAGGATGAGAGTTGTGACTTTTTTTTTTAATGCAGGATCAGAGTTAGTGAGATTCAGAGGATAAACATAAACAAGTATTTTGCTGGAATGTATTTTCATTGATGCCTGTAACACAACTGCTTTATTATTTGTAGTATTTGTCATATTCTTTCACTTATATCACTCTGATTTGACATTTCTCTGCAGTAAGTTTATATTGCCTGAGAGTCCTCAGGATTATCTGTGGTCTCACTACTCCATATTTCCCTCTTTTCTCAGATCCTCCCTTACTTCTCAAACTATTTCCTACTGTTTATCAAAGACCGACCTTTATTCCTGCTGCACATATTTCTTGTTCACTCACAGTCATAAATTCTTGACACAGATCCTATTATGTCAAACTGTTTCCTCTTGTTTCTCAGGCTATCTTCAGATACTATCTAAAGTCTGATTTTCTTTGTTCTTGCCCTACTTCTACTTCATCAGTAAAACAATGAGATTCTCGAGTTCCCAGGCTCCTGATGATCAGATATCATATCTAACAGTCTGCCATGCATCTGCTAGATGTACCTGGATACATATTTTCAGGATATCTCCCTGGACATTACATCTAAACATTTTATTTTTTAATTAAATGTATTGCTTTAAATTAATTTTTTTTTTGCATTTTCTGAAGAGAAATGTAGTAAAATACAATAGAAAAGGTTCAATAAAAAAAGACAATCTTAAGTGACCTTTGGATTATTCAAACTAAATATGTTCTTCAGCAGTATATTTTCAGCAAACTTTGCCTTCAAATAGAATCCACGGCGTCATTTTGTTCAGCAGTGTCATAAATAGTATCAAGTAGAANTGTTAGCTGAAGGCATGCCCTGTAGAAATTAAACATCGTCCAAGATCTGTGAAATGTGAATTCTTCCTGCCAGAAGCTAATTTTCATGTAACAAGTCAAAACCTTCTTGGAAAGAACTTATTTCACTGAAAATGCCTAGAGCTAGTTGTCCTACATGATTTATTTCTATGACTTCAGTTTTATCCTAAAGCCTCAAAAGCAAACCAACAAATAAAATGTGATGGGAAAGATCTGTATAGTTTTATTTTTGTTTCATCGCACTAAATTCATAAGCTAGGAACTAGAAAAGAATGGGACAGTCAGTGAATGTTCGCCACCATAACTCTCCCAAGAGATTAAAATTATTCTATAGGCACTAAATTTTCAAAGCTGAGACACAAGAGAGAGCAAACAATTAAGCTACATATGCTTTTATCCAGATGACATGGAGGACAGAGGAGGGGAATGACTGAAGAACTGTCAGTTTTCTAATGACAATCCTGAAAGCAAAAGCATCTCAGATTGAAAACTCTCCCTATGATGCCAGCTTGGAGTGACAGGTGAATTTCAGCACACAAATAGGTCTGCAGCAATACAGGTTGATAACTATAGCCATGGGATCTTTTCAATTTGAAAGTAGATGCTTGCTAAGGAAATATGTCCAGATGTTTCTTAGCTTCTGCTGCTGCCAAACAAAACTGACAAATTTGTCAACTGACATAAATCGGTGAGGTTCAACAGACTTCAAAGGCCAGTATAGGTGCATGCAATATATATTGTGTCTCTGTAGAAAAATTCACTGTCTAAGTCTTCCTCAGCTGTCCTATGAAGCAAGCATATTATAAAGATATATGGAAAGTTTGGGCAAAAAATGGTTTGCACAGTCTAGAGATGTTGATTAAATATTTCTTTAAAAATTGGGAAACGTAACACATTAACTTATTACACTGTCACTAGTGGACTGACATTTCAACTCCATTCAACTCCATTCACTCCTTTTCCTCTCAGAAGCTGATTTCATATCAAGGCCTTAAAGAAATACCCTGTGTTTTGCATTCTGCACTGACTCTAACAATTCCAAAGAGGAACTGAGGACAAGCCAGCGTAAAATTATCAATTTAATTTTTTGTATTCAAATGGAGGAAGACAAAGGTTTCTCTTTCGTGTGCTAGGGTAAGTGCAAGGAGAAGGACCATATTTCACTTCAACACAGAACTCCATAATGTCCTCTATGGAGAAACAAACTTTGATCAACGGAACATAAGGAAAAACACTTCTAGAAGGATTTTTCCCTGTGCATCCTTGTGCTTCAGAACATTTAATTTGTTCAGAATTGTGCCAATTTAGCTTCCACTTCTTGCAGGCAGAACTGTGTTTATAAGACTGATGTATTTACAGATACGTCTATCAATTTGTGACAGCTGACCTGTCAAGATCAGTGCCTGAGAAACTAATTTCCAGCACTGCTAAACACAATGAGTACTGCTTTTATTTGATAAGGCTGCTAGAGTTTCATTCTTTGTAGAAATATGTACTATGTTCCTACTAGAACTCTGAAGCCAAAGTTTATAGCACAGCCATCAGCTGATAGAAGATAAAGGGGTTTTAGATCTGATTACAACAAAATCTGCTTGCAGAATCAGCACTTTTAGAATGTATTTCCAAAATCAGTAATCTCTGGAACATATATTTAATGGGTGGGTGGCTTTTCTGTTTGGGTTTTTTGTTTGGGCTTGTTTGTTTAATTTATTTATCTTATTCTCAAGTCACTCAGTTACGTGAGTTCAGTTTTTGAAAACAGCTACTTTATTAAAGCTTTCCAACTTAAACTACCTTCCTAGGTTCATTTTCTGATGTCGCCATATTGTTGGGAATCCTATAGTTCTGGCTACCAGGAGCTAAATAATCCAATGAAGACAAACCAGAGGAAACACACATTAAAACGACAAAATTGTAATTTGATGGGAAGTTCTGATTCAAGACATGATTCTGATCTTTGTGAACATTTACTATGTTTTAATCAAGGAAAAGCTTGGAGAGAGAAAGTCACACTTCTAACATCGTTTTATATCTCCACAAGAAATGTACAACTCCAAATGTACATGCTCAACACACAAGCGAAACAATTACATGTCTAGATCACCTAGGAACATCATCTACTTTATTAAAGCTTTTCAACTTAAATCACCTTCCTAGGTTCATTTTCTGATATAGCCATCTTGCTGGGAATCCTATAGTTCTGGCTACCAGGAGATAAATAATCCAATAAAGACAAACTAGAGGAAACACACATTAAAATGACAAAATTGTAATTTGATGGGAAGTTCTGATTCAAGACATGATTCTGATCTTTGTGAACACTTACTATGTTCTAATCAAAGAAAAGCTTGGAGAAAGTCACACTTCTAACATCGTTTTAAATCTCCACAAGCAACGTACAACTCCAAATGCACATGCTCAACACACAAGCGAAACAATTACATGGTTAGATCACCTAGGAACATCAAATCATCAAGCATGCAATCTAAAGAATGCCTCTTGAACCTGCTGTACAGGACTTTGTTCTGAACAGTACTGATATCCACCAGGACCCCCAAAGACAAGTTGATGTCAGTGCAATTTTGAGTTTCCTGATTTTTGTCAGTATATTAGATGTCAAATTTCTGGTTTTCTGTGCAAGACAGTGAAGCACATTGATGTCACCATTGACGCTTTAATGGGTCTTTAAGAACATGATGTCTTCAGGAAGAAAGTAGCTTATTCTAGTTTCAGTGTTTAGAAAACTTATGGTGGCATATAAATGATAATAAAACATCTCTGAAAAGTCACAGGAAGATGAACATTAGGCAGCAAGACCTTTAAATGAATGAGTCATTGTGGGCCAACTAGACTGCTTTTTCAGTAGCATTGCAGAATTAATAGGTAACTGAAATGATGAGGACAATATACCTGCATCTGAATTTCAGTTTTCTTTCATACAGGGTCTTCTGAAACCTCACCTAGGACAACTGGAATTAATTTCCTGAATAAGGACCATATCACATGATTTACAGAATAACTTCTAAGCAATAGTGAAAAATGATGTATTAAAGTGAGAAAAGTTTTGAGGTAGTTTAAAGCAACTCAATATTAAGCTCTTTTTTAATTCACAGCTTTTGTAATGATTTGGAACAGGACACAGGAAATTAGAAAAATTAAAATGTCTAAGATGCAAAAATGGGAAGTGCTGTAAATATGTCAGAATAGAACAACAAGAATAATAAATGGCGGTGGTAAGAAGCCAGGCATGAAATAATGACATGCATCTTGCATAGCCAGGAGTGAACACACATGAAAAGGAAAAATGAGAATTAGAGATACTTCAGTTGAAGAAACAAACTGAGAAATTAATATTAAAAATTTGTGCAGGGTGAAAGCCAACTGCAAATGGATGATGACCTTGCAATACAGTATGGCTGCCAAAGTTCCAGTGTGGTTATGGACCCCACATGTCTCATAGTCTAGAGAGCACAGAGAGCAATCACAACACATTTGAGAAGAATACACAGTCTTAATGCTGTATTTAACATTTGTCTGAATAAGATTTGGGCATACTGGAAGAAAATTAAGGAAGAATAGGAATGGAGCAGTCAGTTTTTACAAGAGAAATAAAAGATGCAAGTATGAATATGTAAGATAAAGATGACTAAGAGATGGGGAAATTAGAAACAAAAATTAAATATAAGACAACAGAGATACTGCTGCTGCCTTCTAATAATCCGCAGACAGCCTCCTATATGAAACAGAAACCATTTCTAGAAACATTTATTCATTTTCAATTCAGACTTTGAAACAAGAAATAGATAAAAGGTCAGAGCTTCTAAACAAAACAATTTTTCACAGAAATGGTTTGGCATATCCACAATATGAGGTAGTGTATATATGAAGGGAATATGATGGGCAGAGGCCAATTGTATGAGGTTTAACAAGGCCAAGTTCCAGGTCCTGAACTTGGGTCACAACAACCCCATGAAACGCTACAGACTTAGAGTAGAGTGGCTGGAAAGCTGCCAAGCAGTAAGGGACCATGGTGTGTTTGTCAACAGCCAGCTGAACATGAGCCAGCAGTGCCCAGGTGGCCAAGAAGACCAACAGCATCCTGGTCTGTATCAGGAATAATGTGACAAGCAGGACCAAAGAGGTGATTGTCCCACTGTACTCTGCACTGGTTGATATGATATTAATAATATAATATGAAGTATGATTATTTATATCCATATTAATATAAATTTTATTATTAATAGTCAAGAAATTGGGAAAATTCCCTGTGATTCTTTGGATTTTTGGTTGACAGGAAATAGTTGTACAAAGGATATTTATGAACTCAGAATTAAACTGTCTAAACAATCAGAACTTGAAAAATAGGAATGCAAACCCAGGAAGAATTCTAACTATGCTACAGAGGCTTAGTATCAACTCCAGCATGTGTACTCACTGACGCCCTGGTCCCTGAGTAAGCTTCGTGTACGAGGACGCTTCCGAAACTCACGATAATGATCTCGTGGTAAAATACAAAATATTCCAGACAGAGGGAAGGAGAGAAGAGGTGAGTTGCTGCCGAGCCGCCAGTGTAAGCTGCAAACACTTGGCTGCAACATTCCCAGTTAACGAGCCGCTAAGGGGTACTGCGGAAAGGCAATGCAGGGTAGAAAAGGCAATGCAGGAAAGGCAGTCTATGTATGAAAGGCTGTCAGGAAAGGTGCAGCTTCTAAATCACCCCCTATTAAATAGACCATTTTGAAAATTAAACTGGCCAATAGGCATTAGCATCATTGTTCTGCCCAATGAGTTCAAAGCTTCGTGCCTCAGCTGACCAGCAGGGATGTTGAGGGGCTGCACCAGATGCCTGACATGAGGTGGTAAGCTCCTAGCCTCAAGGCTTTGTTTTGCTCAATCTACTACAACTCCTGGACCCGCAACAGGAGGAAGAGAGCAAGGGTTAAACCAGCCTGCCCTACCAGGACACTGGTGAAACTGCATCTTGAATACTGTGTTCAGTTTTGGGCAACCCATTACAAAAAGAACACTGAGGTACGGAATCATGCCCAGAGAAGCACAACAAAGTTGGGAAAGGTCTGGAGAACAAGTCCTGTGAGGAGCAGCTGAGAGAACTGGGGTTATTTAGCCTGGAGAAAAAGAGGTTGAGAGTGTACCTTACTGCTCTCTCCAACCATCTGAAAGGTCGTTGTAGCAAGTAGGTGTCCATCTCTTCACCTACGTAGCAGGTGACAAGAGGAGAGAAAATAACCTCAGGTTGTGCCAAGGAAGGTTTAGGTTTGACATAAGGAAAATTTTCTTTACAAAAAAGGTTGTCAAGCGCTGGAACAACCTGCCCAAGGAAGTGGTTGAATCGTCATCCATGGAGGTATTTAAAAGATGTGTGGATATGGTGCTTGCGACCATGATTTAGCAATGGACTCGGTAGTGTTAGGTTGGACTTGACGAATCTAAAGGTGTTTTTCTTAATGATTCTATGATTATATGAGATCAAAGAACAGCCTAACAGCCTGGTAGTTCTTGAATTTACAAGAGATATCAGCTTTGAACCAGTATTACACATAATGCTGGATCCCAGCCAAAAGTGGTTAGAATAGTTTTCTTGTATGTGGAATAACTTCATTCAGGTCCCAGAAGGCAAGATTTAGCCCACAATCTCATCAGTTTGCCACATCTCAGGTGAATAGATCAATCACCATCTCTAAAACTAGTTATGGGGGCATGTTGTCATTCACATGGGTCAAAGGTATTATTTAGTCTGTATGATGAAGGGTATATTTCCCATATACTTGAAAATTTCAGATATTTTAATCTCCAGTAGAAAGATCCATTCCCTTCTGCTGAAGTGAAGCCATTCCTAGAATTCAGTGAGGGAGAAACTATGTAGAAAGCTCACAGGAGCAAAGGTCCTAGGCTATCATCACTAATTGTGATTTAACTTAGCAAACCTACGTAATACCACCGAATCCTGAGAGTTACATTTATACAAAGTTAATTGAGCATAGATCTAGAATAGAAAATTAAGAAAGTTCAAGAACACAGAATAAGGGATTTGAGTAGGAAAGAACAATGACCCGAACGGGCATATCTAAGGAAACAGATATACATCGTTGCTCTTCTGAGAAGCCACTAAGATAAATAGCAACTGTCTAGAATTAAGATGCCACATGAAGACTGCCCTTCAAATAGCATAATGCCCTTCAAACCATGTGAGGGAACCAGCTGAAAACTAAGAGAAAAAAAGGAGAATCAAATGAGTCACTATCACATAGGTAGTTCCTGTGAATTCTTATTTAAGAAGACAAACCTCTAATTGTGCCAACAAAATATATTTCAGCAAGAGGCTGCATAGTAATGAGCAGAAAATTTATACAAATTGGAAGGAAAATTTCAAAAGGCTCAAACTCAATAAAATATTACATTGAAACAAAATGCAAATTAGTATCAGAAACATGTTTTTGCCATGTAAGATCAATTACAGTATTAAACCGAATATCATCCAGAGAGTAATTAAAGTCTCAGATACAGAGTCTTTCTCCCCATACCATCTACAGTAATTTCTACATAATGCATAAGGAAAAACCAGAGGGAAAATATCTGTTAACATCAAATCCAGAACTGGGGTGGGAGGTGGTGGTGCATGTGTAGTTTAGGAGAACAGAAGACAACAAACAGAGGCTTTGGTAGAGGTATTTCAGCATTAGTATTGTTCATTCTCTAGAAGGCTGTACATTATTCAGCTCTTGCTCTACAAATTCTGGTGTCCATTGCAATGAACTATTTTGACCTTACCTAGCAGAACTCAGCAGTATCTTTCTCTAAAATACTTAAGGTTCTTCACTGCAGAGATTATCAAATAATTTGATGTGAGAAGAAGCGATTTCCTTTATGTGTTTCATTAGCCAGAGATTAGTTCAATTAAATGCAATGGTCATGCTATTAAAAGCAAACTATTTCACATACAGTAGTGCTCTACCACAGAAATGAAGATTCAATACAATACTACTAATATTAAGGAAGGTAAGACATTCTTGCACATGCATTTGTGTAGACAGAAACTTTCTGCAGTACTCTGAGAAGCTTCAAAGAAGAATTGAAGTAGCAGTTTCCTGCAATCCTACAGCTTTTATTGACAGTGTAAGATTTTTCATATCTCTTGGAAATGGATGAGCACCACATATTTTATGTTTCATATTGAATTCATATTAGAATGAGACATTATTTTGTTAGCAAATCAATGAAGGAGCAATGACAGCAATACAGGTACGTTTCTCTTTCTAAATTGGAAAGCTGGTCATCATCTCTGATCTCTTATGCAACACAGGGAAACACCAATGTTCTACTGTGCTGAGGCAAAGGAAAGTGTGAACAGGGCAGCAAAACTGCATGAAGCACAAAAAGGAGCTGACAAGACATGACAAGATAAATGTAACCTGTTAATATTCATTACATAGATGTATAAATAGGCCATCCTCAGCTCTGGTAGAATAAATTGCTTCAATTAATACTACTTTTTGAAGAGGCAGCCACTGCAGCGTGCTGATGTTATTAGTACAGCAACACAAGCACCGGTAAGGATGTAGTGTTAAATGAAGCAATCATAAGAGCGATGAAAACAATATTAAAAAGAGCATTATCTTCTCATAGCTTCTCTAAAATAATGCAGGCACTTCACTCTCCCCCCAAATTTTTGCATTTAGTTTCCCTAACACAAAATCAAAATTTAGCAAAACCAGTGTTAAGAACAGAGTTGAGCTATTTTCTTACGGGACCTCACAGGCTTTTCTCTTGTAAAGTAGGCAGATAACCTCCACCTCTGTCCATTTACAGTTTTGCCACTTTCTAAGGCTTGAAGAGATGAACAACAGGCTATAATATAGCAATATTGCTGTTGAATTAGAAGGCAGTGTTGCTGTCCCAAAAGATGTATGTGCAGCCCCACAATTTCTCTAAGGGTTGAATAAACCAACTGTGAGTACCAAGGATACTGCTGAACCAGGCAGTTCCTAAGGATGTTGTAAATCACCAGTTCATATGAACAACCAGGCTTCTAAGCATAAAACTAAAATTCATAAGTAATCATAAAAGTTAGACCAAATATAAAGTTCGCAACAGTGAACTGGCTCAGACACCCAGCAGCTCCTTGCCAGTGGTTCACCTGTTTTGAAGACAAACAAGCTCCTCATCTTTCTGACATTTTAAAAGCAAGCAAATCTGCTGCCAAGAGATGGTGGCTGCTGGACTCCAAGGATACTCTGAATGTTGTTGTTAAACACTGAAAACCAGTTAGTGCAGCCACTGAACCAATTTCCCCTCCCCTTACTAATTAGGTGTGGGTAAAATGGAAACAAATCTATTTCACACAGAGAACAGACTCTTTTCAAAGACTCCAAATGCTTTTTGGTGGGAAATTACTACCTTTTGACAGCAGAACTACCCTTGTTATCTATGCAATAGTGAACTCAGCAGACTGTTTTGTGAACAAAAACTCATGGAAATGTTGTATTTGATATCTTTTCCAAATATTGTACAAGAGCTCTACACTTAGAAATTAATCTGCACACTACAACTGCCTATGCCAAAACATCTACACTTTTCTGCAGCTCACTACTGGATTTCTTGGATATTATCTGAGCTTTTGACTTCTCACCACACCTTCAAGAAACCTCTATGTATATCTGCAAATCTAACAAGTAAACTTTTCATAGCCTGGCCTGCTCTGGGGTCATGTGAGAAAGAGATCATTGCATGATTTCAGCAGCAGACCTTGGAAGCTCAACCATCACAAATCCACTTTCTGACTGTGAGTCATCTCAGAATGAAAGTGAAGTTCATCCCACTCTTTGGTATCACCTGTTGAGCTAGTTCTCAATCCCGTACTGAAACATGCTCTTAAACTCTAAATCTTTTTTAAAAGCTCCGCAATTTCAAGAGTATATCTTGTAGGTTATTTTAAAAAAACAACATTTTTTTTTTTAATTTGCAAAGCTTTGAGACTCAGTGTCTTCCTGCATTTTCCAAGAATTTTGTGTACATTTGTTATTTTCTTTAATTTTCCTCCCACTGCTATCACCTGTTTATGTCACTGTATTTTGGTGGCAGCCTTAATATAACAATAAGGACAAAAGAACACCAATACATATTTTAATTCAAAATATGTGGATTTATAGATGTAATTAATAAAAGAAAATAAAAACCTTAACAAATAGAGGTCAAAGTCTTAGATTAAATATTGATGCTTAAAAATGAACATTTCAAAAACCAATACTTTATCAGAATTGCTGTTAGAAGTTAATATTCTCTGGTGACATAGATAACAATCCTAAATACCGAGTTTAGGCAGGAAGGTTTTAAGTGAATTTTGACCAGTTCTAGTTAATAGCACTGGAATCTAGACCTACATCTATTGAATACCGAAAATTCCTGGAATAAAATCAGTTTTAAATTTAACTATAATTTAGTTTTAAATGAACTTTCTCTTATTATGATCTTTACAACGTGAGTTTATCCTTATGACACCAAGCTGGGGGCTGATGTTGCTGGGTTGGAGGGCAGAAGGGTTCTGCAGTGGGACCTCGACCGACTGGACAGATGGGCAGAGTCCAAGGGGATGGAGCTCAACAAATCCAAGTGCCGGGTGCTGCACTTTGGCCAAAACAACCCCATGCAGAGCTACAGCCTGCGGTGGGAGTGGTTGGAGAGCAGCCAAACAAAAAGGGATCTGGGGGTGCTGATTGACACCCGCCTAAACATGAGCCAGCAGTGTGCCCAGGTGGCCAAGAAGGCCAATGGCATCCTGGCCTGCATCAGGAATAGTGTGGCCAGCAGGAGCAGGATGCTCATTCTCCCCCTGGACTCTGCACTGCTTAGGCCACACCTTGAGTCCTGTATCCAGTTCTGGGCCCCTCAATTTAAGAAGGACATTGAGGTGCTTGAGCATGTCCAGAGAAGGGCAACGAGGCTTGTGAGAGGCCTTGAGCACAAGCCCTATGAGGAGAGGCTGAGGGAGCTGGGATTATTTAGCCTGGAGAAGAAGAGGCTCAGGGGAGACCTTATTGCGGTCTACAACTACCTGAAGGGTGCTTGTAGCCAGGGGGAGGTTACCTTCTTCTCTCAGGCAACCAGCACCAGAACAAGAGGACACAGTCTCAAGCTGTGTCAGGGGAAGTTTAGGCTGGAGGTGAGGAGAAAGTTCTTCACTGAGAGAGTCATTGGCTACTGGAATGGGCTGCCCAGGGAGATGGTGGAGTCACCGTTCCTGGAGGGGTTCAAGGCAGGTTTGGATGTGGTACTTGGTGCCATGGTCTAGTCTTGAGGTCTGTGGTAACGGGTTGGACTTGATGATCTTTGAGGTTTCTTCCAACCTTTGTGATACTGTGATACTTATGCCTGCTTCCTAAGGAATGTGACACAAACTGGCTTCAACAATCTGCACTCATTTTTCCACTCTACAACAAACAACACATCTGAGTAAAAACCCTATCATTTGATGGTTGGTAATGGATAATTACCTTTCCACAAAACAGAAGAACTCCAGATAGTATTAAGGAAAATATGAATTTTCTTCTGTGCAATAATATACATTTAATGGGTTTAATTAAAAACAAGTTATATTGAGACAACTTTCAAAAATACATTTATCCCTCTGGCATTGTTACGTACATAGAGCAGGTTTTGTAGAGGCAAATGAAATCAACTTGCTTACAAAGTCAATTAGCAGAGAATATACAAACATTACATTCATAGATATTATAATTTATATAAACTATATTCCAGTTGCTAAGCATGTACAAGGAATATAACAATACAGTCAGCTAATCTTTGATTGTTCTTCATAAAGAAACCGTGGTAGGCATGGTAAGAAAATGTTCTTTGATGTCAACTGTTGACAAACATTTGTTATGAAGCTTTTGCCTTCCTATGTTTTTCCTCACTTCAAATCAACACTGGGGAGAATTTTTAGCTTTAAAAAAAAAAAAAAGTTCAGGACTTCTGAGTAATTTTACACAGTGTCAGACAGTGCACATAGTGTATATAAGAAAGATTACAGTAATAAATTCTTTTTCCCAGCCCTACAAACTAACATGTACAAGCAAAACTCCATCACCAGAAAGGATGTGGTCATTTCAGCAAATTAGTCAAAGATAAGAAATGAAGGCAGGTTTAAAAAAAAGACAGCTTATACTACATGTAATGCTTAGGGGCTCACTTTCAGATTCTTTACTACAGCTTTAAAGATCAATACTGATCTCCAAGGAGCTTCATTGGAGCCCTACATTGTGTTTGGAAGGTTTCAATAATTTAGTAAGGTTATGTGATTACTACAAAACTCATTTAACATTGCAGCTGATGCTCTGATGTTCCTAAAGTGTTGATAAAAGTCAAACCCAAACAAATTAGAAGACAAGACATGACTGGGTCCAAAAGTCTCAATGAGAGAAAATAAACTCTTTGGGTTCATGGATGGCCACAGATAAGTCAGAAAGCCTGCCTAGTATAAAGGCAGCAGCTCTGGCAAATGACCCACCAGTCAGGTCTCATTTGTTGATCACCCTTAGTTTAAAACATTACAAGATTTATTCCTACAATGCAAATTACTTTTCATCACTGTGGGGCAAGCAGTCTTTGAAAGACAAGCAGCAGAATATTTGTTTGTAACAAAATGGTCAAAAATGAGCAATATAGATGTAAAAATATGTCAAATGATTGCCACAAGCATGTAGGAGAAGGGAAAAAAAACACACACATTGCATTCATTAAATTCCTTCCTTACTGCTTTAACCTGATATTCTTTTTGTTGCTATGGTAATTGTTATCCAGCCATTTATATATTTAAAGGAAAAAAAAAATCAGTATTCCCTCTCATGAAATTCTAAGTGTGAGAAATATCTCCTTAAAGCAATATAAAGTCAATTTCCTCAGTGGATCCATCAGGGATTCATTTTCCTAAGGTCTTCTACGTCCATTTAAACCTCTCTCTTCCACACATTCTGTGGGTATGGATTCCAAAATATAAGCATCCAGTCTCTGAAAAAGTACTTTCTTTTATTAGTTGTAAGCCGGTTACCTCTTCCCTTTATTAAGTATCCTCTAGGTTTCTGTTATGAGAAAAAATGAGTAATTGTTGCCATTTCATCTTTTCATCTTTTGGTTTCATAAACACCTAGCCACACTCTCTTCTTTTGTCTGCCTTCTGAGCTAAAGAATTATGATCTCTACTGTCTGTTCATATAGAAGCAATTGGTATCTCAAATCACTCTTTTTTCCTCCTCTCTATCATTCCTGGTTCTTCCAGAAAACTCTCACACACAAACCAGCCAACCAAACACCAAAACCAAAACAAATAATACAGATTGGCCAGAAATCAGCCCATGGAAAATTGAAAATTCGGTTTTGGAAAGCCGACTTTCTGGTACAGCATTAAACCTTTCTTTTAACATGTTCCTAGAAGAGCTGCCTTAAAAATCTGCATTTCAGTAGTAAAAAAAAAAAAACAAACAAAAAACCAAAAAACAAAACCACTGCATTTCAGTATTAAAATGCAGTCACAGCTGAACAACGGAAGTGGAAAGTAAATGTCACTTGCCAACAGAAATTGAATATATTTAGATACACTTAGAAAATGGTAAATAAATGCTTACCTACTATATGCACAGTAAGATGTAGACTTATTTAATGTTTCTTGGAAAAATAAACTTCCATTCCATAGAAAAAAATTATGACAACTTCGATTGTATTAGTTGGGAACTCTTCAAACTCTTTCCTTGCAACAGTAAGAAGTGGCATACATGAAACAGAAAGCTATGAGCTAGCAGTAATCTCCCTCCTCTCATTAGGCTCAGAGTAAAATGAATTGTTTGTTGGTATTTGGCAGCCTGCAACTCTTCATAAAGCTAAGGGGAATTCGCAGCGATTGATGAACTTTCAGTGTTTCTGTAGACTGTTTTTCTGTCTGCAGAAAGCACATCAGGGCTCTACAAATGTTTCAGCCAACATAGATTTCCTTGTAATTCACAGAACTGTCTTGCAGCTCTCAGAATGTCTGAAGGTTACAGACTTTGCTTACAAAATTAATTAAAGGAATAAAAATCAACAGTGTGTTAATAATTATGGGTTCTTGTCCACATCTCCATGGTACAATATTCCCAGATGCTTTGCAGCAGGCTCAGGACTAGCACTAATGGTTGAAAGGCTCTGTAATTTGCTGGCTGTCTATCAGCTTAGTAGCTCATGATAATTGAGTGAAAACTTGCCCATTACTGAATTAGGAGGGCCTGTATTAAAAGATGAATAACTAGTTCCATGACAATTTCATAGCGACTACAGGAACAGATGAATGAATGGGTGACAAATGTCATATCAGCCTGGGTGATGCTACTAAAATGTTAGCACTTCCAAGGTCACAGTTAGTTGACAACCTGTGCTCAGATGAGCATACAGAACTGATGTAGTCAAGGATGGAGAAAAAGCACTGAAGGCTGATGTCCTTCCAGAACTGACTGCTCAGACCGTGAAAGCCACATCTGTTGATTGCTTTGAGGCAAAAGGAGGGTTCCTACACTGAGGGTTGCCAGTCTGGTATAAGCAAAGAATTCACTTACTTTTAGAGTCCATGAAGGGGAAAAGATTTAAAAGCCTGGCTAACCTCATGGGTAGATTACTCAAGTCATGAGCCCTGCATCCCAAGAATGACAAGATGTAACTCTTCAGATGTTCCTTTGAAAGGCAGGTCCTGATTAGAGACAACTCCAGTGAAGGATTTGGCCTTCACTCTGCTAAGTAACATAAACTTAATAATCTAAGATTAGAACTGAACTAGCTAAAATATTCTCCTTTAAAAATATATCCCTCACTGTATTCATCTAGGGCTGTCATAAAAATTTCTTTCCTTGATCTTTCCTTTAGGGCAGCTGGCATTAAAAACAAACAAACAAAAAAAAAAACCAAAAAACCATAAACCATTATATATGCATGTATAATCATATACACTATATTTGTAGACATATAAATATACGCATAAAGAAGCCTGTGCAGTCATCCCTCATAAGAATGTGGCTATGTTTAAGCTGCTTTTCCATACTAAATGCCATGGTCACTACAGAGAGCTACAACATCGAAAAAAGGTCAAAGGAAAAAAAAAAATCATTCCTCCAAGGATCTGAAATTGTTTTCATAGGTTTTTAATCTAGTTACTTGTTCTGGGACACTTAAATCTACTTATACCAAGACTACTGTTTGTGAAGTGGTGCTCCTTCAGGCAAAGGAAAGAGTATTTGACCTCTGAAGAAGCAGGAATTTGCTGTTAGTATGAACATATGTGATGTCAGTGAGCTTCATCAGGACTTCAGTCTGCATTAGACTGGTAATATTAGAATCATAGAATGGTAAGGTTGGAAGGGACCTCAAGGATCATCTAGTTTCAACCCACCTCCCACTAGTACAGGTTACTCAAGGCCTCATCCAATCTGGCCTTGAACACCTCCAGGGAGGGAGCATCCACGACCTCTCTGGGCAACCTGTTCCAGTGTCTCACCACCCTCACTGCAAAGAACTTCCTCCTAACATCCAGTCTAAATCTCCCCTCTGCCAGTTTAAGCCCATTGCCCCTTGTCCTGTCGTTGCAGGACCTTTTAAATAATCCCTCCCCAGCCTTCCTGCAGGCCCCCTTCAGATATTGGAAGGCTACTATCAGGTCCCCTCGAAGCCTTCTCTTCTCCAGGCTGAAGAGCCCCAACTTTCTCAGTCTGTCCTCATAGGAGAGGTGCTCCAGCCCTCTGATCATCTTTGTGGCCCTCCTCTGGACCCGCTCCAACACTTCCATATCCTTCCTGTGCTGAGGGTTCCAGAACTGCACACAGTACTCCAGGTGGGGTCTGACGAGAGCAGAGTAAAGGGGCAGAATCACCTCCCTTGCCCTGCTGGCCACGCTTCTCTTGATGCAGCTCAGCACTTGGTTGTTGTCTGAGCTGCATGTGCACACTGCAGGTTCATGTTGAGCTTTTCATCAACCCAGACTCCAAGGTCCTTTTCCTCAGGGCTGCTCTCCAGCCATTCACCACCCACTGTGGACAGTGGACAATTATTAAAGGGATCTAAGGCTTATTTGTATAATGGACTGCATATGAATGTATCATAAACTTTCAGTTAAGGATTCTCATAAAATCAGCAATCACACAACACAATGGCAGCCGCCGGCACGTCAGCCCTAGCCTCATGACAGAGCACCACAGCAACACGGATTTCTTCACAAGCGCCTTAAATGTCACCTAGTGGATGCTTTGAAAACTGCTGACATTACAGCAAGATTTCACATTCGATATTCTTCAGTAAAACAAACTTGGCACTCATTCAGTTGCAGATATGATTTAGCATCTGAGAAACATTTCAATGATTGTGCAAATTATTCCAGAAGGCTGGTTAATAATATGGTCCAGTCGATATTTATATCACACTGTTAAGCACAATCAAAATGCACATAGTGTTTTTTTTTATTTTTTTTTTTTAAATTTTTTTTCCCTAAATATCTTTCTTCTATATTTTCTCTGGAAATATAAAAGATCTGGAAAACATGACAGAAAAAACACAGAAAACTCCATTTCCTACTTTTTGTTTGGTTTGGTTTGGTTTTGTTGCTGTTTAAATAGTTTCACTAGTTCTATTGAACAACAAATTTTAAGGGAGGCATTTTGGGACAGGGAAGAATAGGAGAAGCAAGGTGCAGAGCATGTGCTGGAACCAGGTTCTGCATAACTACTAGTTATGTTATTGTGATGGTTTGGGAGTTAAGGACTGAAGCTCTATTTACAGCTCAGCACAATGTACAAGCAGAGATATACGCTATAGACAGGAATATTTACAGAAATATGCAAGTTAAAGGGAATACAGAAACACAACTCCCCTCCCAGAAATCAGAGACCCCAGGAGGGGCTCCCAACCATCTTTCCACCTTCTCCCCACCCCTGTACCTTACCCCAAGGTTTGCCTTACATGCAAGGTGAATTAGGAGGATTGGCCGAGGTGGGTTAGAAGAAAAGTGGTTAGTGAAAATTAATCGGCAGAGAAGCCAGAGCCAGAAGCTGGAAGAGCGCCCCAGCTGCTGTTCTCCCAGCAAGAGACAGACAGAGACTGACTTATCTGTGTTTTGGTTATTGTTCCCAAACAATTTTTCAGCAAGCCTATGAGTGAAGTAGACATCACCATGTTTTCTTTTCACAGCCTATAGTGTAATTTTCTCTATTAAAATATTCCAATTAGCCTCAAACCAGCACAGTTATATGAAAGCACCTGCAGTTCAGGGTGATAGTAGCCTTTGGGCTACACATGGAAAGACTAATACCAGACATGTATTTTGGCAGTATTTCCTATGCAACAAAGTGGTAGCATATGAAAGAATTAAGGTCAAAGAACCGGGGGGGGGGGGGGGGGGGGGGGGGCGG
>VWZE01007082.1:0-22364 GCA_013396675.1 Eubucco bourcierii | reverse complement strand
TCGTGTGTGTGTGGCAAAAGCATATTAACTTAGACTGAGTTTCTTGTTCTTCATGTCTTTTCTAATTCTAACTTTTTCCATTGAGATGTAAAGCCAAATTAAAGCCTGCTACAAATAGAAACCTAAGAAAACCAGTAGATCTGCATTCATTTTGCTAGTTCTGACTAGCAGTCCTAACCATTTTGATTACTTTATAGTAAACACCTGATATTGCAATTCACATCAAATGCATCTACCTCTCACTGTCACCATTCCTGCTTCATTATTTCTAACATCCATACTCCAGATCTCATTTGCTATCTCCAGGATACTTGCGCTGCCATTGGGGAAACTTCAGCTCTGGCTTACTACACCATGTCATTCCAGCTGTGGAAGTGTTTGCCCAAGCACTGCCAATCATTTCATTTATTTATGTATGACTCACAGAACTTTTGCGTTTTGCAAGAAAAAGTTCTGGTCAAGCAACTTAATACTATTCTAAATTTGGACTGCTAAGGCTATGGTCCTCGACTTAGTGCCTTAGGTTCCAGCCTGCCAAGGGGATTGTAACTGTAAACTGCTTGATTTTATAGCTAGAAGATCAGATTTCCATAGTTCAAATCCAACATGAGATGGATAGAAAACTGACAAGACTGAAACAGTGAAGTGAAAGCCTACATTGCAAGCTCAGCAACATATGATAGTGCACCAGAAAGAGGGACAGTCATTTTTCCATCCCTGCAACGATTTGGTTACTCCTGGGTTTATCACTATGGTGATACTGGAACTGATTGAAATACATCAATGTTACTGGAAAATTTAAAGGCTTTTGGTAAAATCTATAAAATGGACAGGTAAGAGTTCTTCTGTTCCATCATGATGATGATTTTGAAAAGTAAGGTGTGCCAGCCAGAATCCACCCCACATAACCCAAATCCTTTAATTAAGAAAGCTTGATATTAAGTTGTACTCAATTACAACATGTGTAATTTGCCACTCTGCTCCCAGAGCTAGTCCATATGCTTGTGAGGCACCTTTTCAAGCTCTCTTTTGGGCACACTATGACTATCATAAAATGTGCTTGTATTGTAATTAAATTTGTCATAATTACTTTACAGAGTGATCAGTGACAGTCTATTGTTCAGGAAGAATTAATCCTCTGAGCCTTCCAACATCATTTTAGTTCCTGGTTCTAAATGAGATTTCAAAGAATGTAATTTATAATAGCCAAAATCCCAAATGCACACTTTAATATAGCCTGCCTTTGTTACAGCAATTCACTAGTAAAACGCTCCTGAATTAGGACACTCCTGGTGTTAACAATATACCTATGCTGCATGGGACTACTCAAATGTGAAAGAAACACAGCAGGAATCTGACAAAATCCACCTTGATGCCTTCTCCTGCTTTTGTCCCCAAACACACATACTACAGAATTCTTTTCAGAACCCATTCTGCTATTTAAGTATCAGCCTTTCTCTAGGAGAATGCTTGACTTTCCAGAAGCAGCCCAAGAATTCCTCTTGTCTGAAACATCACATCATATATACATTTGAAGGAGGCATGGCAATTAGACTTGAGAAAAGACTAAAACTGTTACCATAGGAGAAAACAGCTTGCTTTCCTCCAGAAACGGGATATAGAGATGAGCTTTTCCACAGAGTGAAATCTAAGTTGGGTAATGCCAAAACATTTTATTTAGACAGTTTGAATTCAAATAAAATATTTTAACAAAGTGGAATCCTTGGAAAAATCCTTTGCAGATCTCATCCATTCCAGTATTAAAATACACTCTCCTAGTTCTAGCAATCCTAGTTCTCAATTTCTTCCTGCCAGAGAGTTGCTAAAGCATATTATATATCCCAATGAATAAATTCCTGTAATATCCTCCAGTCCTTCAGGACCTCCACACACAAGAAATATATAAGAGAACCCGACCCACAATACAAACCAAAAGATATTAAACTGGTTCAGTACTAAAGGGGTTGTTTATTATCTTGTCAAAAACAAACTCTTCAGGCCAGTTTAAAAAAATCTAAATTTCAGTTTAACAATTTTTTACCAAAATAAATGTTTTCCATGCAAATTTATCCCCCAGAAGATTGTTCCAATGAAAAACTGCAAACAAGCTATCACTATCAGCTTATTTTTATTGGTATGATCTTTTTATTTACTATGTTGAAAAGCTTTCATTCAGTCTACAAGATTAACAAGGCTCTCTCAACCATCAAAGCCCAATCCTTTTTAATGTCCGCAAGGTTCATCTGTCCAACTAAAGATGCTGGCCACTGAGCTTCCACAAGTGAGAATTCAGGGAAATCTCACTTTTAGGATATCAGCACTTGTGATGGTTTGGGAGTTCCCCACCCCACACGCTTTGTAAAATGACCCAGACTAGAACTCAGCCAGCTGGGAGTTAAGGATTGAAGCTCTATTTACAGCTCAGCACAATGTACAAGCAGATATATACACTATAGACAGGAATAGTTACAGAAATATACAAGTTAAAGGTAATACAGAAACACAACTCCCCTCCCAGAAATCAGAGACCCCAGGAGGGGCTCCCAACCACCCTTCCACCTTCTCCACACCCCTATACCTTACCCCAAAGTTTGCCTTATGTCCAAGGTGAGCTTGGAGGATCGGTCAGGGGGGTTAGAAGAAAAGTGATTAGTGAGATTACTCAGCAGAGGAGAAAGAGCCAGAAGCTGCTAGACCCAGACGCTGTGACCCTACAGATTGAGTTATTTATGTTTTGGTTTCTTCTCTTAAACATCTCAGCAAGCCTATGAGTGAAGTAGACATCACCATGTGTTCCTTTCACAGCCTAGAGTGTAATTTTCTCTATCAAAATATTCCAATTAGCCTCAAACCAGCACAGCACTCTATATTATGTGATACTGAAACTGGACCAGAAGTCGTTTGGGCAAAGTGTGGGAAAATCTGCATATTTCATGTCTGCCATCTAGTAGGTAGAACATGAACTTGTTCAGAAAGTATATAAATTCTTTTTTATTGTCCAAAATAATTTAGCAAAGTAAACCAGAAGAATATAGATTTGGTGCCAAGCACTGGCAGTCATTCTGCTCATGCATCATGTATAAGGTTAGCTGGTTTATAAATTAGTTTATGAACACTAACTGCAATATTGCCAGAAAGTCAGATTAAAAGCTTTGAAGTCTCCAGATGCTGGAGGCATATGATTATAAGGCCATCATATCTCTAATTTGAAAGAGAAATTCTCTAGCCTTCATAGCTAAAGAAAGAGAGTGACCATGTTAAAGTGAAATATACTCACATCTGAGCAAATTAAAAAGCCTTTGTGCTTAATGCAATCAAGATGATAAAAAATTGTCCTGTCCTTCCTGCATAACACTATAAAGGGAAATATTTGCTGGAAAACAAAGAAATATCAAATACATTTGATGAGAGAGAAAGTAAATTTTAAGTAATCATAGAATCATAGAATGGTAAGGTTGGAAGGGACCTCAAGGATCATCTAGTTCCAACCCCCTGCCATAGGCAGGGACACCTCCCACTAGTACAGGTTACTCAAGGCTTCAGAGAGATGCCCTGCTAAACCATATTTTTGTCCAGAGTTCACCTTACCCTCTACTCTAAGGCAACTTGTATGGTCATGAAGAAAGGAAAATGAGCAAAATTATGGGAGGAGACAGAACTGCCTAACAGTAGCTAACTTAGTTTCCAAATCTATGAGGTATGATTTCTTGCTTAAAATAAGCAATAATACTATCTGTTTTATCACCTTTCACCTCAGTAAAGATCTGGCCACAGCCACTCATAAATTAGAAAAAGCTCTAATATAAAAGACTAAACACAGAGAAGAAAAAATGTAAACCTTCAGACGGTACAAAAGCCATCTTCTCTTTTGGATAGATCTCAGTTGCACACTGTGTGTTGTCCTCTTGCAGTTTCTCTGTCAACTTCCCACAAATAATTTTAAAGTGTCACATTAAAATATTAGTTTTGAATATACCTCATATTAAAATCAATTGCTTTGCAAATTTTCAACTGTACTTTGATCTACAAGCCAACACCATAGAGACATTCTTCTAAAACAGTACAGATCTGTAGACTTAGGTCACTTCCCCAAAGAGGGTATCAAATATTCTTCATCAGGAAAACTGAGCTAGCTATAAGAAAAACTTCCCAGGTGAGGAGTAAACTAAATATGTAAAAAAAAAAAACCCAAACCAGTAAAAAATAAGAAATATAAAACCTATTTCTGTTCATACTGACAGTTTTTATACCAGTTTACTACAGGTGCCAACAATGGAAAAGAAGATAACTTTTAAGATTAAAAACTTCTGAAAATGAATGGTGACAGGAAGTCTGCATGGACTTGATGTACCTGATGATACTACACAGATGGTGGACATAAAAGAGACAATACGCATGTTTGTATGGACACAGTTTAAAACCTCAAAGTGCAAGTGAACAGAGGGCTGAGAAGTGGAAGAGGGAGAGTCCAGGAAAAAGCATGAGCAAGTAGAACAAAAGGTGGGAGGAAGATGCACAGAGGGAGAGAAAAGGAGAGACACTAAGGACTGAGTAGAAAGAATGCCATAGTGTAGGAGAGATGAGAGGAAAGCACGGATCTGCATCTTATTCTCCTTGATTGCAGTCACCACAGGCACCATTTACTCTCATAGGCTGATCAGTACATTAGCCAAAAAGCAACCTTTAGAAAGAGAAGAACAATTTTCCCTTCTAGAATATCCTTTGATATCACGGTTGCATCTCTGATGAGCTGTCTAAAAAAAGACCCCTTCAAGTCTCCTTCCTCGCACCATTGTGCAGATACCATAATGTGACTAACCTCCAATTACTTGATAAAGATTATTTTAATATAAACATTTTTCTATAGCAGAAAAAGCAGAATTTCAAATGACAAAATGTCAAGCATTAAGAGCTGCAAGTATGCTTATGATTTATGCTATACAATCTCGGTATATTATTGCAAAATAAATATACAAAGGAAAACAGCAGATGTGTTATGATTATGCTACTTCTGTTCATTTTCTGTCTTTCCTTAATTTCTTGGATTTGGAGACATTGGACAGCTTTAAACAAGTCTTACTTACTAACTATAAAATTAACACTGACATAATTTAATCTATGATACAATAAACAAGTGTGGTAAATTCTCTCATGTTCATACACAAATAGTATTATATTTTCATTTCAAGAAATGCCAATATGTGATAAATGAAGCTTGCAAGATAATTACAACATTGTACATTGAAACAGTCATCACATTCAATGCAGTTTTCTTCCACAGGCTGGAATTTATGCACTGCCAGCCAGCCTGCCTTGGACACAGGCATGAGGTCATTGCAGCCAACAAGGACTTTGCGTATTAGCAATGGGCAAAATTTCAACCTCAGTTCAGCAAAGAATTTAAACATGCCAATAGTCACTCTGAGTTATGGAGTAGCCTCAGGCTAAAGGTTTCACTGCGTTAGGGCCCCCCTTTCCTTGAAATTTAAAGCATCACAAGAAATAAATACTATCATTAATCTTTCTCATGAGCTGTCTAGAAAATTCCTCTGGCACCCAGGGTAATCCAACATGAAGTAACAATGCAAAAACAAATCTGGGTTTGCCTAGTCAGAATCCAAAAGCCAAAACAACCACCAAGCTGTGCTTTGAATGTGGCATGGCAGTTTTTCTAACTGTGATTAAGATTAAGGCAAAATGTGAACACAAGAGGCCTAAAATAATGCCAGACCAGAACTTTCTAATATTCAAAGCCCCTGTAGCCTAGAATTTACCACAAACGGTGCAAGAAAGATGAATCCCACCACTCCATGGCATGGAAATAATTGCTCAGCTGTACAGGTGTACCATCTCTGCAGATGGCCTCACCTCCGGTGAACCTCTTGAGGTTCACTTTATTGTATGAAAATGGCGACATTAAAGTTCAAGGAAACACAAACACTTCAAAAACATCCCTTCCAAGACAAGTCATGAAATTATCCGTTATTCAACAAATTGTTAATCATCTTTTACACCTGGACACAACGGGTAAAAATGTTTATCCTGAGATCCATGTTCAAGGATGGTAAAGGGATTAATTCAACAGTCTCTTATTGAAGCAAGAGGTAGAAAGCAGGTTTTCAGACTTAGAATCATAGAATGGTAAGGTTGGAAGGGACCTCAAGGATCATCCAGTTCCAACCCCCTGACATAGGCAGGGACACCTCCCACTAGTACAGGTTATTCAAGGTCTCATCCAATCTGGCCTTGAACACATCCAGGGAGGGAGCATCCACAACCTCCCTGGGCAACCTGTTCCAGTGCCTCACCACTCTCACTGTAAAGAACTTCCTCCTAACATCCAGTCTAAATCTCCCCTCTGCCAGTTTAAACCCATTGCCCCTTGTCCTGTCGTTGCAGGACCTTGTAAATAATCCTTCCCCAGCCTTTCTGTAGGCCCCCTTCAGATACTGGACGGCTACTATCAGGTCCCCTCGAAGCCTCCTCTTCTCCAGGCTAAAGAGCCCCAACTCTCTCAGCCTGTCCTCATAGCAGAGCTGCTCTAGTCCTTCGATCATCTTCGTGGCCCTCCTCTGGACCCGCTCCAACACTTCCATGTCCTTCCTGTGCTGAGGGCTCCAGAACTGCACACAGTACTCCAGGTGGGGTCTGACAAGAGCAGAGTAAAGTGGCAGAATCCCCTCCCTTGCCCTGCTGGCCACGCTTTTCTTGATGCAGCCTAGGACCAAGGTTTACTTGGATTCTTGTTTGGTATACAATCAACTCCTGAGACAAGGAGCAGGACAGCCAACCAGCCTATTTTATGTCAACGTAGTTCCTGTTTATTCTTGATTTCAGTTTTGAATCAAGTATATGTAACCTATCTAGCAAATATACACAGCATTCAGATACTCGGCTCAAGCACATCAAAAGATTTAAAAGGACATCAACACTGTCTGATTTTTTCTACATCAATGAACATTTCAAGGTAAGATGGATCCAGGTATGAGAAATCACTTGTTAAGAAACAATGCCAAGTTTTTTTGGAGAGGAAACAATGTGGTTAATACAGTAAAATATTTTAGTAGAAAACTTAGCCTCCATTTAATAGCAAAATGCCAAAAGTAACATAAAATTGCATTAATATAAGCAGTTAGTATAGCAGTCTCATTTATAATAATTTGCATTGTTGTTAATGACTTCACATTACTGTACTTAGAAGACTTTTAGCATACAAAAGGATTTTACAGTCTATATATGAATTCAATGGTGCTGTGGAACTAAAGCTAGCAATACCTAAATTAGCTAATTTAAAGTTAGGTTAGATATGGTTAGATGAACTGTTATTACACAGACTGCTGAGCATATAGATGTTATAATCCTGTTGGAAAAAGCAAGAGTCTTAATTGGCAAAATCTGACCAAGATCCCTTTACTTGACTGCACTTCTAAAGCTATGTCCACTGAGGTTCAAGCTGACTCCAAGCAGTGATATCTTTGCTAAGTGTTCCTAATGATTTTCTCTTTGTGTTAATAGGAACATTTCTGAACGTACACTCCAGCGCACTTTATCTTAAATCATTGCTTTCTCTACTGTGGACATCCATGACACAGACAGTATCACCAAATTACCATAAAGGAACACCTGTGAAAGATGTATCTTAGAGATCAATTGCCTTACATTTTTTTTTCTTTTTGACAGCTTTGTATTGACTTCACTTGTTCATTCTTAACTTGCCACCAATACAAGTGAAAGACAAACTAGTCTCTTTACACCTCCTCTAAAGTACAGTAGAGGACTTAAATTGTTCTGATGTAATGAAGTGGTCTACCCATCATTCCAATTATAGGAAAACTACACTTCATAATATAGTACAAAACAAATCTGTCTAGCTTCCAAGAACTAGAGGTTTTCCAACAGTTTATAAATGAAAGGAAAGAAAATTTTTACAAATATGATCTTAAATGTAATATTATTCTGTGATTTACTACAGTCTATGTATTGTTCAAGATACATGTAGGCTTACTGGAATACAAGAACAAGTTGGTGGTCTTCTTTCCCTTCCATTCTACAATGATCTTCTTCTTTTCTCTACTACTTAAAATATGTTGAATACAGAAAAACTTCAAAAACATCTGACAGGGTTATTATCCACTGTACCACCAGAAATATGACAAGGTTAATCATCTGGTTTAAAGGAGTTTAGCTTTTCCTTGCAGGCAATTGTTGCTACAAGGTTTTTCTGTAGAAGGACAGTCAATAATGTCTTCTAATCTCTTATAACAGACACGGGACAAACATTCTATTACAACCTAAATAAATGTGAGAAACATTCATTTTAGATCTGCCTATCAAAATCCTATTCCAGAAATTATTGCAGTATGGCTGGCTTTTTCTTTTTTACCTTCTTCAGGTTTATATTTTTTTTAGCTGCCATTTCAATTAGCTATCATAATGATTACAAACAACGGCCACATTTTGATATGAAAATACAAATATATGCCACTCATCCTTTGTTTTCTAACTTCAAGTTATTCCCAGCTCTGTTCTCCCCTTTATCATAAAATGGAATCATAGAATGGTAAGGTTGGAAGGGACCTCAAGGATCATCTAGTTCCAACCCCCTGCCATAGGCAGGGACACCTCCCACTAGTACAGGTTACTCAAGGCCTCATCCAATCTGGCCTTCATCCACAACCTCCCTGGGCAACCTGTTCCAGTGCCTCACCACCCTCACTGGAAAGAACTTCCTCCTAACATCTAGTCTAAATCTCCCCTCTGCCAGTCACTTCAGTATCTTCCTCCATACTGCTCTCTCACTATTCCTCAAGTTAATTTATTATGTTATTTACTCCTTGTTTAAGTACACATCCCATTGTGCTCCTGTAGTCACCCAAGTTTACTTTTTGTACAGTTACATATAAATCACATATCGCCAGGCATGTGGTGACCTACCCCTGTAAATATTCTTAGAAAGCAAGCTATTCAGGGTAGATATAGCACACAGAAAAATGGTTGCAGCTCAAAATATACAAAACAATGGAAAATTTGGAAAGAGAATATAAAACAGCACCAAGGTTATGTATCAGCTTTTCGCTTCTTATATATCAATATTGCATAAATATTCTAAACCGTGGGATTAAAAGCATATATCAAGTCTGAGGAATAAGAAGTCTTGGCAAAACCATATTTTGTTTTCACTATTTATGTACAGATATTAGGCACTGCCACAATTTTGTTTCAGACTATTCTGTCACAATGAAAAGGAAAACATGTGAAATGAATACGATTCTCACATTTTGAATTAAAAACAAAATGTAGACAGCACTTTTACTGAACCCAAGCTCCAAGCATATTTTCAAGCCAAGTACTCTTTCAGTCTCATACAAAGAATACCTAATTTTGAAACACATAATGTGAAAAACGTCAGATATATAAATGCATTTGGATATTCAGGGATATCTCTCTGTGTTGACAGGTTTGAACCTGACTCAGATGCAAAATAAGAATCTCAAGCAAGGTAAATCAGATGTAACTGAAACCAAAACATTGGGTTTTCTCCATGATGGAGACCAATTATGAAAGCCACTTCCATTATTTACTTTCGGAGCTATTAGACTTGATATTAAGGACAGACGAGATCACTATGACTACCCTATTTTGGATTCCTGTACTACAAGAACTGAAGATAAACAATTAGGCCTGTAATCTCTATTAAAATAACAGCAAGTTATCAGACATTTAACTTAAGTCTGAAATATTTCCTATGTCTATTTAAAAATATTAAATTGTTAGTTATACTCATGCTGATTACACAGAGTCATACACTTCATTCCTTTCTAAACATGGAAGAAAACCAAACACACATACACCCAAAAATTGCCAAAGCAAGCAAGTAAAATTCAGAAGAGGTTTGGAGTTTCTAGACTTGTTTTGTGAGATTTACCTCATAGAAGTCAGAAATACATGAAAACCTCAAAGGAGACACTTCTAATATGAAACAGGATAAACATACTAAACACAAAAAGAATTATCCAAATCACTTTTCAAAATAGTTTATAAAATAAATAAGATGAGAACATTCTGTAAGGTTTTTATTTTATTTGGTGAAAAATATGCAAAACTCCCTTGATTTCTATGTGGTTTTACCCTGGTTTCTTGTCAAAAAAGGAACTATGAAGTGTAGAAACAGTAAAGCAAAAGAAAGACACAAATGCCATCCCTCAAAACTAGCACAATGACATAGGATATACTTTCCGCTGCCTTGACTCTTGCCGAGATCAGAGAGAAGACCACAAGTGCACTGACAATACTCAAGCTCAGAGTATCACACAGTATCACCAAGGTTGGAAGAGACCTCAAAGATCATCAAGTCCAACCCATCACCACAGACCTCAAGACTAGACCATGGCACCAAGTGCCACGTCCAAACGCGCCTTGAACACCTCCAGGGACGGTGACTCCACCACCTCCCTGGGCAGCCCATTCCAGTAGCCAATGACTCTCTCAGTCAAGAACTTTCTCCTCGCCTCCAGCCTAAACTTTCCCTGGCACAGCTTGAGACTGTGTCCTCTTGTTCTGGTGCTGGTTGCCCGAGAGAAGAAAGTAACCTCCTCCTGGCCACAAACACCCTTCAGGTAGTTGTAGACAGCAAGAAGGTCTCCCCTGAGCCTCCTCTTCTCCAGGCTAAATAATCCCAGCTCCCTCAGCCTCTCTTCATAGGGCTTGTGCTCGAGGCCTCTCACCAGCCTCGTTGCCCTTCTCTGGACACGCTCAAGCACCTCAATGTCCTTCTTAAATTGAGGGGCCCAGAACTGGACACAGTACTCAAGGTGTGGCCTAACCAGTGCAGAGTCCAGGGGGAGAATGACCTCCCTGCTCCTGCTGGCCACACTATTCCTGATGCAGGCCAGGATGCCATTGGCCTTCTTGGCCACCTGGGCACACTGCTGGCTCATGCTCAGGCAGGTGTCAATTAGTACCCTCAGACCCCTTTCTGTTTGGCTGCTCTCCAGCCACTCTGACCCCAGGCTGTAGCTCTGCATGGGGTTGTTGTGGCCAAAGTGCAGCACCTGGCATTTGGATTTGTTGAATGTCATCGCCTTGGACTCTGCCCATCTGTCCAGGCGGTTGAGGTCCCGCTGCAGAGCCCTTCTGCCCTCCAACCCAGCAACATCAGTCCCCAGCTTGGTGTCATCTGCAAATTTGCTGGTGACTGACTCGATGCCCTCATCCAGATCATCGATGAAGATGTTAAAGAGGATGGGGCCCAGTACTGATCCCTGGGGGACACCGCTACTGACCGGCCTCCAGCTGGATGTGGCACCATTCACCACAACTCTAACCACATAACTCACATTACCTTATCTTCCCACATTTGGAAGTATCATTCTTTTGGATGCCAATGTAAAATCTAGAATAAAGAATAATTATTATGGCTATGGTGTTGATAGTCATCAAACTACTTTAGACATTAATAAAACTGAAGCTGATCCTGTTCAGTGGCCTTTCGCGGTCAGAGTAACAGACAACAGGAGAACAGCAATGAGTGAACTCAAATCTTTTAGTTTTAACCACAAAACTTCCAACAGCACAAACAGCAGCTGTTCTTGTGCAATGAAAGAAAAACGTTTATTAATAATGTCAGTCTTTTCATCCTCAACCTACCAATTTTCCTGAGAAATATTTCTCCCTTATTACAGTTCTCAATTCAGCCCAAATTTTGTATCTTGTTCCAAAGATGTTGGACCATTCTACCTCATAATGGTAAAAAGCTTTTAAACAATGCTCAATTCAGTATAACTTCTACTAAGCTATTACCATAGAAAAGTGTTTCTGTTCAAGATTATTTCCTCTGGAATATAATTATAATAAAAATAGGTTCCTGAGGGCACAGTGTTACAAAGTCCTGAAGCTGAAAGACTGTTTAAAATCTAATTGAGGTAGATGTCTGTTCTTTTATTTAAAAACAAAAAACAAAAAAACAAAAAACAAAAAACAAACAAAAAAAAAACAAAACAAAAAAAAACCACAAAAAACACCAAAACCCCTAAAAATAAAACAAACAAAAAAGGCAAAACCAACAAATAATGAAACAACTACATATAAAGTTTATAATGTCTGAATACTTCAATGTTTTTTATTTCTTCTTATTTAGAAGAAAAAAAGAACCACATGCAGTTTAGAATTTCATCAGTCAGAATAATCATTGTGGTATAGAGATTTTCATCCTAAAGGGCCCTCAATCTTTTTTGCACATGTATTCAGTCATTTCTGTGGTGAAATGTAACAACTCTTTCATAATGTCAACAGCTTAAGACATGCCAGGTAAATTATTTCGAAGTACACAACAGTTGGAGAAGGGGTGAAAGTAAAGGTAGTTTCCAGCGGGTGGATACTAGCAGCTTATATTTATCTCAGTAGAAGTCAATTCACGTCATGTGCTAAGTAACAAAGCTAAGAATCTGCTTCACACACAGAAAAACAACAAAGCTGAAAAGAAACTTCAGGGAGAAACCAATTAGGCACAAAAGGGCTAATTTGCAGTTTAATACAAGGGAGGAAGTTAAGTAAAAGTTTATGGTCAATATATGTGTAAAGGAAACAGGCAATGGTAGGAAAGGGAAAGTGCAAAAAGAACACCTCCATACCTCAGAGGGATCTGCACACATAATGCATGAAGCAAAAAATCAAAATGTTGAAACTGATAGAAAAAATATTAACTTTCTGAAAAACGGAGAAAAAAGTTAACCTAGAATACAACTATTAGAATCTTGGACTCGGTCTAGGTTGGAAGGGAGATCATCTAACTCCAACCTCCCCATCATGGGTAGGGATGCCTTGCAACTAGACTCAGATGCTCAAGGCCTCATCCATCCAACCCCGAACACACTCAGAGGTTAAAAAACCCACAAACTACANTGTGGGGGGGTGGGGAACTCCCAAACCTTCACAACCATTTTGAAAAAAAAAAAAACACAAAATCACATGTGATTTAAATAAGAAATATTTCTTCATGTAAACTATCTTGCATTTTCTTCATATTTGACCTCTATATCACTTTCTGAATTGTTACCAGAAAACTCATTACCAACTTTTCAGCATTACCCAAAAATATCTATCAAATGTTCACCAGTTGCTGAGTGAAACTGCAACTTCCAATTTCTCATACTAGAAGGAGTTAAGTATCCCAGATGTCATCAGCTTTATAGTATTTTTCAACATGTCTGTCCAACCTTTGAGCAGATATGAGCCTGCTCTCCCTATGTGGTGACCAGACCAGGAGTCACTCAGGTGTGTTACTTTGGTGAGTGCCAAGCCAGATCTCTGTTGAGAGGAAGGGCAAAGGCTGAGCACTGCCTGAGCTCAGACCAGGCAGATGGGGCTTTCCCACAGCACTAGAAAGGAGATTGCATGATTATCTTCAAAATAATACATAGAGAAAAACAGGGAGAACTCTTAAGTCCTAAGGTACAGCCTGTAAATCATAACTGCATTTCTAGTTTGTAATCAGCTAAACGAAGTACTGATGCAATCTTGTCAGGCTTATTGATGATTATCACTCATAAATTCTTTCAGCTTTTCTCACATCCCTGTACTTCCAATGGGCTTATTTTGTTTCATGACACCCACATTTTTGGTGGCATTACTCAGCACACCAAATTAAATCTTATTGCTGTGCTCTTTACATCTTTAAATGTGTCCATGTAAAGCCCTCACAATGCCCTTACAAAAACTGTGGGGGTTCTGTTTTGTTTTGTTTTAAGTAACTGACAAGAAAAGTAGATTCTAATATGCCACAGAGGAAATGGAGATACAGTGAAGTCCATATATACCTGCATGCATGAATATGGGCTGGCACATTATATAATCTTTCCATAATTTAAAGACTCAGCATTTTTGTGTAAACAATTTTCAGCAACAGACAAAAAGAGAACATCTAGTTTTGCAACCAAGCATACTGAGACACAAAAAGTCCAAGATACTCAATAACAGGCATACTTCAGAATATATATTCATCAGGAAGGCAACAGAACTAGTTCTCACGTGGATTTCAGTAGAGATGCTGTCAGTCAAAGCAGCATTTAATTTAACAGATTTTGTCATCTTGCTTAAGTTACAGGCTGGCTGGAGGTGCTTCCCTCATTCATCATTTCATCTCCAAGTTTTCTGGGATTACTCAAACAAACTGCCTGTGCTCTTTATACACATCACAGAGTACCAAGTGTACTCTCCCAGAGTACTGCTCTGCTTGCTGGGTCCATGTTCCATTTAATTCATCATCCAGCATTTTGAGAAACTAAAGGAATTCTCGAACTAAGATAGATCAACCTAACAGATATTCCAGTTTCCATCCTGGAAGCACAGGAAACAGTAGAGGATTTGAAGCAGTGACAGTGAGTTGTACACAAATGGCTTTAGGTTTAAGGTGTGTTAGTTTCTAACGGAGAAGAAGAAGAAGAAAAGAAAACAGTCACTTCCTTTATTCACTGATGTGGTGCAACAATAATCCATTTACTGTCTTTCTGAACCAGACCATACAATACCTACCGAAGCAAACCAAAACTAGAGCAGTGAGAGATCCTAGTAATATGTCAAAATCAGAATCATAATACATCACTTCAATTGGAAAGTCTGACTCTACAGAACCTTGCTGCTGGTCTGTTCCAAAACTCTCAAGTCTTGCTAATGCTTGCAGTAATTAGAAATTCAGGACAGCCAAGATTTCAGAAATAATTAAAACTGGAGAGGCAGTAGGTACCGATTTTATACCACCTACACCTAGAAAGTTAATTCAACCACAGGAAAGAATACTTCTCTTTTCTGTAGCTTGACTAACTACCATGCAGCAATGACTACATTAATACAGGCAGGCTGTATTGGGAGACACAGGAGGGAAGGGAGCTGAACAGATCCTTGTTGCTCCAATTCCTCTTATCATTCCAGGAGATCCTACTGATGTTTTTCGTTTGCTTCATAAAGGGTGAGAAAACAGAGCAACTCATCTTCAAAATCCAGTATCAATAGTCAAAACACCTACCATAAATCCTCCTGTACAGAGTCACCAGCAAAAATAGTTGAGATTCTTAAAGCATGCTTTGCTCAAAATCTGTGAGACCAGAGAAGGATAATCTGCAGGAGGCAGGAGCAGTGAGCAGGTGAAGGTCCTCTCTGAAGAGCTGTAAATGGTCAAGAAACAGGCTGTACTTGTTCTTCTCAGTGAAAGCCAGAGGATGTGAATAGTAAGGGCACCTGAAGCATTTTAAGCAAGGAAATTCTTTTCTGGTTCTATTAGGATAAAATATTAAGGCATCTATAGGTCAACCTATAAATGCAGTGAATGATCATGACATTTTATAGCTGACTTGTGCTACAAAGAATAATAGAATAAACAAAATTTGCAAGCAATACATTGCTTCTTGAATGAGACAAAAAGTAATTAAACGTCACGAGAACGCAATAAATGCAAATAATAAATAGAAGATTGCTGCTTATGCTATGCAGTTATCAGCAGACTTTGACTCAATGTGCTTCCTGTATGTGAGAGAGACAGAGGAATGTCCAACCTTATTCTTTCCACTTATATCGATCCTTTCCAACTAGAAAGCTTCCCTTAAGATGAAGGTTATTTATTTTCCAAAGCAGAGTCCCTCTGTGGCAGACAGAGGTTTTAGTGATGGTGGCTCTGACCTTTCACAGATGACTTAGCTGTCAGATAATCATTATTCTCATATCCTCATCAAATTGTCCAATATTGAACCACACTCTACTCAACAAATTCACCTGAGTGATCACATCAAGCCAACAGTGGCAAAACTGCATGATGTGCTGGGATGTTGAGCATCCCTGCCTTCATGGTTGGTTCAGTAAAACAGCATCCTGAAGCACAAAGGACATGGCTTTGCTTGAAGTGTGCTTGCTAAAACAGAGCACTAGGACTGCAGTAAGTTCCTTCTTGTGAATGTGAAAAATCATAATAAATTATGCCAAAATACTAATGCAATTTTTATAATTATTGTAAATCCAGAACTACTTAAAATGCCTTAACATTCTGATTAATTAATCTGAATTCCTTTCATTACAAAAATCTTTACTGGATACAAAAAATGACTTCTTTTCACTGCATCTGGGGAATGGAAGAAATAGAGAAAGATCATGGTATACAGATAATTAAAAAGATTAAACAGGACTCATCTTGGGTAATAAAGTGTTATCATGATAGTAAGTCATGGTTGGCATAGCAGAAGCACAAAAATCTTGTAATACCACCCATAGGCAAAATATAGAGAAATATATTACATAAATTACAAAAATAAATATGAAAACTTCTCCCTTTCTTCTTCTAAGATTTAATACTAGACATTTTTTTACATATTTTTTCCTTACTTTTTTGTTACATCAAACCACAGTTGAAATAACTTAGTCATGGATCTTGGAACAATTCATCTCTCTTTGCCAAACCCTCCATCAAGATTCAAAACAGAAACAGAGAGGAAACCAATATTGATTTTGAATTCTACTCCATCATACCGNATCATGGTATACAGATAATTAAAAAGATTAAACAGGACTCATCTTGGGTAATAAAGTGTTATCATGATAGTAAGTCATGGTTGGCATAGCAGAAGCACAAAAATCTTGTAATACCACCCATAGGCAAAATATAGAGAAATATATTACATAAATTACAAAAATAAATATGAAAACTTCTCCCTTTCTTCTTCTAAGATTTAATACTAGACATTTTTTTACATATTTTTTCCTTACTTTTTTGTTACATCAAACCACAGTTGAAATAACTTAGTCATGGATCTTGGAACAATTCATCTCTCTTTGCCAAACCCTCCATCAAGATTCAAAACAGAAACAGAGAGGAAACCAATATTGATTTTGAATTCTACTCCATCATACCGATTTGTAGAATGGATGGCATCTATTTATTCTCTCAGTTAACTGTATGAATCTAAGCTGTGCTCTACTAAAAAGCTGTTGTCAGACAGCATAGAGGAAGGTACCAATCTTTCAGAGCCGGACTGCACATAAGGTCACCCTGAATTGCCTGCAGAAACAGGGGAGATAGTGACTTCTGTGGAAGAAAATTACTATCCTTGACAGAGAGAAGCTTCCAGGGTGCAGGACCATCTAGCTAGCAAGGAAATTAGGAGGATGCATGAGAGGAAGATAAGCGAACACGGAAAGCAAGCCCCTGACACAAGAGATTCATATTGACTGATTGAGAAGATTGGACATTTTATTCTAATTAAGAGAGCCACTGTAATGAATCCCATAATGAGAGCAACACTAGACTAGCAAACTCTGTGGGCTGTACCCTAGATTCAGATTCATTCTTTCATTTTAAGCCAGCTCAGGCAGCAAACCTGTGTTTTCTGCTTCACTGACTATTATGTTCCTATTTGTGTTCAAATTAAAAAAAAAATTTTTAAAAAAATTATAGATGCTTAATGTCTTTTCAGTGAGTCTATCGAGGAAAAGTCCTCCTTTGAACACACAGAAAACAATCAGAGTTAATGAAAAATAATAACAAAATCTCAGTGCACTTCCCTCATGCTCATGAAGTAAATATTTTGTGCTTTCTTTTGCCCTCACTTGCCCTAATAAAAACATGGATAAACAACACTTATTTCTCTTTTAAATTTATACTGAAATTACCCTGTAATATCACTTAGGAGAGAGGGGAAAACAAATACACACCAAAAAAAAAAAAAACAAACCAAAAAAAAAACCCCACCCAAACCAAGAAAAAAAAAACCCCAACAATCAAGCCCAGACAAAACTTCAGATTCAACCCCAGAAGTGAACTGCTCCCTCAGGTTTGAAACATGAGAAACAGTTTCTGTTACACCTATCCTGAAAAACATATTTTACACCTGGAGCCAACAAAACAATCCATCCCTAGCTTAGCAAATACCCTGGGGGTACCTCAAAACCCAATGTTCTCCACACTTAGATTTCAACAGCATTTTTCTGTCAAGATGGCAAAACAAAAATAGCAGCACACAACACAATAGTAATATAGTTAACCACCTGGGCAACTCTCTGATGTAACAAAGGCAGAGCCTCAATGTGCTAGTCACGTAAATGGTTAAAATGGCTACAGTGGCCTTGTAGATTGCTATCGAATGGCAGCTTGAATTAGATAGAATGAGAGACAGCTCAGTTTAGATTCGAGACAGCTCAGACAGTAACCTTGCAAAACCTCTAACTTATGCCTTACTGTTTTATTAATCTTATGGTAGAATAAATTGCACATAAAGCTTTAAGAAAATTATGAACAGTACTAGAACTACTCAAAGTAAAATATTCTCAGACTATTAAGTATCACCCTTCTTCCCAGTTAGCTTTTTTCCTCTGTGTAAGCAATTGCCAATTCCTGTACTTGTCCAGGACTACTTTCTGGTAAGGCTCCAAGTGCTTCAGTACCTTTAGTCACCTATCTGCCTAAGCACTGTATTTGGAAAGTAATATCTGGTTTTGAACTTTGACAACCTTGAGTATATTTAGATAACAGGTTTTACTTACAAACAAAACAAATCCCCAAGAACTGATATCAGCCAGGTACCACTCCTAGATGGTATCTCCACAACTATCTTAAAACATACACACCTCTCACAGTATTGTAACCAATTGCTATCAATGGAAAAAAAAAAAAATTAAGAATGTGAGACTTTACCAAGAACAATCCAGGGAGATATAAAGGTCAGCCTGATGAAACAAATAATTCACTTAACAGGCTGGCAAAATCACCAGTCTGTTAGTCAACCATTTAACACAAAAAAGTCATCCCCATTTTCACGACGAGACACATTACACCAGAAAACAGCACATGCAGGAGAAAGGATTTGTCTCCTCACTTGTTTTATTTAAGTTTTGTGATGTTGGGAGAAACAGCGGGACCAGGTAAGAGGGCACAGAAGCTTTAGACACAGCAGGAAGAAGTACAAGTGATGTCCTGAGTAAAGCACTAGGAAAGGACCTTTTGGTGGTATGCTAACTGAGGGGAATTTACAGCTACAAACAAGTAGGCCTTTTTTCCTCTCCATAGGTGTCATATTCAGGGAAACTAACCTGAAAATAATTGATGTCAGATTTAATAATTTTTTACACTGTTCCTTTTCCTAAAAGAAAGCCTGTATCTGGCTGCTAATGAGCAGCAGCATATTACTCCTTAACTCCTCCACTATAATACAGAGTCCCTGGATTACTCTTTTCATTTTTTCAGTCTTCATTACATCTGCTTTCCAACAAAGCCCAATGCCTGCAAGTTCTTCAGACCAACACTGCAGGACTTTGCAACTTACCTTTCAATAGGGAGATATTGCCATGAGAGAAGTAGATGTTAGTAGGCTGGAGCTAGTTTACTACATTAAAAAAATCAGTATATTTCAAACACTACAGAAAGGAAACTGTTCCTGTTCTCCCTCAACACACAGTCCTTGTAAGTCTTCTTAACACTGAAATCATACTAAAAATGAAGAGATGTTAGAACTCCTTAGTTTATGTACTTATGAAAGCCAAGACAACATCTATTTGTTCTGTTATTAAAATAAGAGAGCTTGTATTTTGGCATTATCATCAATATCATTGCTGAAAAGTTTGTCTAACACTCAACAGAAAATTCTTCTGGTTTTGGTGTGATTTTTAAACAACATTCATGATTCAAAGTTATTTCATGGGGAAGGAAATAAAACCAAGGCAGACTGTCCCACTCTTCTGGAGCAGCAGGCTTATTGCCTTTCTTCAAGATTGATTCTGTGCAAAAGAGAATAGCAAATAATCTCTGTCTTTGGATTTCCAAAAAGGTAAAAAAGAAGTTCTGAAGCTGTTTTTTTAAAACATTTTATATTTTCTTTGGTGTTAAGATCAGAAAATCTTGACCTGTTTCCCCATGGAAATATATTTCTCTTCATAGTGTGCACAATTGAGCATGGAATTTCTCATGAACTGAGCTTACAGAAATGGGCTTTCTCTTCATCCCATTCTGAATACTCTCCTAGGATCCATCAATAAATTATAAGAGCTGTGATGAAAACTCCATAATTAAAGATATGACTGTTTTTAGAAGACTCATTTTAACACTCCTAACATCCCAATGTTATGCAACACTGCATACATGGTAAAAAAGGAGAAAGTTATGCACAAAATTCATTATAATCTGATAAGTATGATATAGTATGTGACATGAATTAAATGGAATTTCTAATCATACAGACAGTGGTACATGTGGGCTATGGAAACTTCAGCAGTGTCCTAATTGCTGCAGGCATCCTGGAACCACTTATAACTCAGATATGGTTGCTTTTTAAAATCTAGCCTCAAGCTTCATGCTGTGAAAATGTCACATAAACAGACGAACAATCTTCTAAAGGAGAAGACCAGCATGATCTTAAGCTTGGAGGAATTCCAACTGAAATTTGCAAGATATCCCTTTTACTCAGGGTTGACACTGGTATGATTTGCAGCATTTGGTGTTTGCAAATATAAATAACAGTTTATTCAAAAGCATGGGTCCCAATGGCAATGTTTTTAAAAAACATAAAATAAAATAAACTCTAAAAGGAGCTATGTATCACATATTTGCAACAAAAACTGCATTTCTAAACATGTTTTCCTGCTTTCGGTTAGTAAGCGTAATAATTTGGCTATACTTTTACAAGGAAAGCATATGGAACAGAAAACATTTCAATTATAAAAACAAACAAAAGCCAACAAACCAAACCCCACAAACAAATAAAAAAAAAAACAAAACAACAGAACAAACAAACAAAAAAAACCCCAACAAAAAATCCCCAAATTTGCAGAATTAGAGCAAACAGGGACCCCACCTCATTTCAGATAAAAATTCTCAGGTCCATCATGTTTCTTATCTAGTATTATTATTATCTATCTAGTACCTATTATTATCTTCTGTGGTTCAAAAAAGGGTCCTAGCCATTTCCTATACATTCAGCTATGTTTTTCACCATAAATATTTCTATTTATGGAATTTACAATGAATACAGTTACTTTTATCCCTTCCATCCATCATCTATAGAAAATTAGATCTAAAAAAAAAAAAAAAAAAAGGTTTTTTCCTCACTTCAATGCAAAGGATCATCAGGGTCAATCACAGAATCATTAAGGCTGGAAAATACCTTCAAGATCATTGACTCCAACCACAACCCAACTACCATGACCACAATCCACTTTTTATAAATTGTTGTACCGTGACACTCAATCAACATAAGCAGAAAGTTAAGCCCAGTGTAAATTGTATTTTACCCAGTATGAGAGGGCTATTAGCCCTTCCCTTTGCAAAGCAACATGGGATCTCTAGTGATCGCAAGTAGGCAAGACTTCAGTCCTACATTTCAGCTGAAAGCTACCTTAGAAACACAGATTAAACCAAATTACTATACCCAAGTGTCCCTTTAGAAAGCGCTGAAAGAGGAGTTATGCATCTGGTTTACAGTCAAACTCAAGCAATTTACTTATGTATTTTTCCATTAGAGTAAAACTGATGCAAATACAGTAGTAAGCACCTAAGAGAACTCTCTTCACCTCTGGGTTTGCTAGAAGAACAGTTGCTCCCTAGGCTGCATCAAAAGAAGCATGCACACAGATCAAGAGAGGTGATTCTGCCATTTCACTCTGCTCTGGTAAGACCTCACCTGGAGCACTGCACCCAGCTCTGGAGCCCTCCACACAAGAAGAACATGAGCCTGATGGACGGGTCTGGAGGAGGCCCACAAAAATGATCAGAGGGCTGGAACACCTCTGCTACAAGGACAGGCTGAGGGAGCTGGGACTGTTCAGCCTGGGGAAGAGAATGTACTACAGAAACCTTCCAGTCTCTGAAGACAGCCTACGAGAAGGAAAGGGACTGCTTACAAAGGCCTGAAGGTATAGGATGAGGGGCAATGGTTTTAAATTAGAGAAGAGTAGATTTAGGTTGGATGTTAGGAGGAAGTTCTTTACTATAAGGGTGGTGGAACACCGGAACAGGTTGCCCAGGAAGGCAGCTGAGGTCCCATCCCTGGGAATATTGAAGGTCAGGTTCAACAGGGCTCTGAACAACCTGATCTTGTGAAGGATGTCCCTGCTCACCGCAGCAGGGTTGGACTAGATAACCTTTGGAGGACCCTTTGAACCCAAACCATTCTATGATTCTATGATCTTTTAGCAGCATATGATCTGATTTTGCAATATACTTGCGGACAAAAGCACTTAATACTGCAGACCCCTGAAAACAGAGTTCCTTTTTGCAATGAATAAGGAGCATAGGGATTGCTCATCATGACAAGGATGAGATTCTGTCTAAAAGTAATACTCCCAATTAAAATACTGCATCAGATACAAACTCGAGCGAGCCAGCAGCACCGCGCCAT
>VWZE01007081.1:328625-454545 GCA_013396675.1 Eubucco bourcierii | reverse complement strand
AAAGGAGGAAAGTGGGATGAAATCAGAATGATAAGGTTAATGAAAGCTGTGGTGGCAGCAGAAGTGCAGAAGCTTTGGAGAGGCTTTGACTGCTCCGTGAACAGATGAGTGCAACAAACATTAAGGATGGATTTTTCACAGAAGGGTTGGCATTCATTTTTCAGCTCAGGGAATGGTAGTGTTGGCAGGTTGGGTGCACAGGCAGAGTGGGTAGAGGACCATCAATGTCAAGGAAATGTGCAGCTTCAGCTACTGCTAAGCCAACACACCCCCACCCCTGAAATTTAAAACTTTAAATTGTTGGCTTCAGAGGCTCTTTGCTAGTGAGAGGCATTCTGTCATTATATGCTTCACCCATCAAGGAAAAGGGAGAGTTTAGGTTTAATTCCATTCCAGGTAGGATTAATATATGTTTTCTCCCCAGTTTTCCCTCCTGCTGTTACAACACAACTCCTTCAGGTTTTATTTTTCTCATTTTCTGGATGTTTAAAATTAAATGACCCAGACTGTCTAAATCAAAGTGTAGGAACTTCGTTAAGGAATATATTGTGGAAGGTGAGTAACCCCATTCCTATGCTGACAGCTGGTTGTCTTTTCTCCTAAAGATAAAACAATCAAGTTATGGAAAATTACTGAAAGAGATAAGAGA
This sequence comes from Eubucco bourcierii, assembly GCA_013396675.1. Lineage (NCBI taxonomy): Eukaryota > Metazoa > Chordata > Aves > Piciformes > Ramphastidae > Eubucco > Eubucco bourcierii. Next base: position 453,896 of record VWZE01007081.1, on the reverse strand, counting down.
CCAGAGGGGTACAACTTAAAAGATGAAGAAGGAAAGCTTAAAGATCTTTCTACAGTAACATCACTGCAGGTAAGCTGTTGCCTTTGACAAAATCCAGTTGTTTCTGTATGCAGGTGGTAGTCATGGGTGCTAACTCAGTTATATACCTAATGCTAAGCACATATAAGATTATTCTCATTTAATTTTCAGCTGACTGATAATGACCTTGAATCTGTCATACATTTTCAAATCACAATGGCTTTATAATAGAGTGACCAACACAAACGTGGTTAGAGAGCTTATGTCAGTTCTTTTCTTCCTCATAAAATTCCCTCAGTGTGACTTAACATTCTTTCACACTGGGTTCTTTAGCCTGCTGTGCTGGGAACATTCTACTTTTAATTAATATTAAACAGTGTTATTGGCTTGTTCAAAGCAGCTGAATTAAGGACACTACACCAAATTTCAGTCTTATCTTTATTTCAGTAGTATGAAAGAATTATCTCCTGTCTGAAGACTGAGACTGTAATAGTCTGTGCTCCAGTGCTCATGAAGTTCTGCATTGCTGAAGAGATACAGTCATGGAATTCATATAAGCATGTATGATAATGTAATAGATATTTTTTTTGCTGTCAGATTTTAATGACTGAATTCATTCCAGGTGTTTTGGCAAAAGTGGTCCAAGGTTAGAAATGGAAGACTTTGTTGCATAACCAGCACAAAGAATTTCTTCATTATTAAAAACAAACAATGCATCCCTATCTCCAAAACAAGCCGGTACTGTCTGTTGTGACAAAAGCCTCCAAAGCATGGAGATGATCCCATTAATGGAATATGTGTCTGTTCTGTGTCATTACACAAACAAAACCATTCCAGATTTCTTACAGTCTGAGAATTCAAAGACTGAGTTGAACCATTGTTTTGTTCCTATAGTGGCAAGCTAAACTCAAAGGTGTAACTTCTCTGTGTTCCTCTGTGCCGTGGATTGATGTATGATAGCTTGTTTCTGATGCATGTTCAACAACATTGAATAGCCCAATCATGGACCACAGCCTTGCAGTGTTTAGTGCTTTACCAATTGGGATTAAATTGACAGTGTCTAGTTGTTGAAGTGTGATATTGAAGTGACACAGAGGGAAATAATGAGGGCACAGAGATGAGTGATAGTCTGTGGTCTTGACTTTTCAAGAGTACGTGTGAATGCACTGTGTGTCTATGCACAGGTTGGGTTTTTTGCCAAGACTTTGCTTATTATGTTTTGCTGAGGTCATAACCTTTTCACAACTTACTTTTGGAGAGAAATGTCAAGTAGCAAAAGAAATACTGTGAGTGATCTATAGCTAACAGTGAACTCTTTTGCAAAAGCAAAATGCTAGGACTTTACTGCTCGTAGGAGCCAGAGCCTCCTGTGTATGTGGGAGAGTATCTCCTGTTGTGGGACTGGACTCTTTTGAGGCAACTACCAGTGCTTCCCTTCCCGCAGTCCAGGCTTTCTTTGATCTCCCTGTCTCTCCGTGGCTCCCCTGTTTCTCCTTTCCTCCTTGGGACAGATAGCCCTGTCCAGCAATTCATCCACAGGGAGATTCAGCTTGCATATGCTGTTGAGAAGTTCTGTAACATTCACAGTCTTTGAGACTGCCTCCCGTTGAAACTCCCATCATCCTAAGGAAAAAAAATCACCATCTTACTCACTTTCTGGTTTGTGTTTTTGTTTTTGTGGCAGGTGCCTGTTCTGAAACCTATGGATTTGATGGTAGAAGTCACTCCCCGGAGAATCTTTGCTAATGGTCACACCTATCATGTCAACTCAATATCTGTCAACAGTGACTGTGAGACATACATGTCAGCAGATGATCTCAGGATTAACCTCTGGCATTTAGCAATCACAGATAGGAGCTTCAGTATCCTTTATTGTGGTTCCTTGCTCAGAGTTGATAGTATTCATGGGGCTTGAAAGAGCTGTTTACGAATATTTTTCTGTGCATTTTAAAACACAATTTTACTTAAAAGGATTCCTTCACTATTTGTAACTGAAAGTACTTGTATATCATGAGAGAGAGCTAAGAGGTTGCAGAAATTAGGGAATTTTATGTGAACAGTAACAACCTTGGAGTTATCTAATGGCCAGTAAATAGGAAACTGATACTATCTGAATCATAATTATCTACCTAACCATGATACTCTGTACTGTTATTTCTTGAAGGTGTTTTGTGCTGAAATACTCCAACTTGGTTTTGCTGAAAGTCAGTCCTTATCCTGACCGTGCCCTCTGTCCTCCATCATGCTGCTTTCCAGAGCCATAATGCTTGATGTGTGCACAGTTTGGGAGTAAGGCTTAGCTGCTTTGTGTGAGATGTTTTGTCTGTGATTAATGCAGTCATTGCTATATCAAGCATCAGCCTGAAAGGTGGATTGTGGCGTTACTCCACTCATTTGTGACCTTTTCTACTGCAACAGGGTGACTTGGAGGAGGAGCACAAGTAAATATAGCCAAGAAAAGTGGTTCTCTGTGTTTTGTAGAATATAAAGGGGTCAGTGAGAAGAGAAATAGATTGTGAGGCCATCTCAGAATTTTGTGTTCCTTTGGTGATTTAATTTTTTTTTTTTAAATAAAGTATTTTATAAGGAGTTAGAACATGTAGATTTATGTGAGGGACTGTTAAACATCACAGTGAAGTTATCCTGCTGAGAGCAAATTCCTGAATGGTAGTACCAATATGAGGAGGTCTTCTCCCCATCTCTGGTGATTGTTTGTATTTCTTCCTTCAGAGGCCAGATAATATGTGGAGCTTAACCCATGCTTTGATAATGTCACAGGAAATATTTATGTGAAATCAAACAATTCTTAACATCCTCAAAACACTGCTTTTCCAAGGTCAACTGACAGGTGCCTTTACCTTGGGGACTGTAGGGAGTATCTCCTTGATTTGTTTCCAAACTCATATTGTCTCCTTCCAGTGGTTTATTTTTGTCTATATAGAGCCATATAAGTTCTTGTAGAATGGCAGGGACACATTTTCCACTGTGTATTAACGTAAGACACATAAAGAAACTGCAGCTTTGTCCTACAGAAAGCACAGTTATGGAAAAATCTCTTGGAAGTAGATGAGCTTCTGGTAAAAATGTTGGATGTACTGGGTGCAATTATGACTTGATACAGTTTAAATTATGAATTAATGTTTCAGGGCTTTATGCCTTCTGTAGCATGCTTAGGGGGACAGGCAGGAGGAGGCTCAGGCTGTTTTAAAAATACTTGCTTCACGTCTTTTTACTAGATGCAAAATGGAAATGAATCATCTTGCTGTTTTACATGCAAGGCTTGATTCCTTGAAATACATGTTTCAAACAATAAATAGAAAACATTTTGGTTCAAACTGGCATTTGTTAATAAGGGATCTGGCAGTGATGTGTATTTGTCTTTCGACTTTCCCTCAGAGGCAGCAGTGCTACATATAATGAACTACAATCTGTTTACCCAAGAGGCTGGTTGTGACAATGACACAGGCAACAAATACTGAAGTAGAGTTGCTGGGCATTTCAGCTCATGTTTGAACATCTTTACAAATTGCATGGAAAATTCTGGAGAAAGAATGGCTTAGCAGAAGTCTACTAGGCTGTGTTTTAAGTAAAGTACTTTGTCTTGTAGAATTTTATTTGAGAACAGTTGGGTTACGAACATTATATTAGCGGTTTGACAAATCACAGAGTTGTTCGTTTTCCCTGAAAGTGAAGAGACAAAAGATTGTAGATCTTCAGTTAATTTTCCTTCTGTCTCCTTTAGAAAATATTTTAAATTGTCTTTGCAGAATTGGATCAGAATATTTGCCTTAGGTAAAGCCTTAGGCAAATAAAATACAATTAGTGGTTTTCTGATTTGCTTTGGTACTCGCATAAACATTGACTGGGGTAAAAAGGGTACAAATGAGTTTTATGCTGTGGCTGTGTACATTTTCATGAGGAATATGCAACACTTCTGTACATTGCTCCCCACTTGCAAACAGATTTGCTCAGTATCATTTGGGTAGGAGGAGGCAAGGGAGAGGAGGAGGTGACAGAAAAGAAAGGGAGAAGGTCAGCTGATAAATAATTGTGTATCTGAGGCTTTTCACCAAAGGGCTTGATGCGTTTTGTTGTGTTATGGAGAATCAAAGTCAGTATCCTTAGTTAAGGATTATATTCTTCACTGGAAAAAAAAAAAACCAAGGTAAAGGTTGCTGTATTTATTGTTGTTTGGTCTGAAACAGCTTAGCAATATTGCTCATAGCTTAAGCCTTTAGATAAGTCATCTTGGGTGTAGTGAATGAGAAAACAGGACTGCTGGGGGCATACTGATAAGGCTTACTTCACATCAGCAGCAATCTTTGGGCTATCTATCTGTACTAAATATTCTTTATGAGAATATATTTGGATTGCTCACAGAACTATGTAGCTCATAGCACTTGAACTCCCTTCATTTCCTGGTAGCACACTATTTCACTCTAGAGGCTGTCATGGCATTGCTATGGAAACAGCATCACTGTTTCCAGCATTTACTCATCTTGAGACTCATCTTGACTAAAATACTCATTTCTCAGTCAGATCAATATAGTCCAGGGTTATCCTGTTTTAATAAAAAACCCTTCTTCTCTGTCCCAGAAGGGTTAAGCTAATTAGCAAATTACCATAGGGCCTTCTTACAGTCTAATGTATTCCAGTATTTGAAGCATCATGGATAGTCAGATCGTTAGGTACCATATCTTGGAGAAAGTAATTTCCTTAAGAAGTAAACAGCAACAACAACAACAAAAAAGAGAAGAAATAGAAAAAACAAAACAACATGATGTGATGGAGACCAAGTTCTGTGGCAGCCCATTGTGCACCTGAGTATGTGGCATATATAGGACATGTATAGTGCTCTGGAAGCAGCCCCCGGGCTGGGTAACAGAGCTAGCCTTACAAAATTCCTGTTCACTGCCTCAGCAGTATACATTTGAATGCTAAACTGAAAGCTTGTCTGCAGTACTCTCCTGGCATTTGTGGAGCTGTAAGCTGGTAACTTTATACCCTTAACTGAATAAGGTTGTTTCTATAAAAATTCTTCAGGCAGGATGACTGTGCACAAGCTGTGTGCACAAGGATGCATTTTCTGTGTTCTCGAAAGAGAAGCCTTTACTGCGAGAACCTGCTACCACCCCCACCACTGCACTGTTTTTTTCAAGCATCCACTTTCTTTTTGGGAAGATGGCAGACATTTATTCCTCTGCTTTTGAGAGCCCTGTCTAATACATTTTAGTACTTCCTAATTTATCAAGAGAGATTCTGCCAATCTGTATCACGTATTTAAAAGAGATGTATTGCATAGAATCATAGAATGGTAAGGTTGGAAGGAACCTCAAGGATCATCCAGCTCCAACTCCCTGCCACAGGCAGGGACACCTCCCACTAGTACAGCTCACTCAAGGCCTCGTCCAGCCTGGCCTTGAACCCCTCCAGGGAGGGAGCAGCCACAACCTCCCTGGGCAACCTGTTCCAGTGCCTCACCACCCTCACTGCAAAGAACTCCTTCCTGACATCCAGTCTAAATCTCCCCTCTGCCAGTTTAAACCCATTGCCCCTTGTCCTGGCATTGCAAGGCTCTGTAAATAGTCCCTCCCCAACCTTCCTGTAGCCCCCTTCAGATACTGGAAGGCTACTCTAAGGTCTCCTGGAAGTCTTCTCTTCTCCAGGCTGCAGAGCCCCAACTCTCTCAGCCTGTCCTCATAGCAGAGCTGCTCCAGCCCTCTGATCATCTTCGTGGCCCTCCTCTGGACCTCCTCCAACAGTTCCGTGTCCTTCCTGTGCTGAGGGCTCCAGAACTCTACACAGTACTACTCCAGGTGGGGTCTGATGAGAGCAAAGGGAGAGAATCACCTCCCTTGCCCTGCTGGCCACACTTCTCTTGAGTTAAATTCTAGTTAAACTGCTGCTAGCATCATTTGGGTAGCTTTTTTTCAAATTTGAGGTGTTCTTTTAATCTTGACTCCTGAGAATCTCTCCTTCTCCCATATGCTCTGTTGTCTCTGTCTCTCCTTTAAAGCTAAAATCAGGTCTGCAAGTTAGAAGCAGAGGGCTGCAGTAGTACTATATACTCTTTTCATGGTTTGATGAGCTCTTCTAAAGTGTACCTATTGAGAACTGATTGCTTTGCTTTTCTAATTAAAACACTCCTATGTAAACAACTGGGAGGGGGGGAGGGGAAGGCAATTTTCAACAATCTGATTAGATTCTGAATTGATGTAATATACTTTGTATTCTCCAGTTTTTTTCTGCAAGGGAATACTGGCTGTACTGGCTGGTCTTCTAGTAAAAACAGAACTGACTGGAGTGAAATAAAGAATTTGACACTTAGCTCACATGTGAGTACTGTCAACTGGAAGTTTTCTGTGCATCTTGATAATTTTATAAGATTTGATAAACTTTTCATGCCATTTCCATGCTGACTTAAAACTTAACAAATACAAATTTGTAATTGGTGGCCTGAGCTGAGCTTCTCTATACAGTAATTTTTTTTGGTCGTCTTCAATTAGTATTGACTTGGAAAAGCAAGTATGATTATAGTATTTCATCTGACCAAAGTGGTTACTGAAGAAGAAAGAGAAAGAGATACATATAGCTTGCTTATGTCTAAGATGCTGACCCACCCAAATTGTGATACTCTCCTTTTGTTTTCTTCTTGCTGGGCTTGTTCAGAAATAAGTTCCTGATTGCATGAAAGTGGAAAACCCCCCACCAAACCACTTTGTACTTTCTTTAGTTTTTGAGAGGACTTCCTCATTATACTGAGAAGTTCAAAATAATATCTAAAATAAAACCCACTGGGGAAATTAAGACACAGCTTTGCATTCAGGTGCATTTGAAATACCTTGAATTTCCAAGCATGTTTGTGCACCATCCTAGGAGATCCAGTGGCTAGAAAGGGGTCTGAATCCTTGTTAACCAATGTAAGAGTTAAAGTAAATTTAACCAGTATTTTTCAAGACAAAAGGAAATGTGTAGTGAAATGTATTTTAACCATTTAAATGATTTTAATGCATCAATTTGCATTTACTTTCTATAATGTTTATGATATTAAACCTCAAACTGTGATGGTTTAAGCAGAGTACAGTAACCACTATATTTATGTTAAAGTATTAACTGCATATCACATCTTATCTATGTATACAAGAAAAGCTAAGCAGAGTTTCAGTGTCAAAATTGTGCATACACTGTAAAAAAAAAAGTATTTTGAGATACAGGAAACTGGAGAAAGACAATCATCATTTAAATGGAGCTGTTAAGTACTATTATTAGATATCAGAGAACAAATAAAACTTGATTTTTCTTTAAACTGATTCAGATTCTGTAGGGGTCCACCCTAATTGGGTATGTAATGTTGGATAAATAATAACTAAGAAGACTATAAATGGAAAAAAGAGTTCTCTGCTAGACTGGGGACCATGCTGGCTCTGTGGGTGTGTGTTTAAACAATGCATCAAGCACCTGTTCCCTGTAACCACTGCAGTGAAATGTAGTGTAAAGAATTTTAAGCTTTAAATGACATACCTCAGGTGAGCAGCAGGGTTTTAGAAATGTGATAGCTGGGAAAGTCCTCAATGTGTTTTTTTCTGCCTCCTTGATGTGTGTTTCTGCTACCTGTCAGGAAGAATATAGTAGGGATACTCATATTGAAATGACACAGGAAATGTTTTTAGAGTCAGTTGAGGAGTAAAAATTGGAAATATGCGTAACCATGAGTGGTCATCTTTTCTGAACTCCGTAGATTCCTGGAGTCTTTAATGAACTCTCAACAGACTCATTTGTAAGAAATACTTTGTGTGTCCCTAGTGCGAAGTGCCAAGAGAGAACTACATGTCTGGGATCACCTAAATGACTTTGTCTTGTAGGCAGGTAGACACAACTTCTACAACAGTCATCGAACTGGTTCTTCTGCTTCTCTTGAAGTAAAACTATGTCCAGTTTGGACACAACATGATTTCTGATGTGGTGGTCTTCTGTTGTCAACTATCTTAACTGAGTACAGTTTTTAACCTTTTCAGAGCAGGAACAGTGTTTCTATGTTATCTTATGCACTGCAGTCTTTATAACTTACTGCTGTAATGCAAAGAATAGATAATTATAGCAGCAAGATTGTGGGAGTAGGATGATTTGTTTGCAAGAAATACAGAAAAGTCTCAGCATCTTTTAGGAGACTTTAAGTCTAGATTTAGGAGGCTTTGAAAACCGAATAAAAATGCAGAAGTGTTTCAGGACTCTTGTTTTTGGTTCAGTTTGGTTTTTTGTTTTGTTCATGTTTCCGTGCCAGAGATACTTTATGATCCATGTCAGAAACACTTTGTGAGCCTTGTCAGAAACAACTGCATTTTAACTATTCTCATCACCTTAAATTGACTCCTATCTCAGGAATGTGACTATCAGCCAGTCAGAACTGGGATGACAAACCACATCTGAGAGCCAAAATAGTGATATTAAACAGTACTCTAGCATTCAACCACTGCCTGAGACCTTCCTGCTGTACAGCTGAAAGGTATGTTGCAGCAAAAGCAAACAATACGTGGCTGGAGTGTCAGATACCAGTGTCTTTAGGGCATGGGATAGTGCTATGGAAATATTTCCTGTCTAGCCATCCTCCAAAAACAAATAAATTGGAAGTGAGCCTGGATGTGAAAAACTAATTACAGCTGAGGCCTTTGCATTCTTGGCAAAGACCAGTCTCTTCCTTTTTCTGCAACTGTTCTTAAAGAAGTTAATTTAAGGTGATTTGAGCCTAGCTTATAGCCTTGGGATAATTACTGCAGTGCAGATTTATTGTTTAATAAAAATATTAATTTGTTAATCAGAATACATAATTTTCTCACTTATCACTCCTGTCCATACACAACTTGAATGAATAAGTATACGATTATGTTACCCTTTTAATGGATTTCTTTATCTAAACCTTTGTCTTCTCTAATGCAGTTGTCTCCAAGTAGAGACTCATGGCTATTGTTTGATTGCCTCAGAGGTAAGGAAAAACATAGCCAAAGGCATTAAAATACTCCTGTTTGTTTTTTTGTTTGTTTGTTTGTTTTTTTTAAACTGTATAGTGAATTGCAAAAAATGGAAAAAGAAAATTGACTGAAGTTGCAGCAGTAATAAAGAAATGAAAATTAAATCCTCAACCCTTAAAAGGCATTTCACAAGTCTCTGTCAGTACATTAAAGAACACAGCTGGGGTTTCCCTGTATTCATGTGTTTGCAGAGTGATCTAGGCAACACAACTGCAGAAGATACTTAGAATTTTACAATAGACACAGTTGCCTTTGCAGAGTTCTCCACAGAGCCAGCTGCTTCCCAGTTTAATTGGGACTACAGCAAACGAGTTAGTATATTGTACCAGGAATACTCCTTAAAATCTTACCTCAAGCCTTCTGAAGTTTATTGCTGAAATGAATATTCGTGTCAGATTTCCTTGTTCAACTTGGTTTATTCCATCAGGATTTTCATGTTTTATCCAGAATCGAAACCCTTAGCAAAGAGGGACTTGGGAACTATAACAAAGAATATTAAATTCCTGATAGTCAGCTAAGTAGCACTTGTGTTTCAGTGTAATGTGACTGTAGTCAATGAAGTTATTCCTGTGGAAATGGGTAGCAGGATTCAGTCCAAGATTTATTGTCTTACTAATTTTATTTCTCCAGTTGATGAGTTTTAATCAGTATAGTGTCATTGAGCAAGCTTTTAAATTGCGTGCTTCCGTTTCCCTCCGGATTAATTTCTCACTGAAGCATTTTCAGACTGAGCCATTCTCTGTTGTCACAGGTGCAGGTGGTGTATCCAACTTGAAAAACATGTATTATGAATTTATTGGAAGTTAGACAAAAAAACCATTTACACAGTTCTAGGTACAATTATATGACAAGATAATGTATAAATAATTTAATCAGCTCTGCCAGAGGGGAGAATTCTCTTAAATGAGTCTAATTATTCTCATTCCCAAGTGAGTTTGGACTTGAAATTAACCTTGCAAAGCACAATCTCTTGCAGGGTTCTTCAAAATCAAGGAGGAAATATAACTTGCTTTGCTCATTGGCTAATTTTTATTTTTATTTTTTAGTTTGAAGAGTATTATACAGACAAACAGAGCTACCATGAAGATGCTCACATGGTCACCTCAGCTATCATGCATCTTGCAGTCTGCATCTCTGTTCTGCTTGAGTCTTTAAGACCTCAGACCATGGAAGTTTTTCTTCCTGTTGAAGTAGCCAAGGTACTTCTCGTTAATGTAGGTATTTCTCTCATCTCTGTAATACCCAGTGGCAAGGACTGCACTCCACTAGTAGTCCTACCTAAAGGTTTTTAATTGTGTGTCTTAACATAATTTAAAGTAGATGATATGTCAAACTTTCACTGTGGAGTTTCTCCTGAGACCAGAGTCTGTTCCTCATTTTTGGTTCTGCATTGCTCATGTTCAGGGATATTTTTGGGAAAGCAAAGTTAGTTGCAGTCAGAAATATCAATATAAATTCTGAATGTAAGTATTCATTAGTATTTTTAAGTGCCTAGTTTTCAGAAATGTCTGGGTGTTTTTGAAGATAGTGTTATTTGACTACTTCAACAACAAACATGCAGGGAAGGGGAGAATGTTGTGCTTTGGAGGACACTTCTAGCTAGCTAAGTTTTGCAAAAAAGGAGTCCTTTGTGACTTAAATTGTAGCTTCAGTTAAAATATGGAATTATTCTACTCTACTGGGGTACAAATACTGCTGTATTGGAGTTTTCTGAAAGTTGTATAGAAGAATAAATTGCATATAGGGAAAGAAAAATCCCCACCAAAATGAGTCTGTACTCTCCATCTGGAAGTTCTGTGCCTGCCTTTTAATAGGCAGATCTTCCTCTGCTGCATGGGGTTTTAATAAGCCATCAGGAAGAAATTTCTTGATGATATTGCATGTTAGTTATTCATTTAAAAATAGTAATTAAAAAAAATATGTTATCTCTTCTTTCTCGTAAGTTATGTGGGACATAACCCCTGGATACTTTTAAGAAGGTATTCAGGAAGTTGTATTTATTGTATTTCTCTGTACTACTGGGGATTGGATTCTGCAAAGCAAGTAGATTCTTCTCAGTTGATATGTAAATACATTAACTAAATATGACTTTGCAGGCTTTTAGTGACTGAGTACTGTACACAGCAAAATGCAGATGTGCATTTGTGAAGGCAGGTCTTCCTCTGTTGACTCATCCACTTAATTTTGTTCTCATTTGTGTATATCAGATAGCAATTCCTTTGCTCTTGAAAATTTGAATGTGCATGTGGCTGCAACTAAAGCACCTATGTGACTGGTGCCTACAGATGAAAATGGCAGGTGTTCCATTTTTAACAACAAGCTAAAAATTCAGTTTTCAAATCTAAAAATTCAGTTTTCAAATGTTCCAGTATCTAAATTCGTTTTTCTCCCAGTAAATTAATGCTTACAATACATGAACAAACCTATCCATGAGAAAGTTTGCTTGCTCCATTTTAAATACTCTCTTTCCTTGCAGTGCTATTTTACAGTTCTGTGCTTTCAACACTTACTCAAATGTTGCTGCAACTACACAGGAAGTTTCTCTTATATATTAGATTTTTCTTTCTTTAACTCAGCCACAACAAAGTCTGTGATGCTTACTGAATGTGGGGCAACAAAAGCAATTTGTTCCTTATATTATTAGCAGTCCCTCTAGTTTGTGATTGCACAGCATCTAACATAATTGTCTACAACTTGGCTTTCCACATAGGGCTAAAAACCCATAGAAGTTTTTACTATGTTTCATAATACAGATATAAGAAAAGTACCAATCCCCCTGTTAAGGAAGGGGTAATTAATTACTGTGAGATATTTAAAAAATTTTAATAGAATTTATTAATATTAAATATTCAGAACTCACAGCACCCCGATCACCAAAACAGTAATAGTAACAGGTTCTTGCATCATTATGAAAACTATATATGGGTTATAACAGGATCTAAAAAAACCTATTAAATATATATATTAATTGAACTCAATGAAACTGGCAGAGAAAGCTTTGCGGTCAGTGTACTGCTTGCAGTCAGTACACCGCTTGCTTACTAGATGGGCGCAAGGAGCAACTTTCTGCTTATGGCAGAAGGCAATTAATGATTATTAGAGGCTTTTGGTATTTACTCACAAAAATATTATCTGACAGTACCCAAAACTNTACTCACAAAAATATTATCTGACAGTACCCAAAACTCATGGCGGGGTTGCTGTCGGTAGCTGTTAGAGGCTGTAGAGTTTCCTCAGGCTTCTGGGCGCTGGAGAAAGGAGCCAGATGATCTCTGACCTGTTCCTGGCTTTCTGGATGATTTGTGTTACCTCCAGGGCTTCCCCCTGGGCAGAAGGCTTTCAGGTGTAGGCAGATGTCTTGCGGTGTGCAGTCTGGGCACGCAGGCTACGCAGACCGAACGCGTGACAGGTATCAGAGCCTCAGCTCGGGATCAATGAGGCAGCAGGCAGAGATTCAAGAACAGACACACCTTGTAATGGCAAAGCCCGCTGTGCTCCCTGCTGACCTCCTTTTATCCAATACAGCCCGAGACTAATGGGCCTTTGGCCACAGGATAGCCAATCAAATGGCAGTTAGCCAAGATTGGGTGAAACCATAGGCTTACTTTACTCTTTTTTGGGCAGAAGACAGCCTTGCACAAGGCAACCCTGTGCACCTTGTTTACCGCAGTTGCTGGGCAGGCCACAGACACCAGACTTAGTGGCTCCAGATTCTTTGTCCTTTTTCCTACGATTGCTTTCCTCAAAACAGAAGGAGGGAGAGCAGAAAAACGCGCCAGGGAAAGCCAGGACATGTACAAGCCTAATTTGGCCTGCTTAGGCCTACCACATTTCCCCTCCAAAAAAAAAAAAACCCACCCCTGTCAGAAGCCTCTGTATCATAATGGCATCATCTAAACACCTTCTGTGGAGATGTTTTATTACCAATCAAAATCAAGCCATTTAAATCAATACTTTCAGCAAATCATCACTGGTTGTGAGGCTGTTGCCAAAGGTCCCAACTCCAGTATGATGTCTAAAACATCATTGTTATAAAGGCTATGAAATTAAAAGTGGAATTGAGCTGACATTGCATTACTGAGTAATTTTCAAGAACGGATCAATACCTTGCATTAACAGATACTAAGTCCAAAACAGCTTGAAGGAGCACACACTTATGCAGCAGTTTCTGCTTTGTGGTTCAGAGGAGTGAAATGGTACAGACAATGTAATTGCAACTCTCTTGGCTTTTGATATAACCCATACAGCACATGCTTTTAGTGGAGCAGTGAGCAAATGCTGTGTGATTAAAAGCCTCGACACTGTGGCTATTAGAGGTACTTAGAATATAAATACTGGGTCATCTCTCTGCCCAAGGTAAAACACTGGAATTTGAAGAAAAGGCCAGATCCATTAACCTATTGACAATCCATTCCAGAAACTGACAAGGCTGAAAGCCAAAGATTCAGGAGTTGGACCCTGTTCAGTGATGTCCTTACTGCCATAACATGCCTGCTGTAGAATTGTCATTTAGCAGTAAAAACCCAGTTTTAATTTTAAGAAATGAGAAGAAAGGAGAAAGTGAATGGTTATTTAAAAGTTAGGGCTTGCTTCTTTCTTTCTTAAAAAGATTGACGTAATCACATCATGATGATATCAAGCATACTAAGGCCAGATTCTGTCCCTGCTCCCCTGATGTATGCAACATGGAAGAATACTACAGCTATTTGGAATTAATTCCCTCAGCCAGCACATGGTATAGGAATGATAAAACCACCACCTAGGAAGTGTAAAACCGGTAGAGCTTGATTTGTAAGCAGCACGGTTCCCTCCTTGTAATGAAAATAGCCTGCACTAAATGACTAACAGAGGAAACCACTCAGAGAAATGCTTATATTAAAAGTGTAGAGCCTCAGCAGGACCACAGTAATCAATTACCCTAAACTGAAACCCTGGCAGCTTCTAAGAATTGCTATTGATTTCAGCTACTAGTCAGGGAATCTTTCTAGGACTGTGTTAGAATGTAGGTGTGAGATGCAGACAAAATTAGGAGCTGGAAGAAACCTATGTGGAAAACAGGGAACAACCAGATTTGGGAAGATATGCTGAAAGGGTTTTTTTTTTAAAGTGCTTAAAAACTGCAAAACCCAAGTCCCACACAGTGGTAAAAATGGAAGTAATCACATCAGCATATATTGAAATAAGAAAGATGAGAATTTGGGGTTTCTTATGAAGTTAGTATGGAAAATTCTGTCTGGCTTTCTAAAGAAAACCTACATCCTCCATTGCAGTTGCATAAAGGGGAGGTAAGTTCGTTTTTCTTTTTCCTGCAGCTTTCATCTGACTGTACCAATTATTTCCTTCTTGCTGTGAACCCTCAAATCATATGAAGAATGATTCCAAAATAATGATACAAGTCTCGATCCTCTACATACTATGGCTTCTGAGTTGCGACTTAGTTGTCTACAAAATTCAGTTTCTTAGGGAATTCCTTGATGGTTTCAGGAAGACAAAGCAGCTGTTTTTTTATGCATACTGTTCACTTCAAAGAGAATTTAATCTGAGGCCACTGCTAAGTTTCTATTACCATACATGGAAATTCATTCTGAACCCTTTTTTTTCCTCAACACGAACCTTATGTATTTTCCACATTCTCCTTATACATGTTTTGACGTGAGCCTAAAGCAGTCGTGTTTGTTTGTATTCTAGCTGATCAAGTGGAGAAGTCTGATTCATGGGAATTTTGGATCAAGGTGAGGGTCATCTTTGCAACCTGTGCTAAAAGGAACTTTATGATGTGATTTCTCCCAGAGGAGGATATTTCTGTTAGATCAGTGGCCCAGAAGCAATGGAACAAATCCTCCTGTCGTCCTCATTTTAATATCGGCTGCACAACAGCAGCACAACATGCCGGATTAGAATCAAACGTGCCACGTAACTGAATCTCAGATCACATCCCTCGCACTTTATCATTACAGATTGATAATCTTGCCTTTCCTTATGCTCTCTCCTGTCCCACTATTTTACTTTCCCCATCCCCTCCCTCAGACCTTTCCTTGAAACATTCTTTCTCCTCTACATCAGCTCCTGTCCTGCCTGCTTGCTCCCCTAGGTTAACCTCTGTTCTTTAGTAATCTGATACAAGCAACATAGAGACTTAGCCAAAGTCAAAGGTTACATTGCCTTAAAGTGTCTGTTGCCTTTCCCCACTTCAACTTCTGGTCCTATCAACTCTCACCATTGTGGTCTCCAAGAATACTAGACTTTCCATTTCCATTTTGCTGTGGAAAGCATCTAGAAAAATCTGGTGGCCTCTTCATAGCTTTATCCTGTTTCATTGCACCAAGCGATGGAGAGGATACCTGGTGTATGAAGCGGCAAACAGCTGGGTTAACAGAGACATAGAATCATAGAATCATAGAATGGTAAGGTTGGAAGGGACCTCAAGGATCATCTAGTTCCAACCCCCTGCCATAGGCAGGGACACCACCCACTAGTACAGCTGACTCAAGGCCTCATCCAATCTGGCCTTGAACACATCCAGGGAGGGAGCATCCACAACCTCCCTGGGCAACCTGTGCCAGTGTCTCACCACCCTCACTGCAAACAACTTCCTCCTAACATCCAGTCTAAATCTCCCCTCTGCCAGTTCAAACCCATTGCCCCTTGTCCTGTCATTGCAGGACCTTGTAAATAATCCTTCCCCAGCCTTCCTGTAGGCCCCCTTCAGATACTGGAAGGCTACTATCAGGTCCCCTCGAAGCCTTCTCTTCTCCAGGCTGAAGAGCCCCAACTCTCTCAGCCTGTCCTCATAGGAGAGCTGCTCCAGCCCTCTGATCATCTTTGTGGCCCTCCTCTGGACCCGCTCCAACACTTCCATGTCCTTCCTGTGCTGAGGGTTCCAGAACTGTACACAGTACTCCAGGTGGGGTCTGACGAGAGCAGAGTAAAGGGGCAGAATCCCCTCCCTTGCCCTGCTGGCCACGCTTCTCTTGATGCAGCCTAGGACTCGGTTGGCTGTCTGGGCTGCATGTGCACACTGCAGGCTCATGTTGAGCTTTTCATCAACCCAGACTCCAAGGTCCCTTTCCTCAGGGCTGCTCTCCAGCCATTCACCACCCAGCCTATATTTGTGCTTGGGATTGTGCCTACCCAGGTGCAGGACCTTACACTTGGCCTTATTGAATTTCATGAGGTTGGCCTGGACCCACCTCTCCAGCCTGTCCAGGTCCCTCTGGATGGCATCCCTGCCCAGACAGACCTGTTCTGTTTTTTTTTTTTAAGCAAGAAGATATTTTCTGTTACTTTTTTTGAATGCTGATGAATTAAAAGTCTGAAAATGCATTCCAGCTCATCTCTGGCAAGGTGCCAGTTCAGTCTTTCCTTAACTCAAGTATCTTGAAAGGACCTAAAGGCCTCATTCTTGGCAAGCATACTTGAGAGTCAAAAGCAGTGTGAAAGTCTTTTTCATTTTAATTTTCTTAGGCAAAATTCCTACCCTTTTCAGGCACAGGAACACCAGATTTGTTAGAAGAACAGAACTGTATTCTAGTGCACTTGCAAGTGGTGAACTCTGCATTCTGTCTTTCTTAGTTTGCTTTTTATTGTTTAGTCCACACTCTGAGAACTCACCGTATTGCATGTGGTGCAGCAGGAGCCAGATGTGACTGGTGCTTCAGATGTGAGTGAACTGGGGGAGAGGGACCATGCCTCACTCAAGACAGTTGCAAAGGAAACCATTAGCATAGGAGGCAACTCTGCAGATTTGTGACATTAGAATACTTTCCCCTTTAGCAACGGAATTGTCATTTAATCAGTTTTTGCTGGGTTTTCTCTTCTTTGAGCTCTTCAAGTTCACCAAAGGGCCTGTTTCTGAAGCACACTGTCTGATCCAATTTTAAAAAATATTTTCCTGCCATGTGATGTTGTGCTTAAAAGGAAGAATAAGACACAAAGGGAAAATGGAAAAACAGAAATGAGAAATATCCCAAGGGAGATGCTTGCCCTTACCACGTCGTACTGGTTTAAATACAGTTCCCCCACATCACATGTCAAGCTGTACTTGATTGTTTTCAAATAGATGGCAAAAATCATAAGAGGAGGAAAATGTTCTTTTGTGTGACATCATCTTCTTTTGATACATTGGGTTCTGTAGTTGTCAAAGCAAAGACTGTTTTCCCATCTATTATTACAAGTACAATTGGGGTAAATCTCTTCTGCACTTCTATTCCCTTGATTGTTCACTTCAATACAAGTGTTGTGTTTTTTGTTTTTGTTTTTTTTCCCTCAAAATCTAACAAAAGATGAATTTTCAGTGGTGCATTTTTCCTATGATCCTCAGTAGGTAATGAGGTTCTTTCTCAGTGGAGATTTAGATCACATCTGGAAATGCAGTCTGTTTCAAGTATTTTCTGCTTTTCTGGCAGGAGAATGGAATATTTAATTTCATTATTCAGAGTAGGGTTATTCATTTCATGCAATGAGGGGAAATTCATCAGTGTTGTCTTCAGCAACCGGAAAAATGATACTTCCCATGACTGTTTCACATACTCTATTTATATTTTATATCTTTCTCATCACTCAGCAGTTATTCATCCCTCTGCTGAGAGGTGAAGTTCCTGTATTGAGTTACTATAATTTTGCCAAACTCCAGAAAGCAATTCAATGACTGAAAGAAATTGCTTTTACTTAAAGGTATTTCTTGTGACAGATTCACCAACTACAAATAACAGAATAAAGGTGGTTTTTTTTTCTTGTTGATTTTCCAGAATATTCAGTGGTGCCTTATAAAAGGAATAAATCGATGTTGCTACATCTTAATATTCATTGCACTAACATCAGTCACGATGATTCTTAGAGAAGGATGCAAATGTGATAGTGCAAGGAAGTGGGAGTGCAGTTGAAATATGACATTAATTCATGCCCAGTTGTTAGTAAACGTCTTAAGATAGTAATAGTTTTGCTGATACTTCCGTTTATAAACCACTTGGTTCAAAAAAAACCAACATAAATCAGTGTAATGTGTTTGTCTCTACGAAGTCATCAAGATAATTATCTCTGAATCTCCTGTGTTATGCTAAATTTCAGTGTGATGACCCAGATCTGCATTTTGGGGAAAGATCAAAGTAGGGAGTGTAAAGGTAGTGAGAAGCTGTACCCCCATTCCCACAGAAATCAATTAGAGGTCTTCCATTTGAGAGGTGGGCACAGTGGGAACAGAACCAGGCTTAGTATCCTGATATGTGATTTCTCTTGCCATCAGTAAAACAGATTTTCTCATTTATCTTATCCTCTGAGATGTTTAACTTTTGAACATCAGCTGATTCAATTTTTATGTTTGGGGAATCCAGGCAGTGAGATGATTTGTGTTTAGGGCACCAAACCGGGACTCGGTAGATCTGGGTTTGTTCTGTCATGCATTTCCCATGTGATCTTATGCAAATCCTTTATTGCCTCTCGCACAGCCTCATCAGCAGAATGGGGAACTGTTCCTCCTCTTGTTCAGAGGATTTGTTAACATTTGGATGGCTTATCTGCAGCGGATGGCTGTGGGCCATATGAAAATGTGCAATCTTATTTAAATGTACTGCTTTACATATATATCCTTCTTTCGTTTTATGCTTCTACACCTACCGCTTTCTTACAACCCCCTCATGGGACTTCTCCTTTCATTCTTTTCTTTATAAGCAATCTTTCACAGGCTGGTCTCCTCCTCCAAGTGCAGGCTAATTGGGTTCTGGTTATTAAGCTCAGGTAATATTTATGAGTATATATAGGTGCAGGAGAAGTGCTATGTGAGCTGTACTTGATGTGGATGAACTTTGGTGATCCAGCTGACAGGTTTGTGCTTGGGACACTAGATCTTTCATCTATTTTTGTTCCAGGTATGTTTGCTTAAACAATTCAGATACACAGTTCTGAATTGCAGAAATGTGTGTTGATTTCATCAGTGAGCATCATTTACCTAATCCCTAAGAATGCCATTTTGGATACCTCTTCTGCAAATATCCAAAGAACAAAACCAATACTGTGCACAGTTTTAAAAAGAAACATATCAGAATATGTTCACACGAAACTATTTGTATAAATGCTTGTTTGACATATTTGCTTTTGAAAAAAAAAAAAAGTACATTTATTGATTGAGGCTTTTAACTTAAACTACATTTTTTAATATGTATATATATTTAGCTTAAATTGCACAATCCTAAAAGCCAGTGAGCCTTTACTGCAGTGAGCAGATCTGAGCTGTACATTGCTCCCTGTCAGTAGTTGCTATTATCTGGAATAGAGTAGTGATTTCAACAGTGACTACAGGACATACAGTTACCTGCTCCCCAGTAGTTTTATTGAAGGTGAGAATACTAAATCCCCTGTAATACTGTTCCACTGATGTCTGCACAGCACGGACAAACGTTGACCTACTAATAGCATCTGCTGTAAACCCAGTGTTGACTTACAGCTTTTTGAGTTTGGTGTAAATAGGGCAGGTGTGGAAAATTCAAGACATCCTACTGCCAAATGAATGAGTATGTGCTTGTCTGAAAGCATTAAATGTATGGATGTTTAGATAATCCTGCTTCCTTCCAGAAGGCTCTAAGAGTCATGGCTTACCTGCATACAACTGCATTTTCCTTAACGAAGCTTCCATTCAGACATTGTAGATATAAAGCCAGCCAACATGGAGGACCTGACGGAAGTGATTACAGCCTCTGAGTTTCATCCCCATCACTGCAATCTCTTTGTCTACAGCAGCAGCAAAGGATCCCTGAGACTCTGCGATATGAGGGCATCAGCTCTCTGTGACAAACATTCCAAGCGTAAGTCCTTGTTTTATTGAACCTTGAGTCTCACTTCTTGAATAGCCTGTAGGTGTGTGCCTAGCCCAGTGTGGTGGCTTCTCCCTTGCAGGCATAGCTGAAAATAAAACAGCAAAAGGAGGAAGATTTTCTCATCCGTACAAATGTTAGTTGTGAACTTGATAACAGTCATGTCTGTGAGTGGTGGTGACCCTTGTGGGTCCTTACTGCATGGATCAGTGAAGAACCCACAACTCTCCAGCTGAAGGAAATAATGGGGATGGGGTGGAAGTATTTAAGTAAATTTTGTTATTTCAACTGCCTTCAAAGTTTTGAATCCATTTCTGGATTAAAAAAATACTGTAATTCTTCCTGAAAATGTAGCCCAGCGTTCCCCATGTGCACTTTTTCAATCGTGTGTCTGGATAGACACAGAGGGCATAACACAGTAAGTATTACTGGGGAAAAAAGGGTTGGTGTAGAAGGTGTCATCTCTACTGAAGTGATTTTTATGTAGCCTGTGACACTTTTGAGTTGAAACCAGCAATTCATGACAGTTCATATCTGAAACCTACATAAAAGCAAGGAAGGAAAATGTTCAATATGGAGTTGTCTTTGTTCTCCATGAAGGAAAATGCACATTCATAATGGTTTACTATCAACTCTTTATAGTTTAGGTAAGACAGAATATGGCTATTCCCACCAGTAATCTGGCTAGGCTGGGTACTTTGGCTTGTGCAAACAACCTGTTTATTCCTAATCTTCTGAGACCAAAACCCACAGACAAAGGCTTTGCATTGTGTAGCTGTGCTCCTTGAGGAGCTGAGAACCTAATGAATGCACTGTGCTGACTATGCTTTAGCCACCTGCAGGACTGAGGCTCCCAGGACACTTTCATCTCACAGAATCGGGTCTTCAGTTTCTTTTGCAGTGTTGAAACACTGGAAAGGAAATTCAGGAGCAATTTTTTTAGTGCCAGAGTCATGTAAGAGGTTTTATGTCAGTCAGTTCCTACTTGAACATTTTGAGGTAGGTGGACCTTATTAGTAGGAGTGGGAAGAGCGAAAGAAAATCCTCAAATGTTTGACTGAGACATAAATGGTGCACAGATTTAGTACTCAGACTATTTTTTAAACTAAAGTAACTGTAGTGGAGAGCCTATAACTAGGCCTTTTGGCTGCAAGAAGTGCATGTGCTCTGAAACTCTTAAGATGTGGTCTCCAATGACAGAAAATAGCCTTTCAGGAGAATTTCCTAAGCAGAGAAGTGTTTTACCTTTTGTTAGCTCTATGCCCTTGTACTCGTAAGGCAAATTGAATACCATGAAGTGAAATGTGAACCCGACACAATCTGGTACATCGCTGTGAGTTATCCTGTCCCACTTAATTGTCTTGTTCCATAATACTTTCATTTCTTCCTCCTAATAAGGCCTCTGTGTAAGTCAGTGCCAAATGCCAATCATGGCTTATTAAAACAAGGATACAGTAACTCTGGATGAAAGAAGGCATTTTATACCAGAAGGGAGAGCAAGGTCTAATGGTCATTGATTAAACCCCATTTTCCAGACCTGTGAGTTAGAAAATAGACATTTAATGTAGCATTGCTGCACTGAACTCAAATCAAACTCAATGAGAAGCTGACTGTGTCTCCATACGCATGTACAATACAAAATGGGTACAGCAATAGCAGAACTTCCAAAGCATTAAAAGGAATTGGCCCACATGCTGCTGATTGAAGTGGTTTGAGCAGACCTGTCAGAGGCAAGCAAAATTAATGAAATAGGGACAGTGGTTTTAACATAGAGCAGGGTAGATTTAGGAGGAAGTTTATTTACAGTGAGAGTAGTGAAACACTAGAACAGGTTGCCCGGAGAGGTGGTGGAGGCCTCATCCCTGGAGACATTTGAGGTCAAACCTGATGGGGCCCTGAGCAACCTGATCTAGTTAAAGACGTGTCGGCTTGCTGCAGGGGTGGGGGTTGGACAAGATGACCTTCAGGAGTCCCTTCCAATCCAATGCATTCTGTGATTCTATTCTATGATAAAAAAAACCATAGCAATCTAGAAGGATGTGTCACAAAAAACAGTCTGGGAAAGCTACTTGCATGGCTGTGTCTAGTGCTTTCATCTGACTCCTGATTAGAGTTGTTCTACACATGGTGCCTTGCTTCCCTAGGTCACCTCTCCCCCAAGCTGACTTCACTGACTTCTCAGGTACAGTAACTTTACTAGGCACTGTAAATCCTCATGTTCTGCCTTGCAGCCCTGCTTTCTTAATTTGGGCAATATTTCAGTGCTGTTTTTAGATTGTAATGGATTTGCATATTTTTAGGGATAAAATATCAAATAGAAACTTTATGAAAAGTGCCTGGATGTTGAGTAAATGTTGGGAACTTCTGGGTTTACTCCTTTTTCAGACTCCCATGTTACCCAAATCTCTACAGCTGGGCTAAAGTCAATTGAAGCTTAAGGAGGAAGGGCCCTTCCATTTGTACAAGTGCCATGAAGAGTTACTGTGCCATACAGTGTAAATTAACTGCATAGTAATGGTAGTGTAAATGAACTGCATAGTAATGGTAGTGTAAATTACTGACACAGGATGTTAATAAATTGCAGTGTTCTTGAAGACTTCTGGTTTACTTAACTCAGTGGCAAAATCTCTGTTCAGCATTAGTGATAGCAGTACTACAAGGTTACCCTTATAAATCTTTCATGGCTCTGACATGGAAGAGACAAGAATTTTTTTCCCATCTACTCATCCTTGGTGCCTATGCTGAGATTTATTACCAAGCTGCCAATTTCTGGGATGAGTTGTAATGGGGACCTTTGTCCTTTAGAAAAATGATCTCACACCACTGAATCTGCCCATGAGGCACTGAAAGAATATCAGGTCAGTAGCTGAGTTTTAAATGGTCATTGAGATACTGATAAGGTGTGACAAAAATTGTTGTTTTCTTCTAATGGACTACCTGAAGCTGCTTCTTATATCACCTCTTTAATGGATCATGCAATGCTGGGTGAGCAATCAGAAGTAAACCAGGTGGCTGTTACAAATGGGTATCTGGGAAAGACAAATCTGTAACCGTAGGGGAGATACATAAATAATACTGTTCCATGTTATTATCAGACTTCACAAATAGTGGGAGAGAATTCCATCAAAATATTCTGGAGAGGAGGTGAAAAAAGAGATGAATGTCCCTGCTTATTTAGAATGTTAGAGGGATGGGAATAAGGACGGTGTTTTTGCAGTCCTTGGTAGGGTTATAGGTAAAAATTTCAAACAGATCTGAAAGTCAGGCTCAAGCAGCAAGAAATAGGGATTAATTTGAATAATATGGAAGCTTTCTTCTAAATAGCATATGTGGCAAACCACCCAAAGGTCATCTTTGAGGTGTTCAGGCAACATGAATGGCAATATGGTGTAGAAAGAAGGCAGTATGTGGGAAAACTGTGATGGTGGCAAAACAAGGGAAACTTAACAGCTGCAAAAGTGCCATTGTTAGAGCAGTTAGCTGGGAACATCCAGGGAGTAAAACTTCCCCCACCTCAATTTCCATAAACACTCACGCAAGGGGTGCAGGTGACAAGTTGACAAGCATAAGGGTACTGTTGCAATAAAAGCTGGATCCTGACTAAAAAAGACTAACAGTAAAATGTGCAACTGCTCAGTTACTGAATAGTCACTAATTTGGTTTTGGTCTTTTTTTGCTGATATTACGTTCAGAGCTCCTCATAAATGTGCATGGAGTTGATATTATTCTTCCAAACAGCTTGTAGACTGGAGGGTGCCTATGGCTGTTTCAACAAATCATCTCTCAAAGCAGCCAGCTAAAGAAAGATGAGCTTGAGCATGTTTGGAAAAAAAAACCAAGCAAACAAAAAGAACTTCTCCAGTAATTCATCAGAATTATTAAACCAAGTATTAAGAGGTAAATAGAAACTGTATAGTTAGGCAAAATGGAAATTTAAATCACTTGAGTTTAACTCCTGTTGGTACTAAGTGCCTTGATATCTTAAAGTCATTGCGTACTTCAGAACTTGTCATCTAATTAAATATTGTGTGTTGCTTCAAGGGCTTTTTTAGTGGGTTGATTTTCAGTATTTGTAGATTAAACTCCTGTTTCTAATTATCCATTACCCGTGTGCAAAATCTACAGCCAAATACATGAAGAACAGAGGAGCTGCAGTTCTAAGTTCGTTGCTCTATGTGCTGTGGTGCTCTTTGAAACGCCAACTTTGAGGCTGCGTAGTGCAGTTAGCCTCTGTGACTGATGTTCATGCTTTTCCATCCTCCTTGCAGACTTCACAAGCTTCTGACGTCTGGGTCTATTGCAGGAGCTTTTTTTGAGCCCCCCTCCCTTTGACCAAAGAGTATTTGTAGATGACAGGCAATCCTAACAGCCATCTTCTTTGGACTTTTTTCCCCAGTTCTGTGGGATGAATAATCAATATCTTCAAAGTATAAAATGGTCTTCAGAGCAATGTAGAGTGAATTTGGGGTTTGTTTTTTTGATCCAAAGACACTGCCCCACGATCACAGTGGATTCTTTTTCCTTTGAGAGTCCTTTTCTGTATTTTCACTTGAAATCCAGGCATGAAAGAAATGCTAGCCCTTCCCCAAGGATCAATGCCACTCTCCTGTCATCTGGCATGTAACCCAACTTGATTATCTGCACCTTTTTTTTTTTTTTTTAATTACCTTTTAAACCTAAGAATTCAGAACTGTAGAAGCAGCCAAACCAAAAATCAAGGATAATCTACTTGAACATGTTAATTTTTTAAAATTAATTTTATTTACTCCTTGTTTAACAGAGGTTGGAATTCCAGAGACAAGACAGCTTTCAGACCTCTAGCCTAATATGGATTATCTTTCATTTGCAACAGAGAACAACCAGACACACAAAAAAGCCTGTGACAGAATATCCCTGCTGGATTTGCTAATTAATATTGACCTTTCCAAATGAATGATGCTTATTGTATGACTGGGAAAGAGACAACTTGTTCTTCTTTGGGAGGTGTCCCTGCCTATGGCAGGGGGTTGGAACTAGATGATCCTTGAGGTCCCTTCCAACCTTACCATTCTATGATTCTGTGATTCTATGATTCTTTTATGTGAGCTCTACATCTAAAACATGCTTTTTATTTTTGCATCTGGTCTCAAGTCAGATTATCATCTGAGAGAGAGAGAGAGACAACCTCCATTCTTCCTTTGTGCATTGAGAGGCCACGGCTGAAGTTAAGTCCACTTCAGGCAAAATCTGTAAGGTTTCATGTGACAGGAGTGAAACTTATCTGAGCTTCCATAACGACCTGACCCTGTGCTTTAATGAAGGCTCTTTCTCCTTAGCCTAATTCTGGATTTATTTTATAAGCATGCTTTACAAAGGGATATATTCATTGCTGATTTTTAATACTCCCAATGAGAAAACATGCCTGTATCCTGATAATTTTGCAATTATGGCTGTCACTAAAGATCTGTTACTACAATTTCACGCATGCTAAACTAGATCCTGGAAGGAATCCTATCTTGTGCAGGAATCCCACTGAAATTTGGTAAAAGCTTGCCTTTAGACTGGGCTCCAAAGCTTCCATTCCATCCAGTCTGGATGGATGTATAATAAAGACATTTGAAACATGCCTAATGAAAATTCAAACCTGCTTCTACAGAAATGCAATTATGTCAATATAGTATTTCCTGAAGTTGTGCAAGATGTGTTAAAATTAAATCAGAGGGAAAAAAAAGCCCACCACTCTGATTTATATACTTCTAGCTATCAAATAGTAAGAGGAAAGAGAAAAGCCTGAAGCAATGGTTAAATGATTTATGATTGAAGAGGTGTTTCATTAACCCCTCTTCCCCAACCACACACAGATAAAGCAAATAATTGCTGTAAGATTGCTCTAATTATTCAGGCTGTTAAAATTCCTGTCTTGTTTGCTTTATTTTTTTAATAGCAACAACTCCTACTTTTCAAAATCTCTTGAAACCACCATTATTCTTTCAAGCTCCTGTTTTACTGAGGGGAAAAATCCTGCCTTATCACTAGCCTTATGTATCAAGAATGGAAAGACTCATGCATGAATCTGGCTGTAGAGGAGTAGTAGTTTTATGTCCCCATTAACTCCATGGGGTTGCTCGCAACACGTGGTATTAAACATGCACATAATTCTTTGTGAGACCGAGATTTAAAGGGACTTGATCTTAGCTCACTTCCTGCTCTCTTTAACATCATTTCTCTTTATTAACAAACTGACTGTCCAAGTCACATTAATATAAGCAACTCTGTAGTGAAGCTCCCCACCCACTGGTCTTTAGCTATTGATCTGGCTTCGCCTTTCAGCACTAATGCACTCTCCCTTGCGGTTTGTGACAAGCTGCACCAACTCACTGCAGATGGTAAAACAGATTCTTAAATATTGATTTGAGGCTCCTCTTTTAAAAGCTGTGCTCTCCAGAGGTATTGATGAGATGCCTAGTTTTAATATTGGGCCATTGCATAAAGGAATGCTTTATGGTAGGTGGAATTTCACCCTCATGGTGTGGAGGTAGCTTCAGAAACTTACTTTTGCTCTGAGAAGGAAAAGGATGTGTAAGCAACCATGCTGTGAGAAGTGCTCTCTGAATTACATAAAAACAAATAGAAAGTAGAAATATAAAGAGATACTGAATTTCCATTTAAAACAGGATAAGCTACTGCAGGGTGTTGTGATAGAAAACGTTAAATAATTGTGGTTAGTTGCTTATAAAGCAAGTGTATTTTATGCTTCTTATGAAGTGGACTCAAAGTATGTATAACCTTATTGGTCAGTGTAGAACATGAAGGCAAGATTGTCATGTTAGCAGAACATCCTGATCTTGAAAGTGAGTTTCTAAAGAAGATGAATGTACGTGAGTGCATTTGCTTTCTATGAAACAATAATTCAGAGATAGGTAAAGGTAGGGCACATAATAATGATAAATCAAGCTGTTATCATAAACAACAAAGCTGAAAGGCATAAAGAGACCATGAATGGAAAAGGGACCCTTGCAAGTGGTCATGATCCACCTAGAATGAACTCAGGAATTCTTGTATATGAAATCCTAAAGCATGTTGTAAACAGTGCATAACAATGGCTATCCTGGACAGCTCAGAGGTCCTTCTAGACCAATATTCTGGCTCTGATAGTGGGCAGTGGTAACATCAAGAGGGAAAGTATGGATGGAGTAAGTGTAACCTCTAGCCTCTGTAATTTGTAGTTGGAAACTTGGGGTTCAGGGTCTTTAGTGAAAGTAAAGTAACAGTACTGGGGTGTTTGAGGGGGAGTTTACTCCCTGAATTTGTGCAGCTACTTTTGAACTTATGGATAGTTTTTACCATTCACAGTATCATTCAATTTAGCCTTAGTAGCTTAGTTAGGCATAGTATGAAGAACCTTCTATTCCACACTTACCCTTTCCTATTTTCACTTAGTGACTCCTGCATGTTGACTGGAAAAGGCAGTGGACAGTGAACTGTTGTTCCATATAAATTCTTTCCATGACACTCTGAATTACAAGCTACTCAGTCTCTCCTAGGCTAAGGATTTCCAGTCTATTTAGTAATTTCCTGCATGGAAGTAATTTGATACTTCTGGTTATTGTTACTGCCCATTTTTGTGTCTCCTTGAGACAGGCCTGTGCCATGTTGAACGACCAGAACTACACATAGCTCAAGATGTGAGCACATCTTGAATGAAACGACACTCAAAAAAAATAAAATGAAGAAAGGTTTTATGTGTTGAAGGACAGTGGCAAGTGTCATGGCTTGAAAAATTGAATGTGATTAGTATCTGTGTATAAATTCAGTGAAATGTAGTGCTGCTTTTTGCATGAACTTTTATTGAATAGATGTGGTGGATCAAATCAGAGCTCTCCTGGGGAATGGTGGTAATTTACCACTTCAACATACTATAGCTAAATAATTTGTAAGATTTTTAGCTTAGGATCATGTTTTGTGAGGGAAAAAAAAAAAGTATTCTAACCATGTATTCTAGGAGAGGGGGGGAAAAAAAAGGCTGTTTGAAAGTGTTAGCTATCAAGAGAGACTACTGGTTCTTGTTCCTTTTGCAAGTTGCTGTGGCTAGTCTGTCAAGTTGGGTGAAATTCCATACACTTTAGAATATCATTTTCCACTACATTTTAATCAGGTATTGAAGCTGTTTTCAATTGGTACCAGAAATGTAAAAGAGGCTTAATTTAGAAGGTAAACTGATTGACCTGAGACTGCATCTGTTTTCTGTGTTTATGGAACTTAAAGCCCACTGAGGAATTACATGATCCATAACCAGTGTTTCCAGGTCCAGTTGAAATGCATCTCTTGTTTGTGTACCTGTATAACCCAGAGGTTAGCTGCAATAAATCCTTAATTTAGCCTAACTGCAGACTATTTGCAGGCTTGGCACCTTTTCCTTCTCTTGTTACAGCATCTTTGCTGGCTCTGGATTTCGTGGTCCTCTCTCTCCCCATTAACCCCATTGCCTCTTTTTCCAGTGTTGCCAAAAGTGTCTTTATCCATTTGTAGCTATGACTCTTGAACAAGAACTGGATGATTTTCTGTATCTGTTAATTGCTTTTGGAAGGAGAGAGAAAGAGTTATTTCATGGTGGAGAATTTCCAAGTAACAACACTTAAATACTATGAAAGCACAAGTTTCCAGGACAGAATGCAAGCTATAAACAGTATCCTCTTGAAAAAAAATCTTTCATACATTGTTGTAAGTAGAAGGAAAATTGTTTCAGAAGCAGCTTTCATTTTTTGCTACAGGGAATTACTGTTTTTTTTAAGGCTTGTTATAATTTTATCCTATGAGTGATGGCATTTCTTAGCAAATCTGTAGAGCTGGTAAGCTTTCATCTTGAAGTTTCCCCTGGTTTTGTTTTTGTTCCCCCCCAGATAATCCCATGTTCTGCAGCATATGAGAGCATGATTAATCTTTGCTTTTTTGTTAAAATATGTTTGGCTTTGTAATAGCAAAAAGTTGGTTTTATCTGTAGCTCTGCTTTTGGTTGGCAGTAAAAGAAAATTTCAAGTTTCGTATCTTTATGCCTTAAGGAGTACACAGTGTTATCATCAAGGGTCTCTCCCTTGTTAGTTCTCTGTTTCTCTTTGGTTTGTCTCCTGATATTTCACAGTAAACCCTTGCAGTTATCATCAAGTGCTCAGGCACATAAAATTTTGCCAAAGCTTATATTCGGTGTCTCTCTCTTTTAAAAGCAGTAAAAGATTTGTTTAACTGAATAGAGTTGACATTTCTTTTATCCCATCAATCCATTATATAAGTTTAAATTCAGGCTAAAAATAAAAAGTAGCTCCAGATAAACTTTCCTTTTAGAGAGGGAGCTTTTCTAACACTTGCCCTGTATTATTTCAGATACTGTTACTGCTTTCTTTCTAGGTAGATCATTCTTTGTGTTTTTAAAAACATTATTCATATTTGTGTTAGGGAACCTTCTGCCTTTCAACAGTGCTGTGAGTGAAGGTTAGAGGAAAAGGAGAAGTGGAAGGAATGCTGAAAGATAAGCCAAGGCGTTACCCAAGATGCTATAGAGAATCATACAGGCTCCTTGTTGCCAGGATTTTGGAACACAGGATTTTGTATGTTATACTGGATTGTGACTCTGCACCCACCATATGAACCAGTTTTAGCATTGATATTCTTTTTTTCAAGTTCACATATGCAAGAATTTATACCCCGCAATGATTAAAAGTCTGCCCAGCAAATAAAATAATTTTCAGTGGTGCTGGAGTCTGAAGCATGCCAGTGACTCCATCAAAAAATGGGAATCTTTAGAAATGGGACCAAAAAAAACCTGTCATGAGGACATGGGGGGGTTATGCTTTCCGAGGCCGAGTGAAAAACAAGTCCACAGGTAGGACTAGATGACCTTTAAAGGTCTCTTCCAACCCAATGCATTCTATGATTCTGTGGAAGTTCCGATTTCAAATCTTGGTCTAACAAGATTTATTTAGATGCAGAAAAGTAAGCCAGATGTGAAATCTCATGTTTTGGGTGCTGATTGCCCTCTGGCATAAGAGCAGTCTCCAAAAGAGAAGTCTAACCTGAAACAAACAGAAAATGTGTTTCCAGTGCAGGATGCCTTATGAAATTCAATAAGGCCAAGTGTAAGGTCCTGCACCTGGGTAGGCACAATCCCAAGCACAAATACAGGCTGGGTGGTGAATGGCTGGAGAGCAGCCCTGAGGAAAAGGACCTTGGAGTCTGGGTTGATGAAAAGCTCAACATGAGCCTGCAGTGTGCACATGCAGCCCAGACAGCCAACCGAGTCCTAGGCTGCATCAAGAGAAGCGTGGCCAGCAGAGCAAGGGAGGTGATTCTGCCCCTTTACTCTGCTCTCGTCAGACCCCACCTGGAGTACTGTGTGCAGTTCTGGAACCCTCAGCACAGGAAGGACATGGAAGTGTTGGAGTGGGTCCAGAGGAGGGCCACAAAGATGATCAGAGGGCTGGAGCACCTCTGCTGTGAGAACAGGCTGAGAGAGTTTGGGCTCTGCATTCTGGAGAAGAGAAGGCTTTAAGGAGACCTTATAGTAGCCTTCCAGTATCTGAAAGGGGCCTACAGGAAGGCTGGGGAGGGATTATTTACAAGATCTTGCAACGACAGGAGAAGGGGCAATGGGTTTAAACTGGCAGAGGAGAGATTTAAACTGGTTGTTAGGAGGAAGTTCTTTCCAGTGAAGGTGGTGAGACACTGACACAGGCTGCCCAGAGAGGTTGTAGCTGCTCCCTGTCTGGAGGTGTTCAAGGCCAGGTTGGAGGAGGCCTTGAGTGAGCTGTACTAGTGGGAGGTGTCCCTGCACATGGCAGGGGGTTGGAACTAGATGATCCTTGAGGTCCCTTCCAATATTACTATTCTATGATTCTGTGCTAAACCAGAAATAGCTAAGATCCATGCCCACTGTAAGTCACCGTCATTTCCTGAGGCCAGTACCTTGTTCTGGTTTCCCAAGTGTATGCTCCTAGTTGCTAGGCTTTCTCTGTAACAGAGAGCTGCTTCTTCATTTCCTAAAGCAGATTTCCAGGCATGGTTATGCTATCTGCAAAGAATTGCTGCTACTAAAATTTCTACCACTGTCTTTCTGACTGTAATAGTACAAAGCTTTCATGCCTGCATTAGTTTCTGAGTTAATTAATCTAAGTCTTTGTAATACTTACTGTGGTAAGGATAGGAAAGCAATAAACAGTGCAGATAAAGGATGAAATGGTTTAATCTCATTAATTAACAAAATCCAAAGTATCCAGTTGGATGAGAGACATAGAAAATATATCTCAGCTAAAAATGAAGGTATAGTTCAGTTAGTGGGATTTTTTTTTTTCCTTTTTTTCTTTCCTGGTTTTAATAGCAACTTCACATCATAATTAGCAGGATGAAATTCCTGCCAACTGGGTACATAGTTTGGACAGATTAAAGGGAAGAGGTATGAGAAATGATAATTGCTTTATGCTCGTCAGCCTTCTATTGAGAATCTGACAGGATAATTACAAAATACCTGCTTTGCAGAATGTCTACGCATTTTTTTTAAAGAGCTATTTCAAGTTGTTCGTTCACAGTCTGTCTGAAAAGTTTTTTTTACCCCTTTTTTTTGAAGTAGTTGGTTACCATTTAGATGCGTGGTACATGTTCAAATATAGACCTTATTCTCATGTGCCCGCCTGGCTGCATTCCACTGCCCACCCCCAAAGAAAATTGCCCATCATTTTTTTGCATTACCCCATATACTTCACCCACTTACTCACCCATAACTTCCATCAGAATGATATTTCACCTGATGGAAACTGTAATCTTGTTGCTTTCAACAATCTGAGTCATAGTCATAGATGAATTAGTTGAGAATGTTCCAGTGGACTACACAAAAACCTATTTTGACTGACAGTAAAAAGTTGTTCTACTTTCAACAAGTTTTCAGGTCTCATCGCACAGCTTTTCTTCACCTGCTTTTGAAACTTGAAAATGACACTCACTAAATTGCCAGTTTTCAAAGAATGTTATAGACACAGGTGCCAAAACCCAACTGATTTTTTGAGAACTGAAAGACTTCTAAAGCTTACCATATGAGGTCATTTAGATCACAGAGGCACAGATACCTGCAGAGAGTTGCTCTAGGCACCTGGTAGGCAGAGCTAGTGCACGCTTTGGGGAAGGGATGAAGAGACCTTGGTGATTAGTGGTCTTACAATAGATGAAGTAGAGCCCACTGACATTGGTTGTTTCAGGCTCCTGCAATTCAGTGTGAGTCATCCAGTATCATCATTATGTAGAGCTGAACAAGGATGACTCATCTTCTAGTTACCAGAGCTAGATTTCCCTGTGTGGAGGTACTGTCAGCAATATTTCATGATCCCCTGCCTTGCTGGATTGTGCCCTGCTCAGAATGGCTAACCAGCACCTACAGCCTAGCACAGAGCTGTCAACAGATGCACATCGCCTGAGTGGCTCATGTAGCCACATGGTAGCTCACTGCCTGTGGTCTGCTCACCTCTCAGGAAGAGCTGACTGCAGTTTGCAATTGCTTCGCAAAGTTGTCGTGTTCACTCTCAGGTGCCTTCAGACCTGGCCGTAGCCTGCAGACTGGCTAGCTCGTTCTGGCAACCAGGGCAAGCTTTGAGTAACTGTTGTGGGACCGCATGTACATCTGACAAGGTGACAGGGACACCTGGATTGCGTTATGTCAGGAAGCAGGATGTGTGGATCCCAGAAGGGATGACCATAGGTTTAACTCCTTTGCTAGAGATAGCTGTAGCCAACTAACTGGTGTGTTCACATCATTTCCTGTGATGCTTTGCCCCCGTAGCCATATAGTATATATATAATAATGTATTAATTGTTGTAATATTAAAACCTTGCAGTTTGTATTTTTACATAAAGCTAAAAGACTAAACATATAATATATAAATATTAATATAATGTGAATGCGAATATAAATATAATATAAATAGAATGAATTCTTCATCGTGTTCCTTGGTACGATGAGTTATGCATTTCACAAGAAATGCACAGTTCAGGTTGTACAGCAGCAATTTAAAGTAGAATTCTAATTTCTCTCTTGTTTTTTTTCCTTTGAACAGTTTATGAAGAACCAGAAGACCCCAGTAACAGATCATTTTTTTCAGAAATCATCTCTTCAGTGTCAGATGTCAAGTTCAGTCACAGCGGTAGATACATGCTAACAAGGGATTACCTCACAGTCAAGGTTTGGGATCTAAACATGGAAACAAAGCCCGTAGAAACATACCAGGTATGTATCTCCTGTGCCTTGAAATGTAATGTTATTAAAGCTGGTCTGAGAAGCAGGTAGCTAAGAAAGCTGCTTAAAATCCTTGCAGTGGTGTCCTTGTAGCTGGAAAAGGGCAATTTCAGCATTAGTAAGGAAATATAAGACCTGGGGAGTCAGGGTAACACTCACTTGGGCTTTTGAAAGAAACAGTGCTTCTAACAAGGGAAATTATCTCTCCACTTTGGCATCTGTTTTCAAATGATATACTTCACTATTAACATTTAAAAGTAACTGAGGACAGGATGCTGTGTGTTGCTTAGCATTCTGCTCCCGCTGGGACTGCTGAGAGTTTACACCTTTGTTATTGCAGAACTTTCTTTTTTAAAAAAAAACCCCAAAACTTCATTTCTGTGCTCCTCCCTTGTGCCTCGTTCTAGAAGCAGTCAGTGTTGAACCCTGACATCACCACTGACACAGCAGTTTGTGAATGCCAGCCAGACGCATCTGGTTGCCTGAATTCATTGTGATATTATCCAGACAAAACGCCAGTGGCTCCAGCCAGCGCTGAGTTTGTGCTCTGACATCTGTTCTGCTTGGCAAGAGAGGGCTGAGCTTACATTTTTTAACTCTGCCTTGAAGAAGGAAAAATGCATCTGTGACACAGAAACTGCTTGTTATGAAAATGCAATGAGAAAAAAGCTCTGCTAGAAGAGCACGGAAAGTAGGAAAAATGTCATTCAGCTGGCTTGTGCTGCTTAACTAGGAGACCAGCCTCTGTTTTCTCTGTCTGTATGGAGTGCCACAGTAGTTCACAGAACTATAATTAAGATTGGTTTTAAAATGCCATGCAATGAGAATTTGGTAGTGTGTCCTGTCAAAACAACTGAAATTTTACATCAGTAATGTCAGTTATTTATTAGTGTGTAGTAGATTAAATGGGCTCCAGTGTTTTCCAGTGCACCACTTACATTTTGGTGCATACTCTTCAGTGTGGAAAGTCTGAGCCTTTTATACCTCTAAATCTACAGAAATGGGTTTGCATTGAAAATGGCAGTATTGCTAAATATGTCAGCAGTGTTGATGTGCTGTCAAAAATGGAGTGGGAGGTAAGGGTGAGACTGTGTTTTATATAACAGAATCATCTCCCAGACTTGGGGATCTCAGGTAATGCACTGTTTTATACTCATGCCAGTGGAGTGGGGAACCTTGTCCCTGGAGAGGAATAGCTGGTCAAGTCAACCTGCATGTCTTGCCTTTGACATCTCCTTTTATTTCCTGGTGTAGGTAGCTGTGAAACACGCTGGTTGCCTTTAAATCAATCTGAGACCTCACAGTGGGGTCAATTAAAAGGTTCTATTTCTCCATGCTTAGGTGGGGAAAATCAGTGTAACGTGAAGTTTTCAGTACTGATTATTGCAATCAGAAGCTTATAGGAAAAAAAAAAAAAGTAAAAATAAGAAAGACCTGATCAAAACCAGAACTCCTGCAAATTTAAGTGTTCTTGCTGCTTTACTTTAACCTGTGGATTCCCTTTCATTTCCCAATGTTTATCCAGTGCCTTGTAAAGAGTACGCAGATGCATTGCTGAGTGTTGCAGCAGACTAAAGGAGAATCTAGAACTCAGAGGTTTGAATTACACTTTTAAATAACTTGTCTTAAAGGTGCCTTTCTCTCTCACACACATAAATCTCATAAATAAACTTGGATGTCTCTGAGAAGGTTGGGTTTTTTTATGATGGATCACCCAGAGGCAACAAATATACCTAACATTAGCAGTTATGTATCCACGTAATTATAATTGACATGTATGTCGTTAAAAGCTTAAAAGATATTCATTAAAAGATTGAATTTCTCATTTCACCCACTGCATGGTAGCCACTTAGATATTGTCTAACTGTGAGATTCATGAAGAAGGTCACAACAGGAGATTATAACTAATAATATATAAAAGTCTATAACCACTAATTATAACAGTCTATAACTGTACTGCTTCATTATCAGGTTACAATTTTAGTATCACCAAAACCAGATTCTTATGCAAGTTGTTATGAGTGCTATGGCTGAAAAAATGTTGCTACAGAGAGCAGCCTTGCTGAAACACGGTGTCTGCTGACATTGATTCAAGATGATTTTCTCTTGCTCATGCTTCACAAAAGAAAAAAAGACAGAGTGTGGTGCACTGGGCAGCACTAGAAAAGCAGTGGAATGACCAGTTCTTGAACCTTGCAAAGCAGCTCAGCTTAACAGGATACAACCCTGATGCTGCCAGTTGAGTTACCCCAGCAGAACCATGCCATCAGCAACCAGTGAACATGTTCATAGTTGATAATGGCTTGGTGCACTGTGGGCAGAGTCTGATGCAGAGGGATTTGGACTGGTATGTCACTTATCAGTGTAGTTCCTGATTGTGACTATTCAGTCTTAGTGGAATAGCTCCCTGTGTAGTTGTGTTACTTTGTCAGTCTAGAGCACAGAATTATCATAGATCATAAAATAGTTTTATCATAGAATGGTAAGGTTGGAAGGGACCTCAAGGATCATCTAATTCCAACCCCCTGCCATAGGCAGGGACACCTCCCACTAGTACAGGTTACTCAAGGCCTCATCCAACCTGGCCTTGAACCCCTCCAGGGAGGGAGCATCCACAACCTCCCTGGGCAACCTGTTCCAGTGCCTCACCACCCTCACTGGAAAGAACTTCCTCCTGACATTTAGTCTAAATCTCCCCTCTACCATAATTACATTATGATGTAATTTCATGAAGGTCTGACCTAACTAGTGCAGTGAAAAAAAAAAAGGAGAATGCCTTTTGCAATTAGGAATTAATTTGATTTAGATTCGAGCACTATTCATATGTGTTAAGAATAATATGTAACCAACAAGACAAATCTGATTTTGTCCTCAATTGGTAGTGGCAGATGAAGATGGGAACAAGGTAAAATTTGTTTCTTCCAGGTAGCTTTCATAGTCACTCTGAGCATCTAAGTGTGGTAATCAAAGGGTCCATGAGAGGAGCAAGTTGATTGTCCAAGGCTGTATTGCAAGCCTGCAGACAGTCAGCAAAGAAAAAGGAGCTGAGACCTTGAAGAGATCAGTAAGAAATCTGAGAAGGGAACCGCAAATTGCTTTTTGACAGAACTGATTTAAAGGCAGAGCTCCAAGCTGTGCAGATGGACACACACTGCAAAGGGTGTATACATGACAGTGGTCATGACAGATGGCTGCTGGAGGTGGCTACAAGAGGAAGACCTAGAAATGACAGTCAATAAGGAAGTACAATCTCCTTCCTTCTCCTGCCTTACCCAACCTTTTTATTTCTTCCAAGTATTGGAGGCTCGCAATGATGGTGAAGGAGAGGACTCCAGTGCTGAGTTGCACTGCTAACATAAAACTTTAAGGAAAGGGACAATGAAAAGCAGAGTGTGTAAGAAACTGCATCAAAACTAAAAGTATCCTGACCTAATACTCTGAGGATAAGTGCATTTGATTATGAAATGTTTTCTCTGCATCTACCATCTGTCTACTATTTGGTGTATAAAACATTCTCTGTTGATCTACAACTCAATGTTCACTTGTCTATTAATGAAAATTGATTAATAAATAACATTTGTGATCATTAATAATCATATATTACAAATATTCTTGGGATACTGTAGAATTTGCATGTTGAAAATGGATTACTTTTTTAAAAGTCTAAAAATCTAAGTGAAAGGTCATTGTGCCTCATCTGGTCTTGATAGAAGTTCTTACTAGAAGAAATGTTTATGCCCTCAGGCCAGAGAGGATGCTGAGCATCCATGAGCAGGAACAGTCTCTTTGGACTTGCAAGAACCAGTACCTCTATAGCAGAGCCAAATGATGCCCCTTGGCTATTAGGTTGGTATGTGTGCTCCAAGAGCTCATCTACATATCTTTGTGTTACAGTTTCTACAACAGCAAGAAGAGAACATCAGGAGTGAAAGTGCACGAGTAAATTTGGCTAGGCAGGGATTTTCTAGGTCATTATTTCCTTATGGAATGAAACCAATCATCCAGAAGGAAGAGTAATCTAAAATAGCAAAGGCCTGAAACAGTTTGTGTGAGATATGTCACTTTGTGATAGCCCTTATGCAGCAGAGAGAAGTCTTCTGCTGGTTAGCCCCACTTTGCAAGTATGTAAGTAAGAATTTGTAATGTTGTTTTTAAGTTTCAGCTGAACAGGAGGTATCCCCAAGCTAAATTAGCGTTCTAATTTGCAGCTTGTGCAACTGCAACCTTCTACTGTATTTGCCTTCTGAAATACCTTGCTCAAGTATATGTAATACCACACACTACAGGCTCTTCTAATAGAGCCAAGCTCTTTCTGCCACAAGTGAGAGTCCACTTATCTTGGAATATGACATTTTCGTTACTATTTAAATTAGATTTCTTGCACATTAATTAGCACATCTAGGGTATCAGCTGGTGAAATGTCTTTGGGAATTAGCCTAGCACTGAGAAAATCACCCAAGCAGGAAACAAATATGTTGAAGAGGGGTGGTCTGCAGCCTGCTGAGGGAGGTATGCTTCATGCCTTCCTGCAGCAATAATTCTGTAGTGCCTGGTTAATTGGGCTGTGGAAAAGTACAGAGAGCTGCTTTAGGGTTTAAGCACAGTATCTTCTGCAAAGCTCCCAGTCTGTGCAGCACAGTTTAAGAGTCAACAGGGGAGATAAAGCAGAGTGTGTGTGTGTGGGTGGTTGTTCAGTTTTATTTGTTTTATTTCAAGAATAACAGCAGTTACTTTCTTTTGAAACAGGTCCATGATTACCTTAGGAGCAAGTTGTGTTCCCTCTATGAAAATGACTGCATCTTTGACAAGTTTGAATGTGCATGGAATGGATCAGACAGGTAATCTGTCCTCGTGTCCAGCACTGTCTTCATTTAGCCAGAGCTCCCATTTAATGGGGGACCGTCAGAAAGTAAAATGATGCACATCACTGTACAAGGGCCATCTTCTCTTTGCACTGCTTTGCTTGGTTTCTGTTCCTGTGCTGCTATCCTCATTAGCAGGGCAAGATAGTTGCTTGGTAATAATAGAAATACCCTTCAATATCAGCACTTTAAGTAAGTGTAATATTTTCTTTCCTACTTGACAGATCAGAAAGATCAATGCAGTGAGTAATTATTAAGTGGGAACATTAGATTATGAGGGCTTCATTTATTGTAGTGCCTAGACACCAAGGAGTTGTTAGTCGTGCCCAATTACCAGAACTGTCACTAAACACAATACACTGCTGCTGATGGTAAGAAAATGTTGAGTAGAGTAGCTGGGAATATTTGATGAAGGATGAGGGTTCTCTTTAATTTAGTTGTTTCTTTTTAAGACTCAAATGTATCAGCACTGATGTTCATCTTTTGATGAATGTTCACTCGTCCGAGTTTCTTGACAAGTATGTGTGTGACAAGCATTGTTTAGCTACACAAGATTGGCAAATTAGTTTTCTTTGTGGATTGTAATTTAGATTTGAGTGCCAGCAACTCTTAAAGAACCATTCATTTAGATCCTAAGGTCATTTAATTTGATCCTTTTGGTATGTATCTTGTTAGCAAGGACTGCTAAAGGTGAGCAGTGCCTGTGAACAGTGGTACTCTTAAGAGATGCTGCAGTACATACAGTGTTTATATTATTTATATGTATGCATAACAATTATAACTGCAGCTCATAGAATAGCTTAGGTTGGAAGGGATCTTAGAGATCATCTACTCCAACCTCCCTGCTATGGGCAGGGATGTCTCTTTACTAGACTTGACCTTATCCAACCTGGCCTTGAACCCCCCCAGGAAGGATCCATCCATAACCTCCTTGGGCAGAGTCTCACCGCCTTTGTACCAAAGAACTTCTTCCTAAGATCCAGCCTAAACCTACTCTCCCTCAGCTTAAAACCATTCTCCCATGTCTTATTAATGTTTTGCAGGCTTTAAAGCTACAATGACAATTTCAAGTGACAGGATTGTTCAGTTAAAACAAGGGAATTGAAACAATATTTAAGTGAAATTTTTATTAAGTTTTGTAATTACTAGGGAGTCAATTTGGGCTGTGATAGAAACTGATGGCAAGGCTGTTTACAAAAAAGAAATCAATGTATGTGAGCTCTGATTAGGACGTGATTGATGCTCAGTTACTCCAATGAACAGGAGCTAATACAATCAGACAGAGCTGGTCTCATTTGCTGAAGGACACATTAATCACTGTGTACTTTGGCAACTGCAGTGGTCAGGTGAGGGAGTCAAGCAGAGGTCTTGCACTAATTCAACCAGATGAGCATATATTATCTGCAGTTGAGTATATTGCATTAAAATCATGCCATCTTTATTGTATATACATCATTACATGACCGTGTAAGCTATGTGAGCTCTATTTATACAGCGATTTAATTTAGTTCTTCCATTCACTTCTAAAGTCAGGTCTTTAAATAATGACCCACAAGACACCATTTTCTTTCCACAGCCAACCAAACTCATTTTGTTACTCTCTTTTACCTGCAAAATTAGCACTTCTGCAACTGTTTGTGACTTAGAGAGGCAGTAAAGGGGGGAAAAAGAAGTAATAATTCTAGATGGTTGTAAGTGAATATCTTGGTGTTCAGGGTTTTTTTTAAGATTTCAGATGAATGGGTGTATGGGAACCCTTCCAGGGAGATTTCTGGATAAGCAGATGAATGAAGTCACATACAACTGTTCAGTCAGGCCTTTCCTACCCAGCTGTCACTCATCCTACTGAGTATCCGTCAGCCTTCACTCCCATCAGGCAGAATTGGCAGGTTCTGGTGGATGAGATCTTAGCAGTCTATTCCTGTCTGGCAGCACACTCCATGCTGGAGAGCTAGAAGATGTCATTTTGTTCTCAAGGCTTGGCATATCAAATATTAGCTTGGAAGGACTTGGGGATCTCCTGTTCTTACCTCCAGTCTTGTCCCAGCCAGCATCCAGTGTCTCAAGGCTTTTCCATTAGCATACTTCCCAAGTGGTTTACAGTGCCTTCTTGTGACAGGAAGTCAGTTGCTTCACAACTGGAAAATCCCCTAGTATGCCAGCAGACCCCCACAGTGCTTCCTCTTTTCCCTGTGTTGTAATAGATCTCATTTTTCATTCCCATGGAAAATGGTTTTTGAAGAGTTTTCCAGGCAAGCAGATCTGGTGGAGCTTGCATGCCTGTCCCAGGAGACTGCAGATGTACTGTTCTGCGCTGGTGCACAGGCTAGGGAGATCTTGCAGACTTAGAGGCTCAAAATGTAACTGGGGAGACAGTTCCAGGTTTCATTCCCCCTTGCCTCAAGAAATTATGTTCTGCTGCCACAGTTGCAGTGGGGGGCAAGCTAGCTGAGCTGGTTTAGTTTTTCTGTCATCCTCAAGCCTAATGTGTGCTTGGTCCTCAATACCCTGCCCAACCTTAGTCCTGTCACACCATCTTGTGACTTCCTTCCATGGTGTGCTGAGCAGTAGTGAAGGAGGAGAGCTATGATGTGAGCTGAATTTCTCTGGACAGCAGAAATCTGCAGGTGAAGAAAATTTCTACATATCTAGGAAGGTTCATCTGGGACAGCCCCCCCCTCCCCAAATTGTAAATATGTCATAAAAAAAAAAAAGCCACAAACACCATCAAGCCCAACAGAAAATAATGTGAAGCAAGTTGGATTTGGTTTTTAAGCAGGATTGAATTCCAGCTGATATCTCCATGGCTTCAGGGCAAACCCTGACACCCAAGAAGGCAGCTGAATGCAGGAATTTTGATTAAAATTTGGTGGCTGCAACATGGGTGGCATTTAAGAGCTTGGCTTGCAGTAAGAAATCTGAACAAAGTATGGGCATAACAGATATGAAAAAGGCAGAGATATACCAGTTCTTAGTGTGATATGCTTGATGAAATCTCAATACCTAAAAAAATACTGTGGAGGACCTCATTGCAGTCTAGTACAAAGGACTAAATCCTATCCAGCTGCCCTTGAGAGGCTGACAAAGCAGGGAATTTGTTGACTTTCCAACAGAAGCAGAACTGTTTAGAGAAGGCCACATACCAAAGCACTTCATTTAATGAGGACCCCTTTACAAAACCAAAATATGGGGTAAAGACCAGAGTCAGAACTGGAGGGGAAGAAAGAGAAAAAAAAGAACAGAATGGACACTAGAGAGAGTGAGTGAGATGAAAAGTCAGTGAGAGTGGGTTTTTCATCCCTTTTGTTTTCCTTTGTAATTAGGGATTTTTTTAACCATGCTGCCTGTAGCTGTGGTGGTTTGAGCTGGGTACAGCAGCTTTGCTCCAGCCTGAGCTATCAGTACACTACTCCTCAGGGTGCACTGGAATGTGTTCTGTGTCCTAAATACCCCAGCATGGCTGAGATGTTGGTACCTCTGACCCTCTGTAACACCATTCGTAAACCTGCTTTCTAAAAGTAGTTGGGCAGACCTTTCCTGGGCTGCTTCCTCACAGGTCTGTGAATTTAGTGTGGGGTGGGGTTTTTTTGTTGGGGGGCTTGCTTTGCTTTCTGGAAGCAACCTCACTTGCAAGGGATTTGTGGAAGCACTTGTCATAACTGCAGATACAGAACGACCTCTTCCTGTGCTCAGCTGCAATTTTTATTCTGATTGATATAGAAAAATTCTCCTTCTCACATGCATTCCATTATTGTACATTGTATTTTCCTGAACTGGAAAAAATTGCAGGTTACATCTAGTTCTCACTTTTTTTCACTGTTATTTTAAGCAGCAGGTAAGGTTATAATATATCTTTGTATGTGACCTTGAACAAGAATGGGCACCTTCTCATTTGCATAATGCTATTTTTTACTGAGCCATTAAACTGCAGGAAAGAAAAACAGGGCCAGCATAGAAAGTAGTCATCTACATATGTTAAAAAAAAATAACTGCAGTAAATCCAACCAAAGAAAGCAGACTTTGAAAAACAAGCGAGAGTCCAAGGAATTAAAAAGCAAATGGACTGTGAAGACAGGTTTACTGCAAGCAAGCCCTCCTAAAATAGCATTCTTGACTACCTCCTAAAATAGCATTCTTGACTACTCTGTGCACTTGGTGCACTGGTAGCTCTGCCTGCATGGGAACTGCTCCCCTGGCAGTTCCTGCCTTCAGCAGGAGGGATGCTCCTCATCTGCTTGGGAAGCACAGCCCTGCAGCCTGTGGCATAGGCTGCCCCTGCCTTATAAACCAGCTTCAAAATGTTGCCTGAGGGGCAGAATCCCATAGTAGTGTGCTGGGCTGTTTGCATCACAAATTGAGTGTGTTAGTGCTGGGATATGAAATAACCTCCACTTTCTCATGTTGTGAATAACCATTACAGCTCTTGCTGTAATGACAAGACATGGTGATTTGGAAGGAGTGAATCATTAGATTTACTGCTGTTGATTCAGTTTCTGAAATGGGCACTAACCTTGATCAATGAGCTTTCTGCAGCTTCTGGGGTATGTTTTATCAAGCTGTCACACTGACTCTTTTGTTTCTTTACCTGTGAGCCTGTTAACTTGTGCCTTGCTGAGCAGGATAGTGCCAGGCCTTTGTGGGTGGGGATGGTAAGAAAAACCTCACTGCAAGCAACCCAGATACTGAGGCTACAGAGCAGTGAGACAGCTCCCTGCCAGGACTGGCTGCAGCTACATGTGGACAAGTGCCTCTATTGTCACCTTGACAGGGTGCAGGCTGTAGGTGAGCTTGCTGTGAGCAGTCCATGCTGTGTCTGATTTGCAGCAGTTTGGTTTAGCACTTGAGAAGATATAAAAACCTCTTTGTGGAATCAGCTGTTCCTTGACTCTAGTGTGCCATCAGCATAAATGACAGCAGGATGGAGCTGGCAGCCCTGCCAGTGATTCACAGCACACAAATCCAGCTGGCCCACTCATGTGACCCTGCAGTGGCTCTGGAGTGGTGCTGCTGCCAGTCAGTAGCTGCAGTGCAAAAGCAGTTAGCTGCACAGCTCCTGTCCCTGTGTTTTCCAGTAGATCATTCGTTTGTATTGCATCATTGCCTAATGGCCCCGTATCAGATCAAGGCAACGCTGCCCGGGGGCTGTGCTCATAGTATGAGACAACTCCTGAATCCAGGAGCATCTAATCTAATCAGCCAGTGAGCATCTCCAGGGTGCAGAGTGTAGTTTGTGCCTTTGAATTCTCCCAGGGTTGCATATGCTGTGGTCTCCTGGCCTGTATGCTGCTCCTTGCAGAGTCCTCCCAGGTGGGGAACATCAGCAAAGTGCCACAGCAGCTGTCCTTGGAGATGGAGGTTAGTTTGTTAAATGCAGAGCATGTGAAATCCACTCTGTTCGGTGTACTAGAAAGGCAAACGTTTCCTGATTGCTGGAGTTACAAAACTGTACAGCTTTTCCTGTGGAGACCTGAAAGGCCAGGTGCATTCCTTTCCAGAATGGAAGTTCAGAGCAAGCACCCCATTTGGGACAGACACCTGAGAGTGGAGTGTGCCCTGGCTGCACACATAGAAAAAGTTCACAGGGGATGAGCTTTCACACGAGGCTCTGAAACCCATGATTATGCTAATCCAATAACCCAAGGGCCAGGGATGAAATCCTGAATTCATTAAAGTTAGTGACAAAATATCCTCCCCTAGGGACTGGTGGAATGAAGCAACTGGCAATCCATTATTTCAAACTACAAGCTGATTAATGGGGTAATTTTTATTGCAGATTGAGGTATGGTTTCTGTCCCTTCCTCCCAGACCCAGAAATGCATCCTGACTTTGCAGCTTCATTCAAGCTCCATACAAGAGATGACAGAATCCTCTTTACCAGTGTGGCTTTTTCTAAGCATTGTAGATACTTCTTGGTTGTTGTTGTGCTTTGTGGGTTTGGCTTGTTTGTTTTTTTTTTTTTTTTCGTGTTTTTGGTTTTTTTGTTGTTAATTGGTGTCTGGACTGGCAAGGTCTATGGCTTCAGAAGGGGAAAGGGTTTTTTCTGGAAAGAATTTGCTTGTGCAAAGTCAGTGTGATCTTTCAGAACCCTTCAAAACACTTTCTTCAGTTAAAATACCTAATGATATACTGAAGCTTGCTCTTGTATCAGAAGGGTTGAAATACCTGGGTAGCTTTTTTAAAAGACTGCTTCTGGAATCGTGGTAAATCTC
Source organism: Eubucco bourcierii (assembly GCA_013396675.1). Taxonomy (NCBI): domain Eukaryota; kingdom Metazoa; phylum Chordata; class Aves; order Piciformes; family Ramphastidae; genus Eubucco; species Eubucco bourcierii. The sequence continues at coordinate 409,727 of VWZE01007081.1, read as the reverse complement.
AGCTGTCAGGAAAGGTAAAGCTCTGGGGAAAGAGAAAATTCTGAGATACATGAACCTCCAACACTCAAGAAAAAAAGATAGAGGGTAATTAAAAATAGCTTTCTGAAATATATTACTTTTATCAAGTGAAGTCAATCTCACGACGCTAGGATCCTGGCATTTATACATAGAATGGCTTAGGTTGGAAGGAATCTTTGAGATCATCTCCTCCAACCTCCTTGCCCGTGGGCAGGAATTCTTCTCAACTAGACTTGGTTGCTCAAGGTCTCATCCAACCTGGCTTTGAACACCTTCATCCACAACCTCCCTGGGCCACAAACCTCAGGATGTGAGTTTTGGGGTAACTGTAATTTTCATAGGATAGGGAAGGGGTAGACATGGGTGGAAGAAAACTTTACTCTGGAGAGTACTGGGAACAAGCTCAGTTTGTATTCTTTCTGTAATGAAAGCAGAAGCTATCCTCAGGTCGAAGCTCAGCCATGTCAGCAGACTCCCTCTGAGCTGCTGCTTGACTGTCTTTGTTTTCTCTGCCTGCCTTTCTCTCTGCAGTGTGATAATGACAGGTGCATACAACAACTTCTTTCGGATGTTCGATCGGAACACCAAGCGGGACGTGACCCTGGAGGCCTCGCGGGAGAGCAGCAAGCCACGAGCTATTCTTAAGCCCCGGAGAGTCTGCGTTGGAGGCAAGCGCAGGAAAGATGACATCAGCGTTGACAGTTTGGACTTTACCAAGAAGATCTTGCACACAGCGTGGCACCCCACTGAGAACATCATTGCTATAGCAGCGACAAACAATCTGTACATATTTCAGGATAAAGTGAACTCAGAGATGCACTAAGATTTATCAATATCCCTCTCTATTTACAAACCAGCCTCTTGAGAGTTGTAGAAGGATGTGATCTTCACAAAAGTTGTGGGCTTCTGTGATGGGATTTGTAGGTTGCATCCTTTCATCCCTCAGCCTGTATCATTACTGGTGGCAAGCCAACTATTTTCCATCACTGCAACTGTATGAGTAAAAGGCACGACTGCAAATCCAGCACTGTGGTCTGTATCGGTTCCTTTAAACAAAGAGGGGTATTTATTCACCTGGGGAGTGCTCAGACTCCTCCCCTCCTGTCAGTCCTTTGGAGGGTCTCAGTGGTTGACAGGACCATGCTGTTCTGGTGCCCTGCCTGCTTTTGCAGTCCACAGCATTTACCACATTGTTAGAGCTTTTTGCCTCAATCTCTTGATTAGGTTTTTTCATTAACTTTTCCCTGTCTTTCACCTAAGCCAGGCTTGAATGAACAAATAGCCACGTCCTTGTTGAGCACGTAGCACACTGGAGGGACCTCATGATAATGATCATTGGAAGCAGAATCCCTGCTGGTGAAAAACTGCCCTGTCTCACCATCCCCTTCCCTCTTATTCTTTATTTTTTCACTTAGGTTGTGTTCAGCTCCCCAAGTAAGCAAGCAGTAGACTGGTGTACTCAGCCAGCCTCTCTTAAGAAGTTTATTTGCTCTAGAGAGCTCCTAGTACCTCCATCATGTGCAGGACTATCAAAACCCTTTGCTGTTGCCCCTCCAGAGGGACTGGCTGGTCGTACACAGCCTGGCAGTTAACACACAAACTTGTCCTACCATGTTGGGCTGGAGTTCTGGAAACCTTGGCTAGAAGTGCTGTCCTTGAAGGCAAGGGTGGACTTCAATGGGAACAAAGTTAGCTCACTGCTAGACACTGCAGAAAGTCTCTGGCTGGTTGGTTGCAGTGTGGTTATTTGAACCCTGGCCCTTGGGGCACACAGGCAGTGCTATGGGGTCTCTTAACTGAGAGAGATGCGCAGGGAGGTGCAGCGCAGTTCAGTGAATTTTAGCGCTTTTGGATGGGTCCACTGCTGGCAGACAAAACTGTTCTCAGAGAAACACACAAAAATCAGAACCTCCAAACAAAACCTTCTTCCACACAAACAGTGTTAGAGCTGTCTCTGGTTTGAAATGATGATGGGAAGGGAAAGCACCTGCACTGAGTCTAGTGCATGCAGGAATTACATGGGAACAATGCAGTGGGCAGGGAATCCTCTAACCCAGGAAAGCTCTGCTGCATCCCTAAAGCTCTGGCAAGAAAAAATTAATATCCCAAAGGATTTCTCCTCAAACCAGGAGTAAAAGAGCACAACCCTGCTGACCTGTTAATCTGCCCCTATTAAAACTCCTCAGAGGCAATCCCAACCTCTTTAAGCCGTTATGCACTGATCTTCGGTAAGTGGAGAATGTACCGATGGAGGGAGCTGTATGCTTTTATATTTCGGTTTGGGGGAAAGAGTGGGGGAAAATCTGCTTTACAAGAACTAAGAAAAACCCCAGGTCTACAGCTTTTCTGTGACTACACCACACCTGAGATCTGTATGTTTTGAAGTGTCCTAGCTCAATGCTGTGTCTTTTGTGTGTAGGAGCACAGACGCACGTGCAGCAGGTTCCAGCCACACCAACCACACAGGGTGTGAAATGTGTAGGTTCATTTTCAAGGCAATGAGGAATGTCTGTTTATACAATATTGTGTGCTGCAGCAGGCATGGACAGTACCTGTACATATTAATTCTAAGGATATTTAACTAAATTGTTTCTCTCCCTCTCTTTTTTCTTTTTTTTTTTTTTCCCCCTTCTTCCCTTTTTGTTCCTTGTAAAAAGGTTTAAGAATGTGGTAAATTGTATAGAACACTTGTTAATGCCAAACTGCTGCTTCAAGGGTGTCAGACAATTTCTTTGACTTTTGGCCTCCTCCATGAACCTTTGCAGCTCAAAAACTGAAAAAAAAAAAGGAAAAAAAAAAAAAAAAAAAAAAAGGCAAAAAAAAAGCTATCAGCTCATATTGGCAACTACACCTAGAAGTACTGTAAAACATAGATTTAGCTTTTGCCATTCTCAAGTAAAGGTTCTATAGATAACTTATTATAAAGCAGATCTTAATGCAACAATTCTTTTTTTGGTTTGTTTTTCATTTGAAGTACCTTACTCTGTTACAGCTTTGGGTACCAAAAAAAACCAAACAAAACCAAAACAACCAAACAACATTAAAATAAAACAAAGAAATATGTATTTGGAGCTTTATAAAACTAATTCAACACCCAACCAAAACACCATGAAGTGATTATAAAGGAAATAGATAGAAACCTTTTCAAAGACCAATATTCCATCCTGTCTTTGACATCACTACTGCAAAATGGTTTCCCAGTTTCTTGAATGTATGGAAAGTTAGCATCGTCATTGTGAACGCTTCCAACTTTCTTTCTCTCTTTCTTTTCCATTTTTTTTTTTTTGGGGTTTTGGTTTGTTTTGGTCTTTTTAGTTTGAGCTTTCAGTGGTGTAGAGTAAGTGATGGTAAAGTTGGTAAATCTGGTTGTTTTGAAAGCTGTTGTTCATGGCTGCATTCTTTGTGTTGCACAAATTAGCTAACTGTTGTTGAATAAAAATATAAATATGTTAATACCAGCTTTTTCAATAAAACTACCACCAAAAAGGCATAAATAGATGACTAAAAGGCACAGCTTATTTTTTGAGCTAGGCTTGAAAGTGTTGGTTAGCTCCTTTTAGAAGGCAGGAAGAGTCACAGGGGTTGGGACTCACAGGACAAGTTACTACGTGACCCCAAAGTGTTGTGGCAGGCAGAGAAATAAACACAGTGCAGTGAGAGGGACTGACCTGGGGGCTGAGCATGACAAAGAGCGTGCACAGTTACAGCAGAGCTGGAGATACGCTTTGGGTTCACCCCTCCAAGCAGCTCTTCCATCTGATCAGCTGTAGATTTGGGTTTCAGTCTCCTATAGATGGAATAAGAGACATGCACAATGTGAAGGGACACACACAATCACAGGGGGAAAAAAAAATCAATGGCATTAGTGTCATCGCTGGCCAGCTTGGAGAACTTCCAGAGCAGCAGACCGTGAGGGCACGTCTGGGATGTGTCCAAGCCTGGCTTTCCAAACCAGACAGACATTGGCCCAGGTGACAAACAAGAGGGGGCATGCTGCTTTCCCCTCACTGGTCTCTTGCTGTCTCTACATCAAGAGAATATTTAACAACAACAACAACAACAAAAATCTGGCTTAGAATTCCCACTTGAAGCCAGGAAAGCATTCACTTCCCAGCCCGATCCTCCTGGATCATCGTGCTGCTCGCCCCAGATCTTGGGCTCTGTTTCTGCAGCTGAGTGCAAAGCAGCTAACCCTGCCTGCCTGCCTTACACGAGCCCCAGGCTGTGGGAAGCTGCCTGGCCCTCAGCACACGTGTTAGACACTGAAAGGCTGAGTCCTTTTGCTGGATGCAGACCAGAATAGATTTGCCTCAGCTGGTAGATTGGGCAGTCTGTTGCTTTGCACAGTTCTCTCAGAGCTTACAGGCTAATTTTTTTCTCCCTTTTTTTTTTTGGGACACCACAGTCAATCCCACTCATTTAGATGGACAAATATGACTGGGCACTGAAGAGAGAGAGCTCAGCTGAAAATCAACACATCAAGCAATACACTATTTACCTTCCCAATTTCCCTTGCCATCCCAATAGGGGCAGGAGCCAGATGGCTAACTCTCAAAGCTTTGGAAATTTTCACACGCATACTTAGTAGCTGCGTGCAGCAATTTAACCCTTGATGGTTGGGAGAGGGACGCTTTTGGTGTGAGCCACCTGCTTCCATCTGCAGGCAGCAACTCATCTCGCTTTCAGGCAGAGTTAAGTCCTCTGGAGCCTTCCAAGGTTGTGGTTATTAATCCCCGATAAGAGAGCAAGTACAAGGCTTATTTGCCTTCTATGTCCGATTTTCAGTAACATTATTATTACCAATTTCCTCCCACTCCCAACAGTAATCCTTTTCCATTTCCAGTCCTCTCAGCAAATTGCATTAAGTCTAAAATTAGAGCATGAATTCACTTATCTTGCTGATGTGGTAGAATCTCAGAAGGCAACAGGATGGCTGGAGTGGGTGAGATTCAAAAACTTGGCCCTGATTTTATGAGATGCTTGGGATAGGGCATGTTTCTTCACTTTTGAAGGCATGAAGTGGTCTGGATATCCTCTACAGGACAATTTGCCATCCAGGTAAGGCTTGCTTTGAGAGTGCACCATCAGAAGGCTTTGCTTAGGAATGATTTGTATTTTTTCTCCTCTCTGAAGCAGGATGATGGCCAGATTCATGTAAATGCAATTAGAGGTCCTGCATCTGGTCCATGATGCTTCATGTGAAGCACCTGACTGTGCAAGCTCTTCAGTTCCCTCAGCTATAAAAGCTGCCATGAGTCTGGATCAGCCAGGCAAAGTACAGCCAATGGCTTGTCTTGCTGTTTGCCAAGTGGAAACAGTCAATAACTAGGCCAAGATCCTTAAGCCAGCAATTCTACTGAACAATTCTTTTCATTATCATGGTGACTCTGCATGTTCTTATTACTTAGCTTGGAGAGCTCCAGAAACCTGCCTTCTGTGGCATCCCTATCAGTTACCCAACAGGAAGAATAACTCTGGAGAAAAATTCACTGTAACTGATAAATAATAAGTGACTGAAAGTGGAATTAGGGAATCAGATTAGGGTAAAAAGAAAGTGGTGTTCCTCTATGCTCTACCTGAAAAATAAATGCTACCCAAGCAGGACACTGGAACGAGACCCTACTGTCAATAATTTGTGCCAACATCCCAGCCCTGTCAAGGGTCATCCTTTAATTTCTCCCTGGTAAGGCCTGAAAACCTCCAACAGCTCTGCTAGATGCCCTGGACCAGGCTCCTTCTCACCTTAATGGGAAAATGCAGAAGAAAGCAGCAGTTTCACTCATTGTGAGCTCTGTAATACAGAAGATGATGCTTACAGTAAATTTATGCACACCTCAGCCTGTGGTGGAATAGGTGGGGAGGAGAACATTGCCAAGGCGGTTATCATCCTCTGACATCTGCCCTTACACCTCGCTCAGCTGAACAGCTGCACTCTCTGTTTTTCACAGCTATTGATCTGCAAACCCAGTCAGATGTTGCTGCAGCAATTGCACTCTGTCAACATGTTAAAAATATTCTCTGCAGCCTTAGCAGGTTAAAAAACTTATTTTGGCCCACCTTCCTTGACATGTTCTGCTAGGCTGCTTTGTCAAACATTTTGCTATTTTGAGCTGCTGCTGCAATACTGCTGATGAACATCCCAAAATCCAGTGCCGTTTTTAAAATCTATCTCCTAATCCCTTTCTGAAGCTGCTAGAAATCTCTCCTTGCAGTTTATCCCCAAGGAACATCTGTCCTGTCAAACCCAGGCTCTCCTGAGATTCACCCTTCATTACAAAGGAGCAGAGGAGACAGTTCTTGCTTAGGAAAACTGCAGGCTGAAGCTATCTAAAGCAGGGGACAGAAAGATTTCCCTCAGCGTTATCCCCCTGCTCTGCCCCCATGCTGCCTGCCTACCTGTTCTCCTTGCTTTGTCTTTCTCTCCACTTCATCCTATGACACCTCATGATCTGCCTTTGGCCTTCTCCTTGGGCCACATCCAGTGGCCAGAAGTCACTAAAATCCCATTGTCTTCCACCACTGGACCACCACCAGCAACCTCTGCAGGCTGCAGCAACAGTTTCTCCTGAGCATAATGCTAAAAGCCTATAATCTCCCATCTCCTGCCTGTCAGAAAGCCCCATGTGCCCATGTTCTGTGCTTCCAGTGGAAGATTTACAGGATCTGAGAGATGGTATCTTAGCAACCACCAATGCATTAAGAAGGGAGCTTAACTGTTTAAACCTCCAATTAAAAAAATAAAAACCACACAAAAAAACCAGCCACAAAGAGACAAGTGTCATGCAGGAGCCACAAAACCCTTCCAGGAGCCACCTGGAGGGACACAACCACCATGGGCACATCCACCTGCCAAGGTGACCCCTAAGGAATCTTCTCCCTTCTCAACATTCATGAGTTGGGTGCTGTGTATGGGCAATTTTAGCCTCGTTTGTGCTCTTGCAAGAAGTGGAGAAAAGAGGTCTTCCTGCAGGGAAACCCTGAAGGGTTCTATACTGGGGCTTATCCCCATGGGAGCCAAAACAACATCTTCAAGAGTTTCCAAAGGGAACTAAAGAGGTCTTTCAACAAAAACTCAGTGTGAAACAGGCAGTGTGATGGCCCTACATTAGATGCTGTGATCCAGCCTCTATTTCCTGATTTGTGCAGCTCAGGAATTCAATCTTTTCCTTTCCAGGGCAGTACCTTAATCACCAGTCCTCAGATAAACCTTCTCCTCAGCTCTCTTCTTCCACACACCTGGGCCAGACAACAGACCAGAGCCAGGTCTCTCTGCTTGACGTGGAGACCCTGGGCAACAGCTGTGGTGAGTTTTTCTTTCCATGCCTGCAGCAAGCCTGAATTTCATCCTTAACCTGACAAAGGTATAACAAACTAATAGGGCTTCTGCAAAACTTAGTTCAGATAAATTACCATTTTCTGCATAATAAATTTCCCATAAAAGCAGGTTCTCCAGCTTTTAGTGCACATCATTGTATTTTACATTATTCCCAAATACCTGATCCATGTCATGTGGTGACCCCCATGCAAAGGCACATCTCTAGTATCTGAATCCTCCTCCCCTCAACAGGGAGATGCTTGAGGAAACCAACCAGCAGAGTGGTGCAGAGCCCATCAGCCAGAGGCTATTTTTTTCACAGAAAGGTATTAACCCATAATGATAATACATAACCAGCCCCTGAGTCAGAGCATGACTTACTGAGACAGAGGAAGGTGGCAGCCATTGTTCTTCTTGCTCTTGGCTCATAGATGCACTGTATTGGAGAAATTTAATATCACAAATAACTCCAAAATAAAAGAAAGAAAGAAACCCAAATGAACAAAGGAATTCTACAGCTGCCAGAGTGCCCATGCTACATGAGAACTGTGACCTAAGGCACTCAAGGTACCCACCTGTGCTTAAAGACTGTGTGACCCCTGAGCTGCAAGACAGAAGAGCTGCCCTGGGTTAGAGAAAATTCAGGCTGTAGGACTGAAACATTCCCACAGAGATTCACTTTTTAAACAATGGTTGACGATCAATGGAAGTGCTACTAGAAGCAGCATTAGGAGAGATTTATCTATCATCCCTTTACAACTCTAGGAAAGCAGCTTCTGTAAAGAGGAGACTGAAAAATCCATTTATTGCCAAGCCATTTGCTGGGCTCATCATCATCATCATCATCCATCTCTCGCACTGGGGCAGGGGCATGCTTGCAAACCCCACCCTAGCCATGGGCTGGGTGGTGAAGTTGGAAAGTTCCTTGAGCACATTTCCTGTCCACATTAAAAAGAAAATAAACTTGCTTTGCATTCCAGCCTTTGGATTGAAGAGATGTTGAACTTGATGTTTTCTTTTTAAATAGAGGGCTTCTGGAGTATTCATGCAGGGACACACATCCTGACCTTGGCCTGTAGACCACTTCCAAAGCATCTAAGCCTTATTAAAATAACATTTCCATTACCTAATGAATTGTTTGAAACCATTTTCAGTGATTATTTATTGAAGTCAAATTGTCACCTGAGGCAACAGGATGGCTTGTTGTCGTGGAAACATCTCTCTCGTCACCAGGGCTGAATAGGGAAGGAGGAACAGGAGAGGGAACTACAGAAGAGATGTTTTGTTGAAATGCCTCACTCTTTAAAGCAAATAAATTATTTCAGCTGAAGACAGGCCACGCTGAGAGCAGCACACACTGATTTCTGAGACATTACAGGGTCCATGGGCTCCAGCCAGGCCCTTTCTAATTTAGTGCAACACAGCTCCTGCTGTCAAGCACTGCTGTCTCTGTGGTTAACAGCAACAATTGCAAGGCCCTTTCTGATGCCAGGCTTGCCGTTATTGCCATCCTCAAAAATAGAACAAACCCTCTCTAACAACCTGCTGTCACCTCTCAGGTTGCTTTGCCAAAGATGAGAGCTCAGACTTCCAGAGCTTCTGTCAGCCCTTACCTGGTGCATGATTTTGGCACGACCTTTCTGCTTTCCCCAAACTTATGCATCTATTTATAGTGCACAAAGATGTTAAGCAAGAGCTGCAGCTGACATTGCCCTTAGAAGCAGCACATTGTCTGCCAAAGTTTTAACTGAACTCTGCCACAGGCAGAAGGGTTTCAGCCCCCTTAATTTTTTTTTTCTTTTAATTTGGTGAGGTTTTTTTGGTTGGTTTTCTATCTAGCACATAAAGACATAGGAGAAAAGAGAGTTTCCATGCTGTCACCACTTACACTACAAGAGAAGCAAACAATGCAGATCAATGCTGTAAGATTTCTGNGCAACCTGTTCCAGTGTCTCAGCACCCTCACTGTAAAGAACTTCCTCCTAACATCCAGTCTAAATCTTCCCTCTGCCAGTTCAAACCCATTGCCCCTTGTCCTGGCATTGCAAGACCTTGTCAATAGTCCCTCCCCAGCCTTTCTGTAGGCCCCCTTCAGATACTCAACGGCTGTTATAAGGTCTCTGTTCAAAAATATCAGAATCAGTAACTATCAAAAAGCTGCAGAGCAGGCAAACTCCACATTTCACATGTTTGCCACGTTTCTATCCTGTCAGTTTATCACTGCACAGTATATTTTAGCACCAAAAAACCCCACCCAAAACACAACATTTCTCCATTTTCATATTCTTGATTTGTAGATTCACTGCGCAGTGGTGACTGTGCTAGCCATTGCTGTAACACTTGAACTGGTGGCAAATTTAGGCTAGAAATGGCTATTTATTATTCATAAAAGATGTTTCTGACTACATTTTTCTCTCCAAAACGCAGTAAAGACAATCTGATTCTTTTGTTCCTTGGCGGTGCCCTCTGGAGACGGCAGCAGAGAGAGAGAGGAGGTGCAGCGTGAGCCTGGAGCGCCATCTGATGGCCCAGGAGCCGAACCACACTGGTGGCGTTCACCAGAGGAAGGACACATCCTGTGCCAGGATGGGAAGTACCATTCCCTTACAAGAAGTGCTTCGCGGATAAAGCAAACAAGCAGACAGAGGCTGGAAACACAGATGTGCTGTCCGGGTGTTTACGAAGCACATCGAATCGGTAGGCAGTACCCTGGGCGAGGACAGCAGTAGCCAGACTCCCTAGGACTCCAGTCTCTGTTTAAAGAACATATTGAACAAGTGTAGCTCATCAACAGTTGATGACTTCTGCTGCGATGCTTTTGGCACTCTACACCAAACTGCAGATGAGAGCTAAATCGCTGCCAATAATTAAGACTGGAAACGTGAATCCTTAATTACTTTTGTACATCATTCATTGACGTCTCCATCAAGCCAGTGCAGATGTCACCAACATGACTAATTCAGCCTCACAACTAACGAAATGCCAATCAAAATGAAGAGATTTTAAATCAAGCTCAGTTTTCAGCCCATCGTACTTTCTCTTAAAACTTAAAAGCCATGTAATTATAAGATTATAAGAAGTATCACCTGGCGTGAGAGCGGAGGTCAGAGCAGATGCACTGCCGACACCACAAGAACTCAGCCGGAGCTGCAGGAGCTGCAGCACAGGCTGTGACTTGCCCACCTCCTACCTTGGTTGGAGCTATGATGGATGCAAGTGTTTTGAGACAGAGCAGAGGGCGCAAGCACTCCCACAGCTCCAGAGTCTGCACAGCAAGAGCTCAGAGAAGGTGGTCTAAGTCTCTGCTTGGGGCAGAGAAAAGCTTTTCTCCCTGGCTTTAGTACTGTGAGTCTCATGAAAGGGTGGAAGGGACCTCAACGATCACCTAATGGCAATCTTTCTGCGATAGGCAAGTCTGGGGACTTGTAACCAGCAAATAGCCTTCGTTATGCAATTGCCAAGCTGCTTCCCACTCTGCCTTGTTCAGTAACCTTCATGCAGCCCATGCTAACTACTCACTCGTGAAACAGGGCTCCTGGCCAGGATCTTCAGATGGTGCAGCGTAGCCCAGCATCTTCTGTGAGCATTAGAGATCCCCTGACGATCCCATCACCGTTAAAATACTGCTGCCCCGGGAAGGAGCTGCTGTCACCTCGCTGTGGCTTTTCACCTCCTCCGTTTGCTACTGAACACAAGCCTCAGCCTGAAAGGCTGCAATGGACGTCAAAAGTATTCAATATTCACAAACCTGAAACTTCTTTTGCCTTTTTCAGCAGACATGGAGAAGCCAACAGGCAGACAGACATGGGTGTGCCCTGGAAGGTAGCATAGTATTGCATGTCAAAGGCTCAAGCTCACCAGCTGTGCAGCAATGTAAGAAAGCACTGTGCTGCCTCAACGCTATCTGATTACCCTGTATGACAAACAATGGAAGCCAATTTTTAACTGATAATAGCTATTTCTGCCACTTCAGAGCAGACCAGTTAGTTCTGGGCAATAAAACCATGCAACTCCTGCAGATCTGATTCCCTCCCCTGAAAGAACTGAGCAAAAGGCAAAGCATAAACTCCTCACATTCTTGCCTACTGCAAGAGGCTGTTAGTCATTACAGAGTAGGCTCTTACATTATTCAGATTTTCTATATGTGTTTTGTTGTTTTTCTTATGAAGGAATGTACCAGTTTGGAGAACAAGCAGTACTTTTGCATGTTACTTTGAGGATGAAATTAAAATAATGAATATTTACTTTAAATTCTGTATGTTCTAAATGCTAAAGCTGAGCTTATGGTAGAACAGCTGAACTCAATTTAGATGTGTCAATAGCCATGTAATATCCTCCTCCTCCTCCTCTTCAGCTAATTAATACTAATTCAAAATATGGAATTATCTGCCTAGAGAAAGGGCACCTATCTTTGGAACTGTTTGTAATTCATCACATCTTCAAAACCGAGTAAGAAAATAATAAATGTAGGTTTAATTGAATAATTAACAGCAGCTGCTGGTCTGCCTCTCTCCTTTCCAGTCTGGAAGACTGATTTGGATTATTGAGCTGTGGCACATGAGAGGAACAAAGTTATCTTGTGCTCTGCTTGCTTGAAAGATACGAAGAAGATAGAAGCACCCTTTGCAAAAACACCTTGTCTGGAATTGCAATTGCTTATTAAGTGTTAGCAATTTTGTGCTTGTCAGTTAAGATAGGACTGGGAAAGAAGAGATTTATTTGCTAAAGGCTTCAGAACACCGAGCACTAGACCGACAAGAAAATGGAGCACCCATCCATCATGTTACCATTAATGTGTCCTCTTTTGCCATAAAAATTTAAAAGCATCATGAACACTTGAGAACTACCATTAAAGGGCATTATTTAAAGGTCTTGAAGTCAAATTTACCTCCTCTTTCAGATACACATGAGAGCTGAAAATGACATCCTATGTGCTGCTCGTCAAAACTTTCCACCTCTGTTGGGATGAAGCATCTGACAAACCCAACTGTCCCCACCAACCTGTCATTACAGAGCACACAAATTATTTTTCTCCAGGATCTAGCTAATTTAGGGCTTCTTTCTCACATCAGTGCATGAAGGGGAATGGTATGACTTGAAATTTCACCAATAATCTTGAAGGAGCTCCTCTCCTCCAAGGAGCTACAGAGCTTTGTCTAATAATTCTAAGTTTGCAAATGAAATAATGGTTATACACCAATGTCCCCTAACAATTCCTTCAGGAAAGGCTGAACTAGAAGTCACAGGATTGTTGGAGTCAAGTCTCATAACAACATTATTACAGATGAGGCCTTGAGTAACCTGTACTAGTGGGAGGTGTCCCTGCCTATGGCAGGGGGTTGGAACTAGATGATCCTTGAGGTCCCTTCCAACCTTACCATTCTATGATTCTATGATGGGAACTGAAGTATCTGGATTAACCCTTTTGTCTCATCTTACAAGGAAACTCTTTCCAAGGCAACTCTTTGGATTTGTTTGGAAAGAAATCATTAAAATATTCTCCCTTTTCTTGCAAGATTTCCCAAATCTGGCTTCACTCGATTTGTCCTTTTCAGGATATGCAAAGAGTAACAGCTAAAACATTTCTTAACAGTTCTGAACACCAAAACTGCTTTTTTTCTCCTGACAAACATAGGAAGCTTCACAATTATGTGTATATAAAAGGGAAAAAAAAAAATCTGCATTTTTTTCCACTTAAATTTCAGAGCTAGGAAGAAGTTCTTTAGCTATTTATGAAGAGCTTATGGTTGTTCTAACAAAAGGGAAAGAAAACGGCAAAATTTTGGTTATTTCCAGCCAAAATGGGACCAGGTAAGCATAACTATGTCAAAATTTGCATTTGCCTCCTACCATAGACCATTTCTTTTTCCCAGATATGGTTGACAGTTTTCAAAATCAGAAACACCCAGCAGGCATAATCCCACTTCATAGATCTGACAGGCTCAAGCACAACTATGTGGCTTTGGATGGTAGAGGCTTCTGCAACACATGGTTTGGCTCACTGCAGCTTTGTCCCACATAGTTGGAGTGCATCCAGACACCTCCTTCTGCCCCCAAATTTTCCTTCTCTATCAAGAGTTCTCATTGATAATGCTTCTTCACACCTTCAGTCATGACTGACGTGTAAAGGCAAAAAGAATCTACTGCAGGATCAGAGGAGCAGGCAGGGAAGGAAAGTGAAGTGCCTGTGCAATAATTACCCAGTGACCAAAAATGGCAACAAGTGACAGTCAAAGCTGGAGTAAGGAGTACCTGTAGATTTCAGAGCTACAACAACCTTCACCTTGCCTACTCAGATTCTACTGACAGCTCAAAATATTGTGAAATGCAACTTTGAGTACCTCACAGAATCACAGAATGTCAGGGGCTGGAAGGGACCTCGAAAGCTCATCCAGTCCAACCTCCCTGCCACAGCAGGATCTCCTATAACAAATCACACAGGAACGCATCCAGGCAGGTTTTGAACATCTCCAGAGAGGGAGACTCCACAACACCCCTGGGCAGCCTGTTCCAGTGTTCTGTCACCCTCACAGGGAAAAAAAAAATCCTCCTCATGTTTAAATGAAGCTTCCTCACACCAGACCATTTCAAACTCTCTGAACTGTACGTTCAGTGAAAGCTGTTATCAATGCAACACACACAGCTGCTCACAACGTCAAAGCATAACAAACAAATGTTGTACCCACTGAGTTCAAGTTTGTATTTTATGTTTATTTGCACAATACAAACCATTAAACAAACACTCCAGTTCAGTTTCTGCTGTAGACTTTCAGTTGCTTTGGCTTGTCTGTTACTGGCACCATCTCAATACCAGCCTGACTCTGTTTCTCCTTCACACACCAGCATGGATCACACCTTAGTGTCAGATATGTAGCTCTCATAACCAGTCAGAACAAATAGCAAAAATTTTACAGAGTATTAATGCAAAAAAAGGAAGCTTGAGGGCTTTTCACAGCCTTGCTGGGGTGTGGAATGGTGTCTCTTTCAAACAGGTTCAAAGTCACTATCTTCTGGATAAACAGTGAAACACTGAGTTCTGTATGCAGACATCACCACCAGGTACTAACTTACAAGATCACTTTTTTCCTAGGAACTACCAAATAAATACAAGCAGTATAGGCAACACAAGCTCTTGTCAGCTACCTACGCTAAATCATACCTGTGAAAATACTAATGGGTAGATTGTAAATATTTAAAGAGTAAAGTGCTTTTAACATCAAGTGAAGCATCTAGTGTCGTACCACAGGCAAATACTTATCCACTGTGGACAAAAAGAGTCTCCATGCAATTAGTCAGCAGCAATCCCCCTGCATTCATTTATAATCTTGAACCAGCATAGATGACTTCAGTCATACAGGATATAAGGTCAGGATACAGTATGTACACTTACAAAACTCGATGCTCTACATCACCACACATTTGGAGCACTGCTGCAGAGAGGTGGGGCTTTTTGTTTGGTTTTTTTTACCTTTAAAGAAGCCAAACCTTTGGTAGTGTAAATGCAGCGCACACTGAAGATACCACTGAACCAACACCAGAACTCATTATGCAGCTGACAGGAATGGGAAGAAGAAAAAATCAAAAGCAAATTTAATGGCTTTATGCACTGTGCTCCTCCAGTCATGCTCTATTTTCACATGCCTCCCTGCAGGTAGGAGTTTAGACATGCAATTCAAGCAAGTGATTGCTTTCAGTTCAAAGACAGGCCATTTACTGCCCAGACGGCCCTCCAGAATGGTGCTGAATTCAATTATACTTCCTTGCCTCAAGTTCAACAACACTTTTTTAAACTCATTGCTCGCCTTCAGCACAATATCTTTGGTTATATCATCCTCCTCTATAGGCTTGCTTCCATTTTTGCTGCTGAAAGGCATGCCCACGGTTATCTCAAATTTGTATCGATCAAACATTTTCATGTGGCAGTTGTGCTTGGTCAGATACTTGAGCCGACACAACTCTTCCTCCTCCAGGGTAACATTTCTGGGGTCACAGAGTGGGTAGGTTTCACCGTACAAACATCTCATCCAATCCCCAATAAAATGAGGAAGCATATTTATTGCAGACTCTGCGCTATTGTCGATCTCGGTCACCCGCACGTATTTGAACCGCCCAGTCCACGTCACTCTGTGTCCTTCCAGGTGGCTACACAGGATCTGAGTACGGGCCATGTTGGTCTCCTTCCAGGAGCGGGGTCCGCAGAGGAAAGCGTACTGATTCCATGTCAAGGTGGAGTTGTAGACTTTCATCCCCTCTGACCGATACACATAGAACCAACAGAACAACACCACGGCTGTAATCCACACCAGAATGAGTTTCACGATCGAGCTTCGAGTGAGGGATTTAACCATCCCCACTACAGAGAAGTTAACTTTTGTCCACCATCGGAAGAGCAAAGGAACAGTACACAAAACCAGAGTCACTATGATCTTCAGGAGCTCCAGAGACAAAAACCACTTAATGAAATGGATGAGACACATCAGTGCGACGCCCACACCCAGCACCGGGAGCGCAAAGAGAAACAGAAAGTAACCAATGGATGCACGAACAAGCCCAATGCCGGAGGACTCCCGCAAAATGACCACAGACAGCTCACACCACATAAAGCAGACCAGGTATGGGACCAGGTAGCAGTAGGTGCCTTTAAAATTCCGTAGTTGTGCCATTCTAAAGAAAAGATAGAACAAGTACAAAAACAGAAGGCACGGGACACTTACATTCATCACAAAGAAGTGGCCTACGGGGACTGTAAAAAAGGTTTTACCCAAGAATTTCAAGTAGCCAAAATTCCCAGGTAATACCTGCAAGAGGGATAAGCAACCTGCAGCTATCTCAGTTACCAGCGCCCTCCGTGTGTAAGGTTCTGCACACGTGCTTAAACTCATGTAGCTTGTCACTGTGAAGAAAACTGAGATGGTAGCTAACTCTGAGCATGGTATACAGTCTTTGCTTGCTATAGGGAAGGAAAAAATGACAAAGAACACCGAGAGCAAAAAATAAATGTATGGCTCTAAGTGATTCCACCCAAAGTTCACCTCAGCTTGTTCAACATCTAGGTTTGGTTCGAAACGAAGCAGCAGGTCAGTCAGAGTGTGGAAGTTTTCCCAAGCCTTACTGTCCTGAAAAACTTTCAGCGTGCAAATCACCATAGAAATGAAGGACAAATAGAATATGACTAATGGAATAATGAAGGCAAAAAAATCAATTGTCAGATTACTGATGATGAAGAAAAAGATGAGAGCGTTGATGTGGTGTGTTGGAACAATGGTAGACAGCCAATGCATTCCTGCCTTGGATGCCAGATCTATAAGGTACTCTTTAATTTCCATGATGGCATGGAGTGGGTATTTTACAACCTGCAAAGACAGAAAGAAGCATTTTATTAGCAGCAGTTGTGTATCTTTACATCACAGATATTCTCAGCTGAAGCAGTCAGATGTCTGAGCTCAGCTGACAGGAAGAGATTTATATTTCAGATGAATGTTGTTGATAAAATGAGATTACTTTGTCTGAGATTATTAGCTCTGTTCTGATTAATTCAGTCAGATGCAGCTCAGAGGCGATTTTGATTCCAGGAAAGATGTATTTCATTACCTTTGACACCTATAATTAAATGGCTTCCTAGTCAAATATTCTGCTCTGCTGACTTCATACTGAAGATAAGATAGTGCAGGACTGCAGCCACAATAGTTTAAGTCATTACTTGAGCTGTGAGTAGCTTTAAAGCATTTAACTCTGCCACTCTTCTGCCTGGACTGTGCTGTACATTCTGATATGCACACACACTGCAGGAAATGGTGCACATGATTCATGTGCGCTTACAGGATATCTTTACAGCTGGGGTTTATCTTTAGAACAATTCTCTCCCAAAACCTAGGGGTTCAGCTGTCAAAATCTGTTTTGGAAAGAGCAGACACATCTTTAACTGTGTAATCTTTAATTACTACATGTTTAGGGATTCTTTTAAACTTCCCAGCAGTAACTGTTTAGGATTTTTAAATTCTGTCTTATGTGGCATTTTCCAGCACAGCTACCAGACAATGGAATCACAGAATGGCTTAGGTTGGGAGGGACCTCTGAGATCATCTGCTCCAACAAAGGAATTGCTGGATTGAACAATCCCTATGACCAACCACACACTTTATAGAGGATCAATGAAGAGGTGCAGCATTTTCCCATTTTTTAATCAAAAGCATCACTGTCATTCTTTGTGAATGCATCTCCTCTCAGAATCCTATTTATTCAAAAGAACAGTAGGAGATACCACTCATTCTCCTTTTTTCTCCTCACTCCTACCCACAGGATAACAAAAAAAAAAAAAAGACAATTACAACAAAATCTCTCACATCAGCAGCTAGAAACTCCTTAGCTTGTTTGAAATTTATACCATCATTGAGTGCATGCACCTGAATTTTCCCTTCTTTCACTATCTACAGTATCAGTACAAGAGATCACTAAAAGACAGTTCCACCATTCTTGAGTTCCTTCATAATAGAACCTTTTCACACCTCAAGGTTATGGATATTTTTTCCCACCTGCCTGCTCCTGTTTAAACAAGAAAGATATGAAGCATATAATAACACTTATAATAAAAATATGGCAGCTATGACAGGGACATTTAAGTCCTGAATGAGATGTAATGAAGGTAGATTACCATCTTCCAGGAAAAGCCACTATCCCTTTCTTTTAAATATATGACTCACACATATGAAACTATAAACATATATATATATGAAGTCCAGTTCAAAAAAGAAACTGTGGCAATGATTTTTGAACTGACATTTATAGACAAAACATCACTTGTGAAAGTCAAGTGCAAGTGAGCTTTGTCTTTTCTGACATGTGTAAGCTCAGAGCCCTTCAGCAACTTGCTCACTGTTGCCTTTTTACCTTCAGTCGCAGGGGTAACTCTTCAGGAGTCTTCCCTGCTAGTTCCTCATCTTCTTCTTCATGCACAACCAGGTTAGATGGGATGATTCCCTTTGCATACTTCTTGGTAATTTCAACAAAGTCATCCAGAGCAATAAATTTTTTAGCTAAAAGATAAAAAGACGACTTTGAGTGAATAGTATCACTACGACACTGTACTGATTATCTGACACTACTGACAACACAAGCTTACCTTGCAACTTGTTCACAGTCCTGGACTGAAAACAAGTAGCTGCTTGTGCCAGCAGTATACAGAACCAATCATAGAATGGTAAGGTTGGAAGGGACCTCAAGGATCATCTAGTTCCAACACCCTGCCATAGGCAGGGACACCTCTCACTAGTACAGCTCACTCAAGGCCTCATCCAACCTGGCCTTGAACACCTCCAGGGAGGGAGCGGTCACAACCTCCCTGGGTAACCTGTTCCAGTGCCTCACCACCCTCACTGTAAAGAACTTCCTCCTGACATCCACTCTAAATCTCCCCTCTGCCAGTTTAAACCCATTGTCCCTTGTCCTGTCATTGCAGGACCTTGTAAATAGTCCCTCCCCAGCCTTCCTGTAGGCCCGCTTCACATACTGGAAGGCTACTATAAGGTCTCCTCGAAGCCCTCTATATAACTACTCTAAATCTTGTCAGACCAACAGGTAAGTTTATTATGCAGAAGAACAGAGTGAATGAATGCAGAGCTTATCTGCAAGTTTTCCAAGGAAAAGGACTACACTGGATTAGGTCTCACAGTTTAAAATCTTAAGCTGTTCTATCTTTAGCAACTCCCTGAGAGTAATCTTTTACTACAGTCATATTGAATAATTGTACAGGAGCAGTAATGAATGATTTGTATGCTACGAACTGAAAAAGTGACTTCTGATTTGGCATTCAACAGTCATCTTTCTGAGTCCAGAAGCCACAGACATCATTAAGGGACATGTCCAATTATTACAATCTGCAAGACTCAATGTGCATTGGAGTGTATTCTATGATATGTGGCTACACAAAGGACCTCCCCCAAACTATATCAATTGTGATCTAAAACAGATAGGCAGTACACAAATATACTCAGTTGTACAGAGACAAAATTTATCACTGCCCTGGAAGTTCCTTATCTGTTCCTGTGATTAGTTAGAAGAGAGGCAAGAGATTACTTCTGAGAACTCAAGGGATGCTGTGAGGCAGATGATTTATACACTGCTGCAAACTTTCCACAGCCAGCTCCCTACATTAGCATGGATTAGCTGGTTTCTATGGCAGACAAGCTTGATGCCATTTGTAAAGAAGGATAATTAACTGCAACTTTTAAGGAAATGACACTGCTGTAGATGAGAATGACAAAAATCTGTAACACATCTCCTACACAGTCAGTTCAGCTAGTCAGCTGACACAAAGATATGAAAGCTGGGCTGCTTAATACTAGTTTGAGATTCTATATAGACAGAAAACTGAACTGTTACACTAAGTTTAAAATTGGGGGATTAGTGGGTTTCAGCCTACTAATTTTTTTAGTGCTGCATTCATAGAAATTATATATGAATGTATTAGTATTTTATACTGAAAATACTGTAGATACAGAACAAAATAAAGGAGTTTCATCAAGATACTTGCTATAAGGAATGGAGTGTTAAAAGTTCAACAGAAAACCAGCAGTTTGCAATCTGACTTTTGCATTAATTTCATAGAATCATAAAATGGTAAGGTTGGAAGGGAACTCAAGTATCATTTAGTTCCAATCCCCTAACATTTCCTAACATGGGTGTTGCCTCTTGCTTGGCCTTTTACTTCCCCCTGCCTTCACTGCATGAACCTGTAAGTCCCACAAAACACCCACAAGAAGAAAGGATTTATTTTTGCTGACTATTCTTATGATTCACAGACTGCAAGGCAACATTGCTTGCACAAAGAAATAAGCAAGACTCCTCAGCAGTCTTGGTGGGGCTCAGATCAAGCCTAATACCAAATGTCTCACAGAATGGCTTAAGTTGGAAGGGACCTTACAAATCATCTACTCCAGCCTCCCCACCACAGACAGGGACACCTCACAACTAGCCTTTGCAGCTCAAGGCCTCATCCAACCTGGCGTTGAACACCCCAGGAAGGAGGCATCCACAACCTCCCTGGGCAGCCTATTCCAGTGTCCCACAGCTCTTACACTAAAAGAAATTCTTCCTAAGATCCAGTTTACATTTAGGGTCTTTTAGGGACAAAATATACAATAGTAAGATAGTCTTCTTCGTGTGGAACAGGCAATAGTTAGAACCTCACCAAAAAAATCTTTGACAGCACATTTACAGGACCATGGGACATCCTGAGAAGGAAAATGTTACTACCTTACTATGTACAGATGGCCTATCAAGTCTAAGGACACGTACACCACTGACAATGTTAGCTCTGATCTCCTGTTTGTACCTCCGCTGAGGAAAGCTCAGATATCTGTGAGCACACATCTGCCTTAAAAATGATCTTCCAAGTACTGGCAATGTTTTAAAACTGAAGGAAGAATCTCCTGCTGGTAAGATAAATGAAGAAACTCAGTGGATCACAGAAGAAAATTCTAGAGAGTAGCAGCTGTCTTGTTCACCCATGAAAAGATGAAAACTCTCTGGAGAAGAGGTAACAGCTCAACTCCTGCTTTAAGTATTTGGTGAAAACTTTTTGATTTTTAAATGTTATTAGTATTTTGTCAGCCAAGTGTCTCTTAAATTGATGTAAAAAGCCCATGTTGTAGATTCCACTTTATAATTCATATTTTTTTTTTCCTTCAATGTAGTTATGACAAATTCCCCTGCCTCCCCCACCTGCCGTAGGAAAAGAAAAATATGCACATCAATTTCTGCCTACGCTTACATCGAGGTTCATTTACTCTCCTGTTATTTTATCTGCCATTTAAGCCTAAAAAAGAAAAAAAAAACAAACCCACAAAAGAAAAAAGGAAAAAAAGAAAAGAAAAAAAAAAAGAAGAAACATTTGCCAGTTCCGTTTCTGACATTCTTTGAATTACTGAAACACCCAGAACAAAATGACTTGCTTTGCTCTCATGCTCTATCAGCACATGGCCAGTTCAGTTAAGGGGTGTAAATCATAGAATCATAGAATAGTAAGGTTGGAAGGGACCTCAAGGATCACCCAGTTCCAACCCCCTGCCATAGGCAGGGACACCTCCCACTAGTACAGGTCACTCAAGGCCTTGTCCGACCTGGCCTTGAACACCTCCAGACAGGGAGCAGCCACAACCTCCCTGGGCAACCTGTTCCAGTGTCTCACCACCCTCACTGTAAAGAACTTCCTCCTGACATTTAGTCTAAATCTCCCCTCTGCCAGTTTAAACCCATTGCCCCTTGTCCTGTCATTGCAAAACCTTGTAAATAATCCCTCCCCAGGCTTTCTGTAGACCCCCTTCAGATACTGGAAGGCTACTATAAGGTCTCCTTGAAGCCTTCTCTTCTCCAGAATGCAAAAAACATGAGAGTCATGCACTAAGTACCAAAGCAACACAGCTTCAATGAGCCCTCACGATATGGCAACTGGACAATGAATCATCACAGTCTTACCCCTATAGGACTACTTCTGGCTTTCCAGAAGTGGTAAACAAGCCGCAAGAACAGCTGGCCTCTCTCACAGAAATTTTGATAGGAGCAGAAGTTTGGTCCCCACAACACTCCCACAAGCTACTCTCTTCCTCCCAGAGGCATATGGCCCTCCTCCTCTTTTACTTCTGTGGTTAAACTTCACTCTTATGAATGTTATCTTCAGAAGTCGCCTGCAGCCAAGCTGACCTAACAAAATGTAAATCTAATCTTTCTGCACATGAACTATTTCAAATGACCCATTTCAAGAAAGCGAGATTTTCCCGACAATGACTATTCAAATCTTCTGTGAGGTAATGTTTCATTGTTTAGAATTCATTTTCTTAATGTTGCAATTTGACTTTTCTCTAAATATCAGCATTTATTAGGTATGAAAGCCTAAGGAAATTTTGATTTCAGTTCCAATCCACAAACTCAACCATACCTCACAAAACTCAGAGATTTGGGCCTAAAAATCTGACCCTATGTGTGTTGAGTGGCTTAATCCTTCCTACTACGTGAACTATGTGGTTCCTAAGTTAGGAGAGAAATATCATGGGACATCTTTCCCATAGCAATTCCTGACCAAACAGAAAAAGACAAACATTAATTATAAGGGAAAGGCAAACAGAAGCAAGGCAAATAGAATGAGGGATCTTTCGGTGTTAAATTGTTGCATAATTAATTCCCCTACTGTAATCAGAAAGCTTACTACAGTTTAGAACTAAAACAAAAATTAATCAAAGTGGTTGGTTTTTTTTTTGTTTGTTTGTTTGGTTTTTTTTTTCTGAATAGACTGAAGTGCTAAAAGGGCAAGATTATAAAATTAACAAATGACATGCATTAGTACATTAATTACTGACCAGGTGATTGTAGTGGTGATGTCTTCTGTGAGTTGATGTTTACTTTGCACATATAGTAAATCGATATTATCAGTTTACAGCAAAATGTTCTTACTCTGGCAGCACAAAATTGCTCAGTGACACAAAATAGAAAGCAAAAACCACAGGCAAATGTGCACTCACATTCACAGCTCACTAATCGCTCCAGCATTCTCCTCTGCTTCTGCACAGACTTTGGGACTGGGCCAGGTTGCTTCTCACCATCTGGTTCAATAAACAGAAGTTTATGGAAAGCCAAAACAATCAATTGAAGTGACTGAACAATAACTGGAATGTTCTTCAAGCTGCTGTATTTGAAGAATGGCATTTCCTCCAAGTCAGGAAAAGACAAATAGACGTATTAAGGTGGCTACACAGCCTTCTATATTCCTCATACTGTATTAGAAACAGGGAACAGCATTGACACAGCTAATACTTAGTGCTGTAATGGCAATGAGCCATGTGTCTTGAAGGCTGGTTTTGTAGATTGAAATATCCTAGGAAGATATCCTCAGGATGATTATTTAGAAAAAGATAAAACTAAAAATAATAGTAACTAGCAAATCCCACAGCAAAGTCATAAAAGATTTCTTTTCCAAGGACAGTAAGTTTCACATGAATTTATTTTTAATATTTGGTTACTTGAATGAGTGTTTAACTGAGTCAAAACCTACAGCAGGAGCTGCCAGGCAGGCCTTTTTGAACTACACTGGTCCAGAGAACAGAGTTATTGAAAAAGAATTAGAGTCTTTAACAGTTGTTTTTTCTGAAGCAGACCACATTTACTGTCATCTCAAGCCTGACTGTTTATGAAGTTTTTCAGGTTTCCAGCTGTATTCTGTCTGTATATCTGGATTTTATCAATACCATGAATGAGTTCATAAACAAACCTTCATTGTCAACTTGCCCAACATTTTCCAATAGTTCAGACACCGCTAATTGCTTCTTCTTTTTCGGGTTTAATTTCCAGTACATAACCAAGGCAGCTTTCCTCACAGCTCTCTCTAAGTCAGTCTCAGATGATAACTTTCTCACTTCTTGCTCATTTTCAGAAGTGATGCCTTAAAAAAAAAGGAAAATACATTACACTATTATCCCACACCATGCAGAAATAACAGATTTGCCCACAATTTATTTTTACTCTGTCTCATCTTAAACTTTTCAAGTTTTATTCAATCTTGACTGCCTATGTAAATCACTGAAATGCCTTTCTGTGCCCACTCTTATCAAAATCTAATCACTTTCCTTGTTTCATCTGTGCTTCAAAGACCATGTATGACATGCATTATCCTTAAGTCTTGCTTCAAGTTTTTGAAGTACATTATTTCAGGCAAAAGGTGGTACACGGATGGCATGTAAAAGGCCACAAGAATTTAATGAAAGTTGTGGATTACTTTTTTTTCTGTTCTGTATTTTAGAGTTCAGGTAGTTGGCAGATGAGGAGACCATTGCAAGCGTGGGAAGTAACATGAAGGAAGATGTGCATCTTAAAGCGGGAGAAGACACTGAAGAAAGACCAATTAGGAGAGAGGCAAGAGTGGAACAACAGTAGATAATGTAGGTGGTGTGTGGTTATGTATGACCTTCCCAGTCAAAGACAAGAAGTTTCAATGAAAGGTGAGAAGGGGAAGCTGAGAAGGTATGAATTACATGAAGGAATGTATACAAATAATTAATATAACTGCTGTTACGAGCAGTATCAGTAGTTAATGCTTTTTAGATCACCTGTTAGAACAGGCTGCCAGCAGCTACCAACATAATTTTGCTGTGCACATTCCCATCACATTTTAACCCCTCTTCAGTGTTAAAATGAGTGTAGGATTAATTTAGACAAAGTGGGAAGAGCAGGCATGAAGTCCCAGAGAACCATACCTCTTCTGTCTGCCAGGCACCTACGCAACAGTTTGACAGCTTCTCTTCGACCTTGCTTAGCAGCAAGGATGAACCAGTCAACAGCACTACAACTGTTAAGTTCTTCATCCTCCTCTTCTGCTAATCTTAAGAAGTGTTTCCCCACCTAGAATAAGTAAGGAACAGAATTCCTTCAATTACTGAAATACACTCTGTCTCTCTCCTCCCACTCTCTGGTACTTGGCTAGAATAAAATCCCTTTGAACAAAAGGTCAAAACATTTGCTCCTAGCACTAAGGAACATAGCTGTAAGTCGATCTTCTGCAGGGAAAGATCAGTTTCCAGATCTAGAAGCAAATCAGAACGACAACACATTTGGTCAGCTCAGTGAATCAGTTGCCATTTGTCTTCAGGCATCTAGCAGGACCAGGTAAAGCTCCCGGTGTTAAAAGTTTTCTTTAAAAGGTTATCTTGTTTTTCAACAGACAGACAACACTGGCCTCATTTTAGAAACATAAAAACTAAGTTTAATCATCTGGTCTCAGTGACTTTCAGAAAATTCATCATCTACTCCCTCAAAAAAATCCCAACCAACAACCTTTACAGAACACTTCTTCAAAATCTAAGCACCTAGAAAAATACTTTCCCTTTATCTTGATTACAGAATGACAGGCTTTTGTGTATATTAAAGGTTTTGTAGTGGAAAAAGGCCACCTTCATGTTCTGTAACACAAGTCAAGGCTTTCTCCTGGAAGGTCTGCCAGCTCCCTCTGAACATGCCCTGTGTGACAGCCACCTTACAACGCCATAGCAAAGCTCCTACACAAAGCCACCTGAAGGTGGCTGCAAAGCTCTGGCCTACAGCAATCGAAGGAGGAAGCAGTGATGGGAAAAGGTACTAATCTCAGATTTGTCATTGTAGTGATCTGGGATTTTCTCTTTTCCGTGGTGAAATGAAGTCATAGCTGCTAACAGCACGGACTTTCATACTGTACTTCTCCAAAGGCTGCTCTCACCTGTGGGCCTCGCTAGCCCAGGTGGTTATCTCAAGCAGTCCCCTTGCAGAGATCCTCCAGTTAAAGACAGAGCTGCCTTTTCTCCATTCCAGAATCCCAGATGTGGCAGTTCCATTTACATAATTGCTGCACAGCTATTTCTCAATAAGAAACTACATAAAGCTAGGGTAATGTAGCCACTTGGTGCATTTATTTCCACAGCCACTACAGGGCTTTTTTGGAATAAACTCACAGTAATAACTACAAGCCAGTGAAGCGAGTGATTTCTTGTGTTTGCCTTTGTAGCTGCCAGCAAACAACACAACAGTGCCATCCCGGATTCCCACTCCAACACAGGTGCAAAATAAAAGCAAGTTTTGCTAATCAATTCTAAAAGGGATGTGTTCACAGACTCAGAGTGCTTTGGATTGGAAGTGACCTCAAAGATCATCTAGTTCCAACAACACAGAAGACATATTTTTGGGGAGGTTCTAAAAACTCTTAGTACCCTTTCCTCAAGCCACTAGGAATATGATTGAGCAGAAAAGAAATAACTGTGTTGGGGGATAGTTCTCAGGCTGCCAATTCATCCTGAGCATAAACTGAAAGACAGTAGTCTGCTGGATCTTATGACAAGACTCCTATGGCTTGTGTGGGAATAGGAAGTGTACACAGCTGGAGAGCTCAAGGGAGGGAATGCAGGTGAAATGAATTGAGAAGGATAAAAAAAAATAATTATATTCATACATATGGCACACATCATAGGCTTAGATTATTAAGGTATTTCTTACTCAACCAGAAAGAATATTGATGGGATTTGTTTTTGTGTGGAGGAATGGGGCCAAAACGTGGATTTTACAGCAGTCATCCCCTCAAGGGTAAAGCTTCATCCTCCTTAATGCGACCAGCTGTTTCCAAGGTGAGGAATCTCGGTCTCAGGTTACAGGTCCAAGGACAGTGTGCCCCTCAGGCAAGCTGAGTTGGAGTGGGGACAGAGCCTTTTTTAACCGGCCTTAAAAAGGATTTCTTTCTCATCCCCACATCTTATTTTCATTTGGAAAAAAAGTAGCAGTCTTTGGAGAAAAGCCCAAACCACCAAGGTGTGTGTAGGAGAACATCATTGCTCCCTTTTGCCATCAAAACTGTGGCTGGAAAAGAATGCTCAAGTAAAACACTAACCATGTTAAGCAAATTAAAACTCTTCTAAACAACTTCAAGCTACTTATACTAGACCAATAAATGACACAAAGGGATGCGATGGAAAACGGGTGCAATTTTTCTAAAGCCTAAGGGACGCCTGAAGTGCCAATACAAAGAGGGACAGAACTGCTATTATTAATTCAGTTCTACCAGCCATTACACAAGTAAAGGTAGCCACATTTCAATAAACAAGAGGGTTCTTTTCTAAAATGTCCTAGTTAAACCAAGAAATCCTATGAGAGCAAAACATCAAGCAAGCTCTGCCTTTGCTAAAGCACCAGAAGGGCACAGTTTCTTCCACAGAATCCAGCCTAATAGTTCTGGTGTCTTTGTGTATAGTGTGGTACTGAAATAAGAGAATTTAACAGTTTTTATCTGCATACCTTCCAAGTAACTCTGGCACACTCTTTTAAGAAGTAAGCAAAAGCAGTTCTGTTCCTTCTCCATGCACTCAGCCTATCCTCCCCATTTTCATGTGTGTCCTAAAGGCTTACTCAAGAATTAGACCTGAAGCCAGGAACACTCCCATGCGAGCAGCATTTCTCAAGGCAGAGAAACCATTTGGCATCACCTTTCTTTGTATACTTTAATATCAAAACAGATAGAATTTGACTAAAGGAGAGAGAGAAGCTCTGCAGCAGGTAGTGCTATTTATGGAATTAAGAACAAACAAGACTGGACAAAGAGCATCTGTTATTACCTCTGTTTGTGCTTTTGCTTCTCCAGCTTTGGCCCTCTCAAGCAGTTCCTCAAAGAGCACTTCAGGTTCTTCCTTCATGCCCTCTACAAATTAATTTGATAAAGAAAATTGTTTACTTGCAGTATTTGAAGGTACTTTATAAATCATTGCTATATGTGCTTAAAGAATTGAAGTACCATAAATAGAAAAAAAAAAACAAAAATCCATCACAAGTGTTTTGCAAGAACAGCGGAAATTAACTTGTTACAATATTTACACTGCAATTCAGAGTTTGTACTTCAGCCTACTTACCCTTACAAATACCTTGTTATTTGGCACTTGCCACAAGATGACTGACACACAGAGTTTGCAGTTTCTCATTTATTATCACAGCATTCTCAACAGAAGAATATTTCTTAGGATAAATATGAGCACACGTGGAAGATGTAGTATGGATCAGTTTTGTACTATTATTGATAACACTTCAGGCTTTTACCTGGCAGCCTCTTTATTTAGCAGTGGAGCCATTTCAAGAGTTTTGGTAATTTAACCAGCCTTTAAAACACGTTCAGTACATTTGAAAGCTGACCTCCTCAGTCCTTGGAGCACAGAAACTAACAACAATTGCACTTTATAAGCCTCACTGTTTTCTGTCTGGCTTCACACCCATAGCTAATTTTTTCTTCTTTCCTATCTACTCTATATACAGACTTAACTTTTTTCTTCAAAACCAACATATCCTCCAGTCAATCACAAAAAAACCCCAAAACCCTGAGAGCTTTGTATGTCATCCAGTGCTTGTAAAGAATATTGTGCTGCATGCTGCTGGGGTGAAGAATAAGCGTAATGGGCAAGGTGAGAAAGACCAAACCTATTGAGATGACAAATTAGTTTGAAAGAATTTTAGAAGAGAAAAGTCAACACAATTCATACACTTTAAGCTGGGCAAATGCAAGAAAGGAGAAGATCATTGAGTAAGAACAGCAGTTTTACCAGCCAGCCTAAAACTGGAGTTATAAAGGAAGATCCAGACTCAATGGTAAGCACCAAAGCCTGGTCCATATGCAGCACATTAACCCAAAAGACCACCACACCCACCATGACACTTGGCAGCTACATGCTGCAGACAAAGACAGAATGAGAAAGTGTGGTTTGGAAGGAAATCTTCCAAATGTAGGCAACTGACCAAGAGAAGCTTTCTGGCATGCACTCAAGATCATGGATTTCAGTCTCTACCTAATTTGGGCAGCAAATCCAGGAGAAGCTTGTGAGCAGCCCTGCTAGCCAAGGTGCCATTCAGTATTGGTGCTCTCTCAAAAACTGGGAGGAAGGCAGAAATTAAAACCTATTCCAAATAGTCTCCTGAAGAACAGGGCTACTAACATTCTTTAACATCCCTGGTACTGGGACTATTTCCAAACAAGAATAGGCTACAAGCCAATGCTTTCATTAAAATGGATTAATTTTAACAAGAGCAAACCATGAAGTTTTCTCCTTCATCATGCTACAGTTTTGTCTGCAAAGCTATACTTGGAAAAATAATAACAGCAGACTATAACATGTTGTCTGGTTAAACAAGGCATGCAATGAAAAATAATTTTCATTTAGTGCTCAGTCTTTTCAGAAAGTTGTAAAAATATTGTTGTAAAATAGGCAAACAGCATCTCAGCACAATTAACCACTTAATCTCCTTACTCTGATATATAACCAACAGGGTGGAACTTTAAACAAGTCAGAAGACTGCTTTCCAAAAGGCACCACTCACAGCAGCAAACATCACTCAGAGGCATTCCGCTTACAATAAACAAGAAGTTAGAAAAAAGAGCATATTCTTTGAAAGAAACATAATATTCATCTGTCTATCTCACCCAAATAAGGCAGGTCACACAGTGATTTTCTGTTTCTTCCTGAGCTTCCCCATTCATTAACTTTATATCACAACTTCTGCAGCAAGTCCTGGCTATAGGTTTTTTTTTCCCCCTCTCCGTTTAGCATTTTTTACACCTTGAGAAGACACCACCACAAATATTTTGCATGAAGCAATATAGGAGATGCAGTCAGAACTAAGTGTTTGAATTTATACACACGCACACAAAAGCAATTTGCTAAACTGATGTAAGCCCTAATAAGAAAGGCAGCTTTCTGGCAAGCTTCCTTTCTCTTCTGCTCCACTTGCCACCCCTGAGTATGCACGGCTCTGACCCCTTCCATCTCTTGTTCAGATGAATGTCTGTTAGTTAAGAACACATACTAAAACCAGAATACAGGGTTATTCCTCTAGTTCTAGGGCAAGTGGAGAAAAGCAAGTTGTAGAGTGTTACAGAGATGAAACAGAATAGCTTTAGTACTGCAGTGTTCCATAACAAGCAATACCTTTCTTTGCTTAAAGGATAAGCAAGAGTATAAATAAGAATAAAGCATGAACAACTCAAGTTTCATGGTTGCCATATCAATTTATTTTCTCTTACAGTATGTAGGTCAGTCTCTGAAAGTAAAAAGTCTAAAATACAGTCAAAGTTTGTTTTGGAACCAGGATGGGCAACATACACTTTCTTTCAATTCAGCTCTACAGTAGAACAATAAACACTGCACCCACCATAAAATAGCATAAAAAGTGGTGATCTATAACTTACCACCCTTGATCTTGAGTGTGGTTTTAGTCAGAAAATGTCTTGATGTGTATTCCACCCACATAAAACACTGTAATATAAAGGCTGTCAGTAGAAGCTTTTATTTTCCTGCTTTGCTAAAACCTCACATCTATTTAATGTCAAATTTTACTGTCTTGAACATAAGAATTTCCAGAAAAAAAGGAACATTCATTTTGCAGAAGTTCATGCATCTTTTATGACAATTAAAATAGACTTCACTAGCTGTTGTGTGTCAGGTGCATTTATGTAAGTCAATGAAGGCTATCAGTTATTCAAGGTTTACCAGCACTGCAGTCATTCAACTGAAAGCAGCCAAGCAAAACCAGACAAGTTTTAGAGGGCACACTGCATACATATAAGAAACAAATTAAGACAGCACCAGTACATGGAAAGGTAGTTAGTACTTCATAATTGACTGTAATTCCTACCCTGCCACCAAGACACTATGTAAATTGTAGTTTGTCATCAGGAATAAGTTATTTACAGTAAGGGTGGTAAGACAATGCTGTCCAGGCCCAGCCAGACTGGCTGAGGGCTTGAACAAGCTGGTCTAGTGGAACGTGTCCCTGCCCATTCCAGAGGCATTAAGGTCCCTTCCAACCCAAACCATTCTAAGAAACTATGAAATCAGGCTGCTCTGCACCTCAGCTCCTAATATACAAAACCAGCCTTCATGGAGACAGATGACTCAGCACAAATTAATTAGTGGATATTGGAACAATGGCATTATTAATAGGTTTTTTAAAAAGTTTTACTTTCATGTGTGGTTAAATCTTAAGGTAAAAGATATAGTATCCTTTAATGTTTTCTATACCATTAAAAAAAGAAGTGGGAAAAAAAATTTTGATCTGCAAAGGATGAAGCAGATGCATTTCTGAGTCTGCTGAATTTATGTCCTCATACTAAAGAAAGTATTTTAAACCTCTGAAGGGCTATAGAAATATCCACTTTTGATATTCAGGCTTTTCATTGAACAGGTTAAAGCTGTCACTTAAGCCCTACTTTATTAAAGCACTTATTAAAAAAGATTCACTACAATGAAACTGATAAAGGTTTGCTTGCATTTCACAGCCATAGA
This sequence comes from Eubucco bourcierii, assembly GCA_013396675.1. NCBI lineage: Eukaryota > Metazoa > Chordata > Aves > Piciformes > Ramphastidae > Eubucco > Eubucco bourcierii. Next base: position 378,572 of record VWZE01007081.1, on the reverse strand, counting down.
GAGCATTTCAAGCTGCATATTATTAGCTGAAAGATTTCAAAGATGCAATCAAAACATTACTAGTAATTTCTGTTTACTAGTAAGAAGTATGTTTTACAATTCCAGAAGAGACAGGCTGATCAAAACTGAAGATTACTGTTTACTTTCTGAAATGATACACATTACTTGGGTAAAGTAAGATCCCAATTTTGAGTCCAGCTTCGCTGCTATGGGCTTAAGTGGGAATACAGCATTCATTTCAGAATAGGCAGGCATTTTTACTGTTTCTGTTAGGTTTTGATCAAAAATAGGAAATGCTGCAAAAGGAAACACTGCAGTTCTTAATACTCTGCAGCACTATGTCCCCTACCTCTCATAATAACACAAAGACAAGCACTCAGTAGCAGGGTTTGGCCCAAGATAACAGCATTTAACATTCATCTTCCGTCCTTTTGACGTAATCTTCCTCCCTCTAGGAATTAATCATTCATCAATTAACAAGTATAATCTTCATTGTTTTACTACAAACCAACAAACTCCTCACCATTCACACAGGTTTTTAAAGGAAGGATTTACACAACCTAGGTAAGAAATCTTTTGTGCAAAACATTTTGTAGACAGAGTACAATGGAGTGGCCATAAAATTTCCCTCCCAGCACTCCAGCACAATAAATTCTAATCTTTCTAATGTCCTACATAGAGATAACTGAAACACATCATTTGTGCATCATTCTATTTAGCTTGACTTGTCACAAGGTGTCAAACACCATTCTATTATTTATTTTGCAAATACTTAAGGCAAACATTCTTTAAAAACAACTTAAAATACATTGCATGATTTCCAATCATGAACTCCAAAGTATTTAAAGACACATCATAATCTTTGCATATAAGGAAAGACATTGAGATGGATATATACACACAGAGTGCACTCAGTCATCCCATTAAAGTTTTTTTCATGCAGAAAGAGTCAATAGACTGCATACTGAAAAGGAAAATGGTTTGCTGATTCACTTTCCTACCAACAGAAACATATTAAGGCTCTCAGCAGAGTGGATTCACCTAGGACACAGGAGTTTTAGCACCTCCCCCTGAGCTGGTGCACACAGCTCTTTCTTTGTAGGTCACAGCTACAGCACCCAAATTCTCCAGATAAAAGGAGAAAGATCATAAACAACAACTATGGTATTTTAAAGGATCACAGTCCCTTGTGTCTTTTGAGCTCAAGATCTTATTTGTTCAAGCAGTTATTGGGGGCCAGCCACAAGACAGTTCTGTTATTACACACACCAGATCAATTTTTTTTTTTAATGCAAACAGAAGCTGGGCACTTCCAAATGCTTTGAACAGTGGAAAGCTAATTGGAACAGAAGAAAAAACTGGAAACAGTTTCTCAGACAAAAATAATGAAGAGAAAGTATTCTTAAAAAATATATAAGCTTAAAAGAAATTACATGTTTTCCAAGTGAATATTAAAGCTGCATGGAAACTCTGCTGAACAAAAGATTAATGCATTAAGCAACACCCACACGAAGCGCATGAAGGAAGCCTGTATGGCATACACACTTTATATGATCATGACAACAAGCATTCATTTGGGCTCAGGAAAAAAAAAAAAAAAAAAGTGACAAGGACATGAAGGAGGAGGAGGAAAAACCCCATATGTTGGGGAGAACAAAAGATCTGAAATGACAAGACATGAAACAAGATTTCTGGCTTGGCCATCCTGTTCCATCAGTATAACAAGTGTTTCTGAAGTGACTGAAAACAGCCAGGAAGAGCTAAGTACATGCACGGTACATCTGACACACGCAGTCCTGGCCTGTGATAAAACACTTCCAGGCTCACTAAATACACACCTAGCAAAGTACATACATATTCTTCCCATTTCAGAAGATCTGACAGTTGCCAGAGATGGGAATTGGTATAATTGTTTCGCTCAGTTTTCAGGGCCAGCTTGGTAAGTAGCCTATCTCATAACTGATCTTGCAAATTTTAGGGTTGCTTTTTAAATACAGGATTTTAAATGAAGTTCTTTTGATCTGTTGTTTGAATGAACACGACTAAGACAAACTGAGAAAAATCAGACCAGCAAAAAGCAGCAATAACAACCTCAACTACCTCGCAGAAAGTATCACATTCAATACATACACATCATCATTCAATCACACATCAGTAACAGGATCTAAGACATGTAATAAATAACCTTCATAAGGTCATGTAATAAATAACCTTCATAAGGTAAGTGGTCAGAGAAACCGAGACAGGAATTATTTCTAATTGGGCAATGAACAGAACCTAGTTCAAGAGGCCCCTCCTGTAACAGCAAGTTAGATTCAGTACCCAGACAGGAGTGTCAGAAGCAGAAAATCTGCTACAGTCATATGTAAAAACAAAGACAGATGGAAAAAAGGGAGGAGGAGAAAAAGTTCTTAGAAATAAGAATGCATCATTGTGAAGTTAAGGTCATGGCAAAACAAAGAAAATGAGGCATCTTAAAAGCCAAGCATTCAACTGCTAAAGACAGTGCACCTGCAAAAACTGTTTGCAGACTGCTTTGAAATATTAGCATCTTGTGGCTCTGGCCAACTGATTGGGATTTACAAACCGCTGCTCTAAGGGAATTCTGTCTCCCACTCCTCTGCTTTCATTGGTTTTGCTCTCTATTGCTCCAATATTTACCTTTGGTAGTGTACATTCAGAAAGAGATGCTGTTACAGCTTCTTATGAAGTCAGCAGAGATCTCACTGTACAGTTAAAAGCTGTAACAGGACTGTATTGAATCATCACAAAGAAACAAAGTATGACTGAAAGATCAGAAACAACAGCCAGCCTGTCACAAACATAAAGCAGTTCATTTGTTTAGAAGACTAGCTAGATTTACTTTTGAGGTTCCAAATTAATACACTAGCTATAAAAAATAATTTTCTTGTGGAGTTTTACCAACAGCTCAATTTCTAATATGAAGCAAATTTTACGTTGTTAAAATATAAAGATTTTATAAAACGTGGTAAGAAATAAGCAACACAAATGCAAGCACAAAATAAGCAACACAGGCATTTTATTACAGATTTTTCACAATGAAACAATCTTTCTGGAATGTCAAAAGCATACACATACTATAGATAAAATAAAAACCCTTCCATTTGCTAGCAGATGCTATGCAATGTACCTCCAAAGTGAAAGATGCCTGATTTATCTCTGTCTTTCAAGAAAAAGATTTGAACTTCTCATCCATAGGTGGATGTCTATTATCAATGTGCTCCTAGAAAAAAAGTTAATGTGTGCATTTTGTAACAAAAATGTAGATTCTAACAGCTTTTGTATGTCACTGGATTGTTGAGCTTTCAGCAGAGCCCGTTTGAGCCTCTAGAGAAATCCTCCTACTCACTCTCCCCAATCTCCAGAAGTTCAGTGATATTGTGTGGCAGTACCTATGTAGGAGTAAAGTTTCTGGCAAGACTGACATTTCACTTAAAAGCAGGCATCAAGCATCACATCATAAACATGATCAGTACAGACAGAATAAAACCAGACAAAAGGAACTCATTGGAGAGCAAGAAATACTTTGTACAACAAACGTGGCTTTGAGGAGAGGTTTTATTAACTTTAGATGCTATTTGCTCATCTAAGTATTATGAATCCTTCCACACACCCAGAAGCCTCCTAGATTCTTAACGACAAAGTAAGGGCTTGGTACAGCTCAGAGTACATTGCATGTTTTCCTTCTATGCAGTTCAGCATCCATGATTAGATCTTAAGATGATCTTGCTTGCCACGAGAACAGTTACAAATATCGATATTAGCACAGCCAGGCATTCTATTTTTGAAGGTGGTAACAGGGATGGGAGAGAAGAGAGTAACATTTGTTTACTGAGGTGCTGAAGTCTAGGACTCAACTCTGCTTTCTCTGGGAGCAGCAATGCATTTGTAGATGTGATAAGAGTCTTAGGCACACCACAGCTGCAAGTCACCAAATAGCATTCAACTGAAAGGGAAAAATTTCTGCACCCCCAAAAAATGAAGACAAATTGTNAAAAAAAAAAAAAAAAAAAAAAAAAAAGCAAGCATGTAGGTGGAAGATTAAGAGTGATGATATTATGCAGACTATAAATTTTCAAAGTAGAAGAAAAACTATTCTTAAAAGGTTGTTTCTTTCTATCATAGCTATTATTGTACATTGATCAGTTCAAGTCATTAAAATAATTTTAAACACAACTAATGAAAGAGTGGTGCTGCTTTTTCCATGCAGGCAAGAATCCTGTATGGATCAATTGGCATAAATGTAACACATTCCAGAACCAGAGAGTTTAAAAATACATAATACATAAGAGTAATTACAGGTAAATTTTGAAGGGGCATTAATAAACTGACAGATAAATTGCTAAGTAATTAATTCTTCAATGCATCATCATCCCCTAACAATCAAAAGATTTTTCTGATTTCTTCAGGCTCTGCACAAACATTTCACTTTGCCTCAAGAGATTGGCTGTACAAGTAACCTGCCAGAAAAAAAAACCTCCATAGAAGTGCTAAAAGAGAGCTCTGAAGGAAAGGCTCTTTGGAACCTGAAGTGGAAGAGACTAACACTCAGAAAATATTTGTAAACTAGAGGGGCTCTCTATTTGTTAGCTATCGTTTAGCAATGCTTTGGAGATGCACTGTTGTACATTGTTACAACGCACAGTAAACTGTTTAGAGGAATTTTTAGGTACTGTTTATAAATTCTAAGTCACACAATTTATAAAATAGTCCCAAGAGATACAAAAAGCCCCTCATAACCTTCCTAAAAACAAGCAGAACTCTGCGCTCTGCAAACAAAACACAAGAAACTGATTTCTGCCTGCAAAGCTCTTGGTACAAACACCTTCCCTACATGCTCTCAGCTCTAGAACAAGAGATTTATGCTTATTTCCTTAACAGCAAAACCAGAACAAAAATTAATTCCTTAACCAAAGAGATGCTTCTTCATGCACTGAGACTTAGTTCTTTTGCAATGCTCTCATAAATTCCCAAACTCTCCCTTTTGCTTATTCCTCTCTGACCTTACTGGTACATTGATGATGTAAAAAACAAACAAAATCTGTTTTGTCCACATAAAACATCAGGGCTCTGTCTGAAGGCAGGAGGATGCATAGATTGGATGAAATAGTTGCCAAAAAGTATGTAGTAGGTGGACAGAAATGAGGGATCTGTGCATCTGGGAGGTACAGAAGTGTCTTAGGACATTCAAGTCTCAATCTTTTTCAACTTCACCTGACTTCCTTACCTGATAGGCACTGGTCTTCCCTGCCAGACTCCATGCTCTTCTTGGCACAGACTACTAAAATAATGGCAGAACTTTTTTTTGCTGAAGCAACTGGCAACATGCCTGTAATTTGCTTACATGATCACTGATGACTCAATGGTTTTAAACTTTCAGCAGCCCTAATTAGTAGCGTTACGTGCTTTTCTCACTAATAAACTTCCTGTCCAGGAACATCCTTGAGAGAGCAACAATTTAATTTTTTTTTTTTTTTAAATCTTTAAACATAATAGTTGATGTATTGATATTGATTCCATTCCTAACACACACACACACACACACAAAACCACAATAACTTACACAGGGAGAATGTTTCTAGAGAATGCAATGTCTTTGGATAGAAATAAGAAAGCTCTTCTGTTCCTTTTCAAACCAACAAAAACAAGCTCAACATTTGAATTTGTTTTCCATTAAATTCATATTTGATTTGCACAATAAATTCTTTAAGCATTGTTGCCTCCCATTGTGAAATGAATTACACAAGGAGTAACAAAAAGACTACTTAATGATAAGTTAGCAGAAGACAGTGTGAAAGATTGCCAAGAAAACAAAACTATAGTATGGGAGTTTGAACCAAATGAAGTACGTGTGCAACTAAGGATGTGTGTGTGCTTAAGTGCTTTACTGAGTCAGAGCCAGGGTGTTCATTAATCTGGATAATGCTGCAGCAGATGGGTGTTTCCAGGCAAACTGCTTAGCATTCACATTGATGCTATAGCCTTACACACAGCATACACAAGTAAAGATTAGAAGAAAAAGAACAGATCACAAATACAGATACCTTGGCAAGAATCACCAAATGGCTGAGGTTGAAAGTGACCTCTGGAGGTCATCAGCTCAAATTCCCCTCCCTGCTCATGCAGGGTGACCTACAGCTGGTTGCCCAGGACCATGTTCAGACAGCTTCTGAGTGCTTGGTCATTATTGTGCCAGTGCTTGGTCATCCTCGTAGTGAAAACAAACAAACAAACCCATGGCAACAAACAAAACCAAAAAACCAGAAGTGTCTCTTGATGTTTGGAGGGAATCACTCCTGTTTCAGTTTGTTTTCACTGCCTCTAGTCTTGTCACTGGGCACCACCAGAAAGAGCCTGGCTCTGCCCTCAAGTGTTCATGGACATTTGGAAAGATCCCCCTGAACTTTCTCTTCTCTAAGCTGAACCCAAACTCTCTCAGCCTTTCCTCAAAGGACAGATGCAGCAGCCCCTTCACTGTTTTAGCAGCCCTTTGTTGGACACTCTCCAGTATTTCCATGTCTCTCTTGTACTGGGGAGCTCAGAACTGGACACAGCACTGTGTTCAATTTGGAGTTCCCCAGTACAAGAGAGACATGGTGTGCCTCACCAGGTGTGGCCTCACCAGTGCTGAGCAGAGGGGAAGAATCACCTCCCTCCACCTGTTGGCAATGCCCTGTCTAATACAGCCTAGGACAAAGGACCTTTGTCACTTGTTACTCCCTCTCCAAAAAGCATAGCTGATTTATTACAAAATAAATTACTTCTACTACAAATTTAAATTTCTAGTTAAATTTAAATTTCATGCAAGATATTTCAGTCACAAATAAAGAGGAATGTTCAACTTATTTAATAACATATATTGAAGTCACTTTCTGTACAGCAATGTGCTGGTCTTTCCTGTCCCCTTGCAGTGAGTCATAATCATACTGACACACAGTATGCATTAAGAGTAACTGATTTCTTAATCTATAGAGAAAGAAGTTAGAACAGGCCTTTCCACAACATGATCTACTGCATGTGCCCTTTATCACAACCAAACCACATCACAGCTTTTACAGTGGGTGAGATGACAGAGCTGGTCATGATACGCAGAGGCATGATAGAAATTAGGGTATCCATCAAAATTATCTGGAACGTGCCTTTTAGGAACAAAGAAGCCAGAAGGTTCTAGCTGTCAGTTTTGAATTGGGTGCAAACAGTAGATGTGCCAACACAGTCACATTATTGGGCTGAACTGTGTGTAGCTCAGCTGTATTTGATACACACCACTGTAAATATTCACAGATGTAAAACTCTTGGATAGCCTTACATCCTTCATCGGAACAACTCAAGATTTGTGAATCCAAGGGCATGCACAGGGCACGCAAGCAGCCTCAGTATCAAAAGTACAGTTTTAGAGAAAGCACAGTAATTTTAGAAGACCTTGAACACAGGGCCTTTTTGCATGAGTGTTAGACTACAAACAATTTAAAACTGGAACTCTCAAGTGAATACAGAAGCCAAATATTTCTCTTTCTGCCTTTTACACAAGGCATTTCTCTTATCAGTTTTCACAGTCTGAAACTCAATGGTTTCACAGTGAAGGGAAAAAAAGTATCATTCTGCTTCTCAGGGCACATCATGATTCTTGATCCAACTTATCTACCTGCTAACCTTCACTACTTCTGCTCTGGTTTCATATATCAGTTTACTACTCCCTCAGTCTCCAGTACAGTTGTATCTATTCATCCACATTAGAATGCATATTAAAGCTATATTTAACATGAGATCTAGCCAACTAATTAAATCAAAATGTTACATTAAATTACGTTTAATTCATGCCAAGTTTCCAAACAAGCTTCCTTCCTGTTGTTCTGTGCATAAGAAAAATCAGTTGGGAAATCTTGAAAATACACACAAAGCGATCTCCATAACAACATGTTGAAAGAAACTGGAGATTTATTTTCGTATTTTACCACATCTCTTTACACAGAGATTAGAATACATAAATAAAAGGTCTCCCAATGTTTAACATAAGACATTGGCATAAAAATTGCTTTCATACTTACCATTTTTTTCAGTTTTCTCCCTGCTATGGGAGTAGCCAGGAAGTGAAGAAGAAAAACTTGCAGGATCTCTTGAAGATGGTCCAGATCTCCGATTGCTCTCACTCTGGTCTGCAGCAGCAGCATTTAGCTGGGATCTTCCAAGATGCATCTGAGAGTGAGAGGGACTTGAGGGGGGATCAGGATTCACGTTCATTTTAACTACAAAAGAAGAGAATACCGACTAATTACCAAATAGCAGGGTTACAACATAAAACCAGAGTAAAAACTTTAAATCTGAATATATTTGTACAGTTAGTGGAACAAAAAGCCTAGAAACTGGCAAGAAGGCTGATAGCAATTTCAAGATGTATTTATATATTCTTCAATCATTCCAGGCATGAGCAGTTATTGTTGAATAACTCTGACCATATATGTTTGGTGCCAGAACCATGACTGCCTGTTTTCTTAACTACATAAGAATCGATTTTCAAGCATAGATGAAGGCTAAAAATAACGAATCAATTCTGTAAATACTGCATTAAAGTATCTACTTTGAAGCTAATGTTCTACTGGGTCCTAAATTTTTATGGAGCAGTATTGACATATCTATAATGACAGAAAAACACACTTCATATCGAGAGCCTGACTAACAGGACACCTAATCAAGTGACAGAGAAGGATAAGATGAAAAGGTGAAGGAAGAGATGATGTAGAATTCCACCACCTGAAATAAGGAGAGGGACATCACCAAAAATGCTCTTTATTGGTATTTTCAACTGAAATATACACGGTCCAAAATAAACTTACGTTATTTACTACTATATCCAAGTGTATATGGTGTCTATACAAAGACCCGGCTAAGGCAGGGACACAAAGGCCTTACAACTCACAAGAGAAAGCCTTTCAGCTTTCCATGTTAGCCCTCACTTAAATGATGACAGGGTCCCTTCCCTTTCATAAAGGTGCTTACTGAAATCTCAGCTTTCACAAGTCAGGAAGCAGCAGGTGAGCATACACTGCCACAGTGTAACACACAGCAGCTCTTGTTGCTTCAGAGCAGAGCAACTTCCTTCAAGCTAAGCAGTTCCAAGGAACACTGTACAGCTACAAGCCACATTTTTTAATTGTTCATGTTCAGAATACTGACCTAAAGATATCCTCGTAAAGATGAAAGAGGTAGTCAAAACCAGAAAGATAGTACTTAACTCAGCCAACAACTTCTTCCACTTAAAGGACACTAAAAAGACAACAGGATGCTAAAAGCGCCGGCACTGTAACACATGTTCTTTGTCATTCAGACAACTTGCTTGTCAAAACTAAGCTTCCTCAAACCAGAAAGTATTTTACTGATATTAATAAATCCACTCCTGTATTAAGTTTCTACATTAAGTTATAAATAAACCAACAAAGTCACGTTCAACCTTCAAACAGTCCCAGGAAAACACAGAGATTAAAATACTTTCCCAGTAAACCAGCACGAGTATTTTTAACCATTGTACAATCACAAAAGTTACTTTGCCTCTTGACCTTAGCGTTTTGCAAGCGAGGAGCAAGGGCGGCCATAGTGCGGCTGCCCTGCGCTGCCGGCAGCGAGCGAGGATGCGGTCGCAGCGCTGCACAGCGAGACCCCCAGTCTTTCGGGGAGGAGTCCTGCCGGAAAGGGGAACAGAGCAACAAAGGCAGCTCTCCAAAACACGTGCGAGGAGCACGAAAACACTTACCCCGGTGGGAGTTAGTCAGCAAAAACATTCCCATCCCCAAAGCCACTCCGCACTTGTCCTACAAAGGACGCCACCAACTTTCCCAACTGCAGGCTCAGACTTGTAAAGCAGCGAGCCCTACGATTTGATTTTAGGATTTCTTCTGAAAGCCTGGGCTGAGAAGGCAGGGAAAGACTTTCGGGGAGCCCGAGCTGGCTCAGAAGCCAGGCTGCGGAGAAGAAAGTACCGGGGACCACCCGCAGGCCGTCCAAGCCCCGGGACACCCTCCTGGCCCGGCCGAGCCCCGTCGCCGCCGGTGACTGTGCAACTCACCGCCGCCCGGCCGCTCTCGGCGGGCAGATCGGATAGGACGGGAGACCCGGAGTTTGCTCGGCCTCGTTACCCGCCAGGTCGAGGGGTGCCGGAGCGGCGGCTGCCACCCCGGAAGGCCGGGAAGCTCCGGAGTGCAGCCGGAGCACGGCGGGGGGCAGGCCGGCAATTCGGGCCGCCCTGCCCGGGATCCCCGCCCCAAACGCTCACCGAGCCCGGCAGGGCGAAGCCACCAGCGCCCACTTCCAGCGATAACTTCCTCTGCGGCTCCAAAAACGGCTGCGAGCCAAGTGGGTCCCGCCGGGGGCCCGCAGCCCTTACGGGGCGGCCCCGNCGGTCGCTGCTGGGGTGGTGGAGGCTGGGCTTGGAGTGCCTGTTCTTCCCACGCTCCAGCAGTAGCCGGGTGGCTTGGCTATGGGGATCGAGGAGGATGGCTTCATGGAGGCCAGCTGGGGTGGGTTCGGGCATCTCCAGAACAGCAGGGAGGGCGATCCTCGGGCTCTGGAAAGGGTCCATGGGGCGGTCGACGTGAGAAGCAGGTCCCGCCGGGCAGCCAGTGCATCAGTCTCGAGCGGCCGCCGAGTGTTGCCTGGCGGCCTCCCACGGCATCAGCCCCGAGTTGTCCGAGGTGCGGATAAAGCCCTTCTCGCCAAGCAGGGCCCTTGTCTTTCTAGGGAACAGCAGGGCGGACTTGGGCCAGCTCTGCTCAAATGAACGTGGAGGCGGCAAGGGCCGGTGCCGTGTCAGCGAGGGTGGGTAAATCGGCATCCCCTGAGTCTGGCAGGATGCCTTCCAAGAGAGCGAAAGGAGCGAAGAGAATGGCATAAAAGGATGGTAACCGAGTAACTTATTCCTCATACCTCCACATACACCCGTAGTTCTGCTACATACATGGAAAACTCCTGGGCTGGTTGCGAGCTGTGAACTTTTCAAGCATTACTGCTGTATTAGTAGTAAACTGATTTAATTTTAGAAATAATAATATTACTTTGGGAGCTGCTTTAAAAGAAAAAGGTCAGTGTCCTTGGACAGTACTGTGGACAACTTCTAATTACGAACCCCCCTCAACGTCACAAACTCAAAATAGGAGTTTACATTTAAACTTAAGCCGTTCATGCAAGTAATTTAGTTACTTAGATTGTTTTTCATAAGTTCTAGGTTTGCAACAGATCATAGGATGCTACAGTACGCTCATTTTTTAAAATGCCAGTTAGATCTAACTTGTTGATATCACTTCATTTTGGGATTTTTTTATTCCTTGAATAAAAATGTGCTCCCCAGCATCTTTATTATGATTTCCTTGCCTTGGAGATTATAACAAAAATCTTCCTTTTGTCTAAAGTAAACTTGAACAAATGGGAAGTTAACCTTCTGTTTACTTCAAATTAATAAAATCTGGGGAAAAAACCCAAACAATTATTTTTAAGAAGATCATTTGCAGTCTGAGTGTTTTATCAGGTACATACAGTGCCTGTCTGGTATTATCTGCTTAGTTGTTTCTTTGGAATTACAAGAATGACTTAGATATGACAAACTTCTGTTGCAATCTGTTTCCTCTGCTATTCACATTTGTTTCAAGATATTATTTTATACAAACGATTTGATATTTAGTGGGTGTGCTTAACGGATGTAACTTGCTCAGGGAGCAGGTGGAAATGAGGGTGGTAACTGGAAAACTAAGATGGAAGTGTAAAATAAAGCCTGCCCTGCTGCTCATGCCTACTCCTTTCCAACACAAGGCACAGTCACACATGGCATAAAGCCATTTTAGAGGAACTCAAGGTTAAAACTGCCATACTCGACTATGAACCTTAACAGTGAAACTTGATGTAAAATGTATTCTGTTGTTGCTTATGGCAAATCTTCCATTGAATATGCATGATTGCCGTTGCTGAACTTGCTTAGGTTCCTGCTTAAGAAAAAAACAACTAAACTTGTGTAGTAAATGTCACACACACCTTATGTACTCATATGCACATTAAATATTAATATAAAAAATATTACTGAGATTACTGAGAGTAACCCAACCTCAAACTTGATGGCAGCTTCCATTATCAACTCTGCTAGTTGAACTTTGTCTTACACTTTATCACAAGTGATGCTGTTTGGCACTGTTATGCTTGCTTTTTGTTACAGCTACAGACAAGAAATATGCAAGTACCATAATAACTTGTAACACCTTTTTAGATTGTAGCTATGTATTATGACTGAATAGACTGGTTGAAGCTGGAAGGGACTTTTGGAGCTCATCTGATTCAACCTCTTGCTTGCGCAGGGCCACTGACAGCTGGTTGCCTACAATAGCGTTCAGATGGCTTTTCAGTATTTCCAAGGATGGAGGCTCCATAACCTCTATGGGCAACCTGTGCCAGTGCCTGGTCACCCTTGCAGTAAGTGTGTGCTTCCTGTTGTTCATACAGAACCTCCCATGTTTCTACTCTTGGTCGTTGCCTCTGGTCCTGTTGTTTGGCACCAACACTGAGAACACCCTGAATCTCTCCTCTATGCACTGTCCCTTCAGATATTTATATACATTGATAGGATCCCCTTGAGCTTTCTCTAGACTGAATGGTGGCAGCTCTCTCAGTCTTTCTTCACAGAGCAGATGCTTCAGACACTTTTGTTGGACCCTCTCCAGTCTGCCCATGTCTCTCTTGCATTATGAACCTCAGAGCTGGACACAGCACTGCAGGTGTGGCCTCACCGGTGCTGACTAGAGGGAAAATATCACCTCCCTGCATCTGCTGGTAACACTCCTAATGCATCCCAGGATATCATTACCTTGCTTTAAGGGAAGGGCGCATTCCTGGCTCACGTTCAGCCTGGTGTTCACCAGGACCCCCAGATCCTTTCTACCAAACTGCTTTCAACTGGGTGGCCCCCAGTGTGTATTGGTACGTAGGGTTGTTCCTCCTCAGGAGCTGGACTTTGTGCTTCCCCTTGTTGAAATGCATGAGGTTCCTGTCAGCCAATTAAAAAAAAAAAAATAATCCTATTGCAACAAGGACAAAATAAAAGAGCTTGCAGTTAAGCCAGTTTCTTTGTGTTAGAGAATCAATTCTCCTTTTGCAAATATTGTGTAAGCTTACAGACTGGTGTTTTTTTGACTTTAGCTGATTTCTCTAAACATTGTTTACTCAAGAGGTGATAAAACGTAGTAAGAATGATTGCCTGAACATCTGAGGTGCAGTACTGAGATGCAGACTGAAATTAGCTGCTTTTCCACAAATTCATCAATGAGTTCTAGAAATATACTTGAACTGGGCCATCTAATGATCTAAGCACCTCCTATATCATTGCTATTAAACTGCATGTGATACAAACGGACAATTTCATGTTCTGTTGTGAAATTCTTATTTCAGCATTTTGAGGTGTGTAATGTTGAAATGTTTTGAAGGCTATCTCTTAGACATTGCTGGCATACAAGTGGTGGCTCAGTGGGCCAGAAGAAAAACTGACTGCTTAGTCAAACTGTTCCTAAAACACAGAGAAAAACCAGCAAATATCCAAGAAAATAAACCTGCATGAGGTATGAATCATTCCAGTGAATCACCTTCAATTCTGTAGGTTTGTCACATTCTCTGTGAATATGGGTCCATTTCTTTAGTCCATAATCCATTCAGAAACAACTTTGGTACTTCTGGACTGTATTAATTGTAGCAAAAAATACTATCAACGGTGCTCTTGTAAGGGTAAGTAGTTGTGAAAGGAAGGACTTTATGAAAACATCTGGGTGATGCTAAAAAGCCTGTACTAAAAGCTGTCTCAAAGAGCATCTCTTCTTTTGCCACACCTTACCCATTAAGAGAACAGCTATTACCTCAAAATAGTAGGGTTTGTTGTTTACTCTGTTACACCCATTTTAGCATTGTAATTTAATTGATGGAAACATTACATCATCATAAAATTACTGGAATAAAAGCTCTATCATACCTCATGAGCAGCTGCTACTATTGTTTCATTAGACTAAGGATTGAGCTAAAAACTTGAATTTGAACATAAATGCAGAAACATTTATTTATTTATAGACAGTGTATAAATCTGAAGTAGGTATTTTCTATCAGAAAGGGCATTACAGTAAACATACTGAGATGATAGATATGCAGTCTGGAGAATGAAAAGTATGATGTCAGCAACTAAGATGTTAGTGCCATTTCGATTGGATATATGTGAGATAGAATGAAAGGCAAGAGTGGGATGAAATGGAAAGAAAAACACAAGAAGGTGGGCACAAAAAGCGGGTACAAATAGGAATGAAGAAGTTTTGTGAAGATGGGAATGACGACTCTTCTTCCCAGATCTCACCTTGGGGTTCGAGTAGCTCTTGCATAAGTACCTATTTTCATGTGCTAAAGTATGTAGAGTAACTTGAGCATCTTGCCCTATCCACTGCTCTTTTAACCTCTCTTTGTTCCACTGTCTTTATGCCAAATACTCTGGATGGCAGTATGCAAGTAGTGCTGAGCAGCGTTGCTTTGTATAAAAAAGCAACACTCATTCTCCCATCAGCTCTCTGAGCTGAGAAGAAAGGGTCAGTATTTTCCTTTTCATTAATACCTATGCTATAGGTGACTTAGGTGGCATCAGATGTTCAGTTTTACACTTCTCTCTCAGCTGCCTTTTCTAATCATGGACATACACTGTGAAAGAGGAAAAGATTTTAAAAACAGGCACAGGCACAATCATATTCACACAGATAATAATTAAGTTTGTGAAGGTGTGACAGAGCAGCTGTTGGGAGGTAAGCTGTGGGTTAGCTGCATTCCTTAGAGCAAGTGAAGAAAAATGTGCTCCTCTTTCGCCTCCCTGAATGTTCAATTTGTTCTTTTCACAGCTTCACTCTGAAGCAGATACTGATTTCATTGCTAATCCGCAATCTAAATGGGACTTGGCTCTCTAATGCCTGAAGCAGCAGTGGAATCAAAGTTGCGCTTCTGCTACAGTGGAGAAAATAGGGCAGTTTTCTTGGAGGGATGGAACATTACCTCACATGTTTATATATGGAAAAATAGCAACAGATATCAAAGAAGTCTGGAACTCATGAATCAGTTTGATCTTGCTAGAGATGAAATTTGGTCTAAAATTAAACTGAACGTACATGAACACTAAGCGTTTTTTATTGGAGTAACTCGTTACTCTACAGTTTGTAAGTACTTTGTGAGTAAATGTGGTTGCATTACAAAGTACCATGATCCTCCTCAAACACATTAACACAGACGATTTTGCATCAGCCTTTCAAATTTGAATGTATGTCACAAACGTCATCTTGTAACTTGGTCTCTTAGTGATCTTTCCTGTGCAAGTGGAGCACAATCTTTTGCTCACAGTGACCTCTAGTGTGAATGAATAAACCAGTCCAGTGCAATCCAAGGTGATGCAGGTAGAGCATCATCTGCGTTCATCCTGGTACCTGCTTGAAGGGACACGTGTGCCATCTGTTTGATGTTTGACAGACTATTTTATGGATTAAGCAATCATGCAAACCATGAACAAGAAACTGTAGAACCAAATAACTGTCCCCTTAGCCATACCACATAAAGAATTTAGAGATCTTTCATTCTTCCTCTGTGAGTTTTACTTTTGTCTTTATTCAAACCTCCATGCATTATTCAGATAATTTCCAGCATTCCCAAGTGCAAGAGTTTGCTTTTACTTTCTGAAGCATACTTTGTGTGAGAGAGACAAATCAGAGGGCAGCGATGCAAGAATTTCTATGGGGACTGCTGTAAAATGCAGAGTCTCCACACTCTGACCCTAATATAGTTATTAATTGACCTCAATATATTAAATACATTTTTTTTTCATCTAAGTACACTGGAGTAACCATTCCCCACTCTTTTCTTCTGCAGAACAATTGGAATGAGAAAACAAACTCTCAAGCAAAGAGTTTTCTGTTTAATTTCTCCCAGACTGAGGACAAAAGAAGAAAGTGGAGCAGATCATTATAGTAAGGATGTTACCAAGGAATATTCCTGACATTTCAAAGTGTTAAATCTGGAATTTGACAGTTAAAGGGAATTTAGGTCTGGAATTAGCTAATTAAATCCCTGACTACTAAGAATTAAAACTGTAAGCATCTTTCCACATTTCAGGAGGAAATTTTCTCTAGCTCACTTTGGACAAACAGAAATCCCCATTCCTTAGTCAAGGAGACAAGTTCAAATGGCTGGAAATACAAAACATTAATCATAGAATCATATAATTGTAAGGTTGGAAGTGACCTCGAGGATCATCTAGTTCCAACCCCCTGCCATAGGCAGGGACATCTCCCACTAGTACAGGTTACTCAAGGCCTCCTCCAACCTGGCCTTGAATACCTTCAGGGAGGGAGCAGCCACAACCTCCCTGGGCAACCTGTGCCAGTGCCTCACCACCCTCACTGCGAACAACTTCCTCCTAACCTCCAGTCTATATCTTTCTTTTGTCAGTTTAAACCCATTGCCCCTTGTCCTGTCATTGCAAGACCTTGTAAATAACCCCTCCCCAGCCTTCCTGTAGGTCCCCTTCAGATACTGGAAGACTACTGTAAGGTCTCCTGGAAGAGAATGATTTGCAAAGGATACTAAAAAAAAAAAAAAAAAAAAANAAAAAAAAAAAAAAAAAAAAAAAAAGTCAGTGAATCACTTTCAGTCCTTTCCAGGATTCCGTCTTCTACACAGCAACCAACAGGCCTCCGTTCACAAAATGTCAATCACGCAGTCTGACAAACCAAGTTGTTACATCTCAGTTTCAGGCACACTTTTTATAAAGGATTCTGTAAGTCATTTTGTGCAGAATTTAATCAAGGTTTTTAAAATGTGCAGAACTGTCACATTGAGTTACACTTCTGACAGGAATGTATGCTATTAGTCCTATACATATCAGATGAAATTCTGTCATATTGTGGCTTTCAGTGTGTTAGCCAGGAAGCCTTCTTAGAATCATCCTAGTCACTACACTTGTAGTTCCTGTTTATGTCAGTATTGCTCCCTCCAAGTCTCACTGCTCTCTGCCTAAAAAAAATGGCCACTCCTGTATAGCTTTCCATACAAGCACATTGACAGAAATGTGCAAGGAAAGTTGTGTTAATAATTCTGAAGTTATCTATTTAATAATTCCTTATCTGCAACGTTCTCATTATTCATTACCAGTTAACATAAAATGACCAAGAGAAAGGGTTCAGTCAATCTGAAGTGCAGATTCAAACTTCTGTCCTTGACCATTAGGCTCCTATCTTCTCAAACCTTTTACATATAATTTTTCTCCTGTGTATTTCGCTGTGCTTGTTCAGATTTTATTTATATGTGTCAGTATTCCTCTTCTGTTGATTAACATGAAAAGCAGTGGAATTGACTAAATTTAACAGTGACTTTACCTGACATTAAGAGGAGTGTAGGGAAATGGTTCATTCTTTAATAATGCTGTTTGGTAGTAGCAAATGCAATCATTTAATTATAAAGACAAGCTAGTCTTTAGTTAGTCTGTATTCTGCAAGACAGCGTTGGTAAATTTGAGCCCTTTTAACATCTTCACTATCCAGTTTGTAATTAGTAAATTACATACAGAAAGCTCCCACCAGGTGGCAATAACACTCTTTGCACTTTAAAGCGTTTGCTGTATTTTAGATGGTAGAAATGCATGTTATGTACCACTTATAAAAAAGCAAAGGAAAAAAAAAAAGAAGAAAATTATGTATAATATATGAGTGAGACAGGAAGTAATTTTCCTGAACTCTCAATTTCTAAGTGCTTGCAAAAATTCATTCATAAGTGGGAACAGCCTGCAGTGTGCTGGACAAAAAAGTTCTCTTGGCTAATAAATTAGTGAGCTTCCCTAGATTTTGCACTATGGATGCTCTTTAATTCATACCCACATAATGCTATTATCCATTTTGTAATCCTCTGTTTTCTTTCCTTCTGAAATAGCAGTTCAGTCAACCTCAGTGTACGGTGCAGATTTATAGCGGAGACACATAAAGAGAGAGCAATGCAAGTGAAGAATGAATCTACCACAATAGAGAAGAGCAGCCAGGAAATCTGTATTCTTCTTAAGCAGCATGCAGCAGTGAGCTCCATAAGCCACACTGACTGCGTCTCATATATGAATATGTCCCATTCAGGTACTGGAAGGCTATAAAGCCTCTCTGGAGCCTTCTCTTCTCCACGCTGGAGAGCCCCAACTCTCTCAGCCTGTCTCCATAAGGGAGGTACTTCAGCCCACTGATCATCTTCATCTTTGGACTCACTGCAGCAGTTTGATGCCACTCTTATGCTGGGGACACTAGAAATTGATGCAGTACTCCAGATGGAGTCTCACTAGAGCAGAGTGAGCATCCTGCTTGTCACACTTCTTTTGATGCAGACCAGCACACAGGTGCCTTCTGGGCTGCAAGTGACCACTGCTGGCTCGTGTTGAGTGTTTCATCAGTTGACACCCCCAAGTCCTTCTTCTCAAGATCACTCTCACACCACTCCTTGTTCAGCCAATATTTGTTCTTGGACCTCTTACCTTTATATTCCTAGTAATTTTTGTCTTATGTCAATGTGTATTTAAGCAAATGTACTGAAGCTTGAGAAGCACAGATTTAGACTATATATTAGGAAGAAATTCTTTACAGTAAGGGTGGTGAGACACTGGAACAGTTTGCCTAGGGGCATCATGAATGCACCCTCCCCGCAGGAGCTCAAGGCCAGGTTGGATGAGGCCTTGAAAAAACTGGTCTAGTGGAAGGTGTCCCTGCTCATGGTGAGGGGTTGGAAGTAAATGACCTTCAAAGTCCCTTTTAACCCAAACCATTCTATGAGTCTATGAAATGCTTACAAAAATCTATTAAGGTACTATCAGTCATCTGGTTTTTAGCATGTGCCATCTATTCCTCTTCACTGCTCAAATGCAGTTGTAATGCACTTGCATCAGTTCTGGGTATACTGAGAGATACACCTCTGAGATGCGCTTCCTAGAAGTAATGCTCATGATGAGCAAATAAATTTGTAGTTTTGACTTCCACAAAAAGAAAAAGAATTCTGGTGCATTTTCAAGACATTATAGAATCTGCAGTTTCCCATGAGCATCTCCCTGGTTTTCCCCAAAGCATTAATCAGAATATTCTAAAGTGAATGCAGAATTCAGAGGAACTTTTCAATGAAGGAGACTGCCTCAAGGGAAATAGGATTTATTAACAAAATTTAAAACAAATGAAACATAGCATTTCATACAGCTCATTACTGTGGATCTTCTTCATTCAGTCACCTGCTGACTTTGTTAACTGCAAAGGAAACTATTGAAAAAAACCTATATGATTACAAAAACCACAGAACTGGAAGAGATTCAAAACCAATCCTCTACCATTTCTCTCTCTATCTTAATGCAGATCTACTCCTTTGCTGGAATTCATCCAGGAGAGATTAAATAAAATGGGCCCTCACTTTCAAAGACAATCTGCTGCAGTTCTTATTTTACCATTACAATATTTCCAATAGATTGCAAAATACAGAAGATGGAATTTAGTAGGAACAAATACAGGGTGTTATATTTTATAGAGCTAATCTATGATCTAGTATAGGTCAATAACAGAAGATTAAGAATCCATCACAGGATAAAGAGTAACTGGCTAGGTAGCAGTACACTGGGGATTACATTAGGTTAAAAAATGATATATCAAGAATGTCCTTCAATCCCAGATAAAGGCAAGTGCCATCATGGCATGTAAGGCACCCAGAAGGTAATCCTTTCACTACACTGGATTGTAAGGCCACCACTGCCACACTTCAAAACCCAGTTCCCTACTTGGAAAGAAATTAATTGCATGGACAAAGTCTAGCATAGAGCAGAGAGTGATCAGGAACCTAGACAGAATTTAGGAAAAATGTGAAAAAAATTAGCTTTCCAGCCTTTGAGAAGAAGATACTTAAACACATGCAAAATCTTCTGAAAATAGATTGCTTTTAGTGCTCAGGGTGGGGCTAGAACAGGTTGTAATAACTTGCAGCAAAGGAGATTTGGATTAGACATTAAAACTTTACAGGAACCCTGAAACAGACCATCTGTGCAACCATTATCAGAGGGTTATTTTTAAGAGGAGGCCATATTAAACTTCTGCAGGGGCATCCAGGTATTAGGAGTAATGCCTTGGAANTTAAACACATGCAAAATCTTCTGAAAATAGATTGCTTTAAACTTCTGTAGGGGCATCCAGGTATTAGGAGTAATGCCTTGGAGAAAAAGATAGCTCAGGTCATCTATCAAAAATTAATCCAGCTCTAAGATTTTTATTAACAATCCTTTATTCTTATGTAAATAGTTTCTCATCACAAAGTTCACTTTGTTTTTTTTTTTTTTTTTTTTTAGAAAAGGTATGAGGGGTTTCAAAATGTTGTTTTTTTTTTTTTTTTTTTTTTTTTTAGAGAAGGTTTGAGGAGCTTCAGAATGTTGATTTTGTTCAATTCCATTTAAATTTTGCAATACATCACTTTAAGAGGTATGATATTTAGAGTATTCCATTCTATTTTCCTACCCCTGTTAATCACTAGATTAACCTAAAGTTTTTCTGCTGGGACACAGCTGAAACCACTGGTTAGGCAGAGTCTTGTTTATTTCGGTAAGAGCCAAATTTGAATTTCTGATCATCATAATGCTTGCTTGCTTAAACATTGCTTAGCTAAGAGAGTGGCTGACAGTAGTCACAGCTATCAATTTGAACATCTGATACACCTTTTGATGAGTCTTATTTGTCTCCATTTCTGTCTGTGCTGCTAATACAACCTGTTGAATTGCCCAGAACAATGAAGTATTACAGTAGCTGTCAACTCTCCAAGTTCTGGAAGGCATTTCATGGAAACCATCTAAAGGGAAGAGGCAGAGGGAAAGTCTTAGAGTGAGCATTATCAAGCTCACTAAAACTTGTCTGAGGCCCTTATATATGCATTTATAAACACTCCAGAAGTCTATGCTGACAATCTTAATTACTTAAGTTGTCGCTAAAATTTGTGCTGTGCACTTTAAGACCATAATTGATTTTGTAGCTTTCCTTAAGGACAAACATTATGAAAACAGAGCTAATATCACTGTCTAGACTTTCTGCTTATTGCAGCCTGTTTTGTTGAATGTAGGTGAAATTGCCTTTAAAGTGGTATAAGGGGAACAGAAGTATATATGGGCAATTAGTACTTTGCTGTTGTTGTAAACCATAAGATTAATTAGATCTGATAGAATTAATTTTTAAACTTGAGAAATATGTTTATTTTCCTCTGTGCCATATTAACCTGTCACTTGTAATACAATACAAAATACTGTAAGAAGATCTTGTCTTCAGAAATGTCAGGTGTCCATTAAACAACTCACCCTTAAAGAAGCCTTGAGAACAGGCCTTGAGTAACCTGTACTAGTGGAAGGTGTCCCTGCCTATGGCAGGGGGTTGGAACTAGATGATCCTTGAGGTCCCTTCCAACCTTACCATTCTATGATTCTATGATTCTATGAAGTAAGAATAAGAATCACAAAAGAAAAAACAGGTACACCAAAATTTCATGTTCTTAACATCCATGTTTAGCAGCCTTTTTTCCAGCAAAGCTCTGCATAGCTCAGTGCATGATGCACTAAAACAAGTGTGAGTGAACCTCAGGCACAGATCCTCAGAGAATTCCTTCTAAGAAGTATAATGGCTGTTATTTTTTCCCTTTTAATCCCTTGCCTCTCCTTATTACAGCTAATCATCTCAACATACGCATTAAAGAGAGCGATGCAGGTAGTGCTAGAAATCAATTGCCATCCAAAGCCCCAGCACTTACTTCTATAGCAGCATCTTTGAACAAATGCAGGTTTATATACTGTGACTCTTCGTTTCCTGCCTTTGCTTTAACATGAATCAAATGCTTTATCTCCATATTTCACAGCATAATCAGTAATGTCATCTATTTATATGGCCGCTTTTAATTTGATGTGTGACTGCAGACCAAGGCAACATTTAACCAAGTCAGCCTCACATCAAGCCTATAATAAATCCTAATTTTAGGGTGTATATTCCCAGAAGACTCTTTCCCCTCTATTAAGGAAAAAATGACTTCTCAAAAACAGGTGCAAGAAACTATTTGAAGTGCATACATATCCACACAGCCACATGCCCGCACATAGAAGAAAGGAATATTCAGTGCAATGAAGCTTATGATTATTAAAGCTACATTTGGAAGAGAACATATTTCAGTTCTTAATTACAGTCTGATTCCTTTGGCTTCTGTTGAGAGCTGTGCATGGCAAGTATTCCCTGTTTGAAGCACATGTCTGTGACACATGCTGTTTCTGGGTATTCTCCCAACACCCACCTAAAGCATAACCTGTCAGTAAGGTAAGACAGAAGGAAGAACATCTCCAAGAAGATATATTGCAACTTGTCATATCAGTGTTTCTACCATTTGTAAAAGAAGATCTGAGTCTGACAAAACACGTGTTATAGAAAGACATTGTTTTATGTGCACCAGGCTTTAGGCAGTCATAGGCAGTTTTTACCCTTACCAGACTGAATGGTGTC
Source organism: Eubucco bourcierii (assembly GCA_013396675.1). Classification (NCBI taxonomy): domain Eukaryota; kingdom Metazoa; phylum Chordata; class Aves; order Piciformes; family Ramphastidae; genus Eubucco; species Eubucco bourcierii. The sequence goes on along the minus strand of VWZE01007081.1, from coordinate 355,992 downwards.
CTCCAGCAGTTAGGCCACCACCTTATGAGCTGCAGACACCAGCACCAGTTTCCCTTTTGTTTCAGCAGAAACAATGCTGTGTTTTGAAATTCAGCAGGATGGTAGGTGACTTTTGGTGTGTGTTAATGCCACTCTCAATTTTATGCATGACTGTACAGCTGGACAGGTTCTCTAGGGATATTCGAGTAGCTCTGGGGCCAAGGCAACCTTGGCAGAGGTTGACCCAAGACATGGAGTGGGAGCCCAAGCACCCCATATATAGCAAAATACATCTCAACTGCTACATAAAATCAGATCAGCTCTTCCCAGCAATCTTGAACATGAATAAACAGTAGTAAAAAAAATTAGTTAAGTGAATATGAAAACATTGCTGTTTTAAATGAAAAATCCACCAGAAGATTCAAAATGCTACAATAACTTAGAAGAATATACCTCATTCCATTCAATGACTCTGAATTAAAGTAGTGAGAATGGTAGCTGAGTCATAAATTTAATCTTTTTATTTGCAGAACTTTCAAGCAAGAATTATTTAATAAGAAAATAATTTGCATGTAACAATGTTATAAGCAAATCCTATACAGAACATTCTGCTTCTCTTCAAAACACAGCACTGCATCCTTGCACAAGACACTGATAGAATATTACACAAATACTATTTAAGAGTTCTAATTTCCTCTTTCTCTGACCAGGGGCAGATCTAAGGCCCACCACTTCTATTCCTATAAAGAGTAGTTAGATAGCAGCTGAAGCATAACAAACTGCTTATTATGGCTTCATTAATCCAGACTTGGAACATAGCCACTAATAAATGTGTTGACAGTTAAGAGCATATATATATATAATATTTATAGAATCACAGAATTATAGAATGGTTTGGGTTGGAAGGGACCTAAAAGTGCACCCAGTTCCAACCTCCCTTCCATGGGCAAAGACAACTTTCACTAGACCAGGTTGTTCAAAGCCTCATCCAACCTGGTCTTGAACACTTTCAGGGAGGGGCAAGCTACAGTCTTTCTGGGCAACCTCTTCCAGTGCCTCACTTCCCTCAGAGTAAAGAATTTCTTCCTACTATCTAATCTACACCTACCCTCTCTCATTTTGAGACCATTACTCTTTGTCCTATCACTACACTCCTTTACAAAGGCTTCTTCCCCAGCCCTCCCAACCCTCCTTCAGGTCCCCTTTAAGTACTGGAAGTCTGCTAAAAGAGGAAATGATCTGATATTGTCTGGTATTGAAACAACTGAGATTGTCTTGGAAAATGGAATAAATAAACTACATGAAGTAATTAATGCCAGTTGGGGCATTCAGTTCTTACTGATTTTAAAATCAAAAGTGGCACTTTCTCTGTAGAAGAGTAACTTTCAGAGTTATTCTGGCAAGAAGAATTTAGCTCCTGTTTGAAATGCATCTCTTTAGAAAGAGGTTTATTTAAATATTGCTTCACAGTGGCCAGCAATGCATGTTCCATTTTGGTCTCAAAAGCCAGTTCTGACTGTGTGGTTGTTTCTACACTTAAACGCTGTGTTCCACTTCTAATCTGAATTTGAAGCATTCTATTTAGCCATCAGTAGTGTCCTGGTTTTTGAAGCATCTGCTTATAAAATTTCTGTCACTGTGTTGCATCCCATAGCTGCCTTTCTGATGAACCCAACTCAATCTGCTCCTAGGAGCTTATTTGAAGATTGGCATGTGTCTTGTATTTGCTGTTTTTCCTTCCCAGCTATTTTCTCATACCCATCCTGCCTTATTAAACTAAGTATAGACCTAGCACCCCAGCAGAAACAACACCAAAAAAATTATCAGAATGGAAAATTTGCCTATTTTCTCCTTGATACTGGAGCCCTGTTCACCCAAATACTGCATTAGCCATCAACATAACTTCGAGCTAGTTATTGTGACTGTTCCCTTTCCCCAAGGTCTTAATGTTTAGATAATAGAAACACATTTCTGGTGCATTTGCTGGGCCAGTCACTGAATCTGGATCAACAGAAATACACTCACAAGCATGAGCATTGAACAAGATCTCTCAATATCTTTATTGATGATCTGGATGAGGGGATTGAATTCATCATCAGTAGGTTTGCAGATGACACTAAGTTAGGAGCAGATGTGGATCTGTTGGAGAGTAGGAGGGCTCTGCAGAGGGACCCGGACAGGCTGGATGGGTGGGCAGAGGCAAATGGGATGATATTTAATAAGGCTAAGTGCAGGGTTCTACATTGGCTACAACAACCCCAAGCAGAGCTACAGGCTGGGGACAGAGTGGCAGGAGAGCAGCCAGGCAGAAAGGGACATGGGGGTGCTGGTAAATTGCAGCTGAAGATGAGCCAGCAGTGTGCCCAGATGGGCAGGAGAGCCAATGGCATCCTGGCCTGGAACAGGAACAGTGTGGCCAGCAGGACAAGGGAGGTTATTCTGCCCCTGTACTCAGCACTGGTCAGGCCACACCTTGAGTACTGTATCCAGGTCTGGGCCACTGAATTCAAGAGAGATGTTGAGGTACTGGAATGTGCCCAGAGAAGGGCGACGAAGCTGGGGAGGGGCCTGGAGCACAGCCCTGTGAGGAGAGGCTGAGGGAGCTGGGGGTATGCAGCCTGCAGAAGAGGAGGCTCAGGGCAGACCTCATTGCTGCCTACAACTACCTGAAGGGAGGTTGTAGCCAGGTGGGGTTGGTCTCTTCTCCCAGGCAACCAGCAATAAAACGAGGGGACTCAGTCTCAGGTTGTGTCAGGGGAGGTATAGGCTGGATGTTAGAAGGAAGTTCTTGACAGAGAGAGTGATTGGCATTGGAGTGGGCTGCCCAGGGAAGTGATGGAGTCACTGTACCTGGAGGTGTTCAAGAAAAGACTGGATGGGGCACTTAGTGCCATGGTCTAGTTGATTGGCTAGGGCTGGGTGATAGGTTGGACTGGATGAGCTTGGATTTGTTTTCCAAGCTGGTCAATTGTGTGATAGTGGTGCTAGTGGTTTGGTTAATCTTGCAGCTCTGTGTCTAATGCTTGTGTTCTGTGGTAGGGTGCAACACAAAAAAATAAGTTAATAAATCCATCTCAGCACTATTCTTGATGTGCAAGGACCCACATCTATTGAAGTGCCAAGTTGAGTAAAGGGGATATTACAGCATCACCAAATGATTTGGGTAGGAACTGACCTCTGGAGCTCATCTGGTCAAATCCCCCCACTAGAGCAGGTTTACCTAAAGCTTGTTGGCCATGATTGCACCAAGGTGAGTTCTCTTTCCTGAGATGGGGACTTCACAACCTCTCTGAGCAACAGGGTCCAGCAAAGAAGCTTTTTTTTCTTGTTCAAATGCAATTTCCCATGTTCCAGTTTGTGCTCATTGCACTTCGTCCTGCTGTCAGGCACCTCTGAAAGAAGTCTAACCCTCATGCTTTAAACATTTATAAACACTGGTAAGATTCCCTCTCAGTCTTCTCTTATCCAGGCTTAACAGGCTCAGCTCTCTCGGCTGCTTCTCATGAGAGATGCTCCTATCCCCTCATTAAGTCTGTAGCCCTCCGTTGGATTTTTCCAGTAGTTCCCTGTCCGTCTTGATCTGGGGACTCCAGAACTGGACCCAGTACTGCTAATGTTGCCTGACTAGAGCAGAGGAGTGGGAAAAGATTCTCCTTCGACCTGCTGGCCACACACTTCATGCACTCCCGAGCACCCTCTTGGCACAAAGGCAAGCCCCGCACATCCCACTAGAGCTGGAGGACTTCTGCGCACACGGTTTCGCTGCGCCGGGGAAGTTTCCCAGGGTAGGAACGGGAGCCAAGGGAAACCGCTAAGGCTGCGGGTGTCTCACCCCTCGGGGAACCACCGCCCCCCCGGCCCGAGATCCCGCTCGGGGCGGGGCTGCGGGGCCACCGCCTCCCGAGGGCGGGCCGCCGGTGACAGCTGGGGCTGGAGCGCGACGCCGGCAACGAGGTGCGGCTGCCGGGAGGTGCATCTCTGCCTGCTCCACCGCTCCGGCCGCAGCGCGACAGCGGCTGGTGTGTCACCCCCACCCCAGGAAGAAGAGAGGAGAGGCGCTTGGCGGAGCCTTGCCGCCGTTGTCTACCGCGGTGTGGGTGAGTTTCAGCGGCGGGGGGCACGAGTGGGTGATGCGGAGGAGGCGCGGAGAGCGAGATGGGGGAGGGAGGACGGATGGAGGATGCTGCTGCGCTCGGCGACTTTGATGGTGCGGGTGCCTAAGGGGAAAAAGTGCAGCCTGGGGTGGGGCGAGGCCGTGCCCACCTCCACCCGCTCCTCCGTGCCGGTGACCCCACGGGCGAGAGAGCCCCGGGAAGGGCGGACGGTCCTTGGCAGGGCTGGGCGCTGCTAGTCCCCGGGTGAGGAAAGGCGTATCTTGCCCTCCGAGGGGAACAGCTCTGCCGGGCTCCCTGCCTGCCCCGGCCCTCCCGCAACTCCCCCGCAGCCATCAGCGAGCCGATTGCAGAAGGGAGAGCCCCGGACCCTACAGCTGCGGCGGGTGACAGCCCTCCGACCCCCGCCCATGCTCACCCCGGTACCTCCCCGCCGCCGGTACCTGCGGGAGAGTGCCATAAAGGATGCGGCGCATCTCGCTCCCTAGCCGGGGCTCCACCGCCCTCCTGCTCCCGGACCTTACCTGGGCTCCGGGCGGGGTCTCTGGGGCAGGCAGCGGAGGTTCAGAGCTGTGCTTGCACACCGAGCCTTGTTGGCAGGGGGTTCTGAGAGCAAAGATGAGGCCTGCCCTTGGAGGACTTTCAGGATGAGGCCTTTATTATCTTTTCTTTTCTTTTTTTTTTTTTTTTTCCTCCTCTTCCCTGACTGGTATTTACATAAGATCTCTGCTTGAGAGTGACCTCTTCCCTAATTGGAGGCTTCTTTTCCATTTTCTATGGCAACACTACAGAGTAGATTACTCCAGGGGGCTGGATGCCATGTAATTTTTGTTTATTGGTTGCCTGTTAAGACCAGTTTATCCTGGTAAATGTATGAGATTTTGGGAAAGTTCTTTACCTCAGCCCTTAAAGCAGCCGTTAGGCCTGTGAGTCACTGCAGATTTGCAGAATCTCTATTTAGAGAGAGGATGGACTGGACATGGGTTTAATGATCCAGCAAGAACTAGGTTTGTGAGATATTTTCAGATTATCAGTCAAATATTTCTAGCCTGACCAATGACTTCCAAATACCACACTGTCTAATCAAACAATCCTACAAAATGGTGTTAATTTAAACAGATAGTATTTATTTATATAATTTATTCACAAAAAAAAAAAAACAACAAAACCCTAGGATTATTAGAAATGTTAGCAAATTTTCTAAAGAGGAAAAATTGAGTCTGACTTTGTTTCAAGATTTCTTTTGCTCCCTGAGATCCCTATCCTATGCTTGGGACCCATCACGTAAGCACAGTAATATCTTTTCTTACCCGATTGGCCTCACGGACGGCAGAGCATGACGTGTGTATGTATTTATGCAGGAATGGGATTCTGTAATGCTTATTAGGCTCTGCTGTGTTTCATCTCCATGAAATGCCAGTTTCTGTTCCAGGGATGAATACGCTTTGTGCTGGTTTTCCAAAGCTTTCTGAAAATAAATGTTTTCAGATTGTAAGACTCGTGAATTCATGGTGTGTTTAGGCAGGAAGGTGCTTATAATGACTTTTAAAATCTGCTTCGTTATTTTTTTGTGATGATGCTTTTGTTCTGCATTGACTTAAAGTCTAAGCTGAAATAATTTTAGTAAGGATGCTGAGATACTGTTAGAACATTTGTTTTCAATGTCTGCTCTGATTAAATTTCTCCATCCATTGGGATGATTTTGTTACTTTCATTTGAGGTTGTGTGGGGTCTTTTTTTTTTTTTTTTGTTTTGTTTGGGATTTTTTTTTGTTTGTTTTGGATGGGTACTGTTAATGAGAATGTTAATATGACGTGAGTAGATATGTGGGAGTTGTAAACAGAAGGACCAGACATCTTGGGTCTTGTTTAGAAAGGGTGATTCTTCTTGTTGGTGAAGAGACCACTCTTTGCAGAGGTGCTGTACAAGTTCAAGGAGACCAGCCCCTAGGGACTGCTTTGAGGCACTGGGAATTTTGTCTGCTCTTGTCTGAGATACTAGTACTGTTAGAGGTCACTGATACAGAGAGTTGGCCAACATGTTTAGGTTCTCCTGCATGCAGATAAAGGCTTTTTTGTTCTGTTTTTGGAAATATTCTGAGCAGTGTTTACTCTCTACTTAAATGTATGATCCTTTACTGTCTTAGATTGTTGTTATGGGGACATAGGAATTGAAAGTACCCTCAAAGAGCCCATGGGCTGAACCTGTTTACTTTCATGTATAGATTTTTTTTTTTTCCCCTGCTAAATGTTTTGATTAGATTGTGATAGAAACTAGGAGATGGAGGAGTAGCAAGTATACTGGGGAAATAAATAGACCTGGTCTGTATTCTGGACAGCATAAGACCAGCTGGAATGGACATAAATACATGTCAAGGAGTAGAAGATAATGAAGAATGTGAGGTTGGATTGCCTCTTTGTACAGAAACAATATTTCTTGCCCACTGCCTCCTTTAAGAGGATATATGGATGTGTACAACTGACTACTGCATCTCAATTTATCCATTTATTAATTCTGAACTAACGTTGCTCTGCCATCAAGGAAACAAACCATTAAATTCTTCCTCATGTTCTCATCTGTAATCGTGACTGTTTTCCTCTCAGCTTTAATTAACTCTATTTTCCTTCACTTTGAAGTGACAATATCCAGCCTTAATTGCAGCTTTCTGTACTGATAGGCACAAACACATTTCATCTGTGGTTTTTGTTTGGTTGGGTGCTTCTCTCTCTTTATTTTCTTTTTCACTGGACAGGGACACCTTCCACTAGATCAGGTTTCTCAAGGTCCTATCCAACCTGGCCTTGAATATCTCCAGGGAAGGAACATCCACTGCCTCCCTGGGCAACCAGTTCCACTGCCTCACATGCCTCACTGTAAAGAATTTCTTCCTTGTACCCAGTCTGAAGCTGTCCTACTCAACCTTCAATCCATTCCCTCTCATCCTATCACTACAAGCCCTTGCAAAAAGTCCTTCCCCAGCTCTCCTGTAGCCCTCTTCAGGTGCTGGAAGGCTGCTGTAAGATCTCCCTTGAGCCTTCTGTTCTTCAGGTCAAACAGCTACAACTCTGACAGCCCATCCTAACAGGGAAGTGCTCCAGCCCTCTGATCATCTTTGTGGCCTCCTCTGGACCCACTCCAAAGGTTCAATATTTAGAGTAGTTGCTGATATATGGTACGTACTACAATTTTACTCTGCATTAGGAAAATAGCTTCATAGTCATTATTTCAGTGTGTTCATATTACATTAAGAGATTGTGAGTTCCTGATCCAAGGCAGTGCCTTTTTTTTTTTTGATATCTTGGGGAGGATTACCCATAGGCAAAAATTTTCATACTTTTCTTTAACTTCTGCTGCAATTTTTTTTTTTTTGTCAAATATAAGACTTTATCATCCCTAACTTCAGTAACAGGGAAAATACCTTCAGTAAAAATGGTATAGATTCATTATGAATGGGGCAAAATGGAACTGTAGTAGTAGTTTAAACTCATTTTTAACTCATTCTTTTTCAGTGATACTTTCATCTTTTGCACATTATTATGAACCACAGAACTATTTTTAGCATATGGAATGTTTACAAGGCCTTTCTTTAAGGTCACTAAGTTGGTAACTTGCAGTTTTCAATCTCTTCACTTGCTTGATAAGAATGGCAGCTTAAGAGAAAATCCTGGTGTGTGGTGTGATAGGTAAGGTTTTCTCTTTCCAACACAATGCCAGGCTCATAGATCTGTCATTTTATTTCACAGCTACTTTTGAATTTGATGCATTCTTGATGGTATAGAATCTCAAACACATGCATCAATGCAAATGAAGAACCAAATGTATTTGGGAAGCTCCCACTTGCAGCTGTTGGTTTGACAGGACTTGATAAAGTGCTTGATGTAATGACGGGTGAAAAGGTATTTTTAATGTTACTTTTTGGGCACAAAATCTTGTCGTCACTTTGAATCTTCTTATCAGTTCACAATAGGAAATTGTCTGTCAATCAAGGAGAAGATAAAATGGCAATTTCTAACTTACCTATGCATCCTGTGGTTTTAAGAGAGGTGTGCCTAATACACACTATATAAAAACATACCAGTTCTCTCACACTCATGAGTAATATAATAGTGATGATTAATAAGCTGGCTAGCTGAAACCAGTTTCTAGAGATGGAAATCTGAAAGTTAAGCAAAAAAATCACTTAAATCTTGANTTTTTTTTTTTTTTTTTTTTTTTTTTTAATGTTGGTCGTATCCTGCTCAAAAAAATGCAGTCCACACTGGTTTGCTTTCCTTTGGTTTTGCTTTGTTTTTAGTGGAAGATAATATTGAGACCATCTTTGTTTTGTTTAGGATATGACAAGAGAATTTTGATGTAAATATTACTTGTTTCTTGAGGATGTGTTTTAAACTCCTATATTTAGTCTGTGAGCAGCGTAAAATTAAGAGGGGAGATACTTACACGATCAGCTCAGTGTGTGTTTGCTCATGTGTTGTTTATTCATTCCCTACTAAATGCTGGTCATGGCCACAGCCACAGAAGGATCAAGATGTCTATGATAACTCTTTGAGGTATTCTGTTCCCTTTTCTTCAGTCCACCTTAACAGTATTTTGCCCGTTCTTTCACCCAACCTTGAAAGTAAGGGAAATGGGAACTGTTTAAAGGAGTGTATTTTTCATACTTTGAATTAACTTTCATCCTTGTGGATAACTGACAGATATCCTCTATTTAGGTTGTCTTTGACAAGACATGTCATATCATGTATGGCATGTTTATAGTTGCTCTTATGATAGTTGTTACCTTACGGAAGTGCCATTGCTGTCACCCGGCTGTATTTTGCAGTTTCACTTTTGATTTGGCACTGATGTTAAGCATGTGCTGCAGATGAATTAGATGCCTTCCTGGGTGTAACCCTGATAAATATGTCCCTTTTGCTAAGGTAAACATACCTTTATTACAGGCACTGCCTGCATATCTGGTTGCTTTGACTTCACCATGCAGGTGAGGAGGTGATTTTTGCTCTCCCCTGCCATGTGAGTATAATTTACTTAAATTTAATCCTAACATCTTAAAATATATAGATAATGAAGTGAGCCAAGTGACATGTTGGTGTAACTGAAACGGAAGTAGTGTAATTGTTGCTGTTGTTATTTGTATGGTGAGGGTAAGAGTGAGTTGTTGCAGAGCAATCATCCTTGGGTTCTTTCAAAATTACCTTACTTCTCTTCTTTAATGATCAGAATAAAGAGCATCTTATCTCTCTAATGTAGGCCTGCTCTAATTAGACTTTCAACACGTCTGTGATTCTGAGGCTCAGATTTCATTGTCTTTTTTCCATCTAGAGCAGTATCCAGCATCTGGTAACTTTTTATTTGCAGCACCATAATGCTTCTATTTATTCTAAGAAAGGGTAAAATTATTTTGCATTTCTTCTCTCTGGCTTGCATTTGAACAAGCCTTGTTTTCTTGTGAACTCCTAATATTCTGAGCAGGCTCATTCTCCACATTTATAAATGCTTGTGACAATGTGATGCACTTGTACCCTCAGTCTAATCAGGACATGTTTCTGAGGTGAAGATTTTACTTTGTGAGACAGTGATTCCTATTCTGTTTGAGTCCTTAAGCTGCGAGTACTTCTGTGATTTCTTTTTTTGAGTAACTCCTTCGTGTGATTCTTTCTGGATGTGAACAGACTGTGATCCATATCAGAAAGGAGAGAACACTTTGTGATGTGTTGCATCTTTGAACTGCTTAGAAACAAGAGGTGAAACCCCAAGAACACAACTTTCTTTTCCCCTTTCAAGGTGTAAAGCACCACTTACACAATGTTTTTAACCTTACATTGATCTGCTTTGAGTCACATCTTGGCATTTCCATAGAACAGATCATGTCTTAATCATTCATTGCTAAATTTGTTAGGTGTAGACACCTTCTAATTTAGTGTAGCAGACCTTTATTTCTTAAAGAAGAATCCAGAAATTTTCCCTCTTGTATCCTTTCCTGGATTCCCTAGTTCTTAAACTACAAAGAATGATCTGCAAATGTATTGTATCCCAGCTTCTTTCACTTTGTTCTTTGAGATTTACTCATTTAAAGATACATCAGAGTGAAAACCCGCCTGCACTATGGCAAAAGAAAATAGTATGGCAGACCAGTAAGTATGATGGACTTAATTCTCACAAAGGCAGACTTCACCTTCTCTGTGCAGCATAATCTTTCTAGCAGATAATCATCCTATTAGCTTTTGCATGAGGCTTTGGCTGCTACCACGTGGGACAGGGAGGGAGGATGTGATGCTGTGCCTCAACACTGTGTCTGCTCTGATAATTCTGAGTTTTTTTTAGCAAAATGGCAAACTCTTACTAAAAACTTCAATTGCATTTGCTGTAGCCTGGTTTCCTACGGAAATGAGGCTTAAATGCATCTGCTATCTTAGTCCCTTATGACTAATTTTTGCATTTGTTGGCCTATTTCAAACTGCATTCATAAGAATGGTTGGAGTCTCAAAGTTTAATCTCCCACTCCAGAATTTAAGATGTATATACTTGACTGAGAGGGACAGATGAACCTTTTTGTTTTTTTAAACCAGTATCACCCTTGAATGACATCAATGTGTATTCTCTGCTATGAGTTCATAGAATCATAGAATGGTAGAATCATAGAATGGTAAGGTTGGAAGGGACCTCAAGGATCATCTAGTTCCAACCNACAGATGAACCTTTTTGTTTTTTTAAACCAGTATCACCCTTGAATGACATCAATGTGTATTCTCTGCTATGAGTTACCTGGATAAGTGAGTGGTTTTGGTCTTTCACAGTATCACCAAGGTTGGAAGAGACCTCAAAGACCATCAAGTCCAACCCATCACCACAGCCCTCAAGACTAGACCATGGCACCAAGTGTCACATCCAAACCCGCCTTGAACACCTCCAGGGACGGTGACTCCACCACCTCCCTGGGCAGCACATTCCAGCAGTCAATGACTCTCTCAGTGAAGAACTTTCTCCTCACCTCCAGCCTAAACTTCCCCTGGCACAGCTTGAGACTGTGTCCTCTTGTTCTGGTGCTGGTTGCCTGAGAGAAGAAAGCAACCTCCTCCTGGCTACAACCACCCTTCAGGTAGTTGTAGACAGCGAGAAGGTCTCCCCTGAGCCTCCTCTTCTCCAGGCTAAATAACCCCAGCTCCCTCAGCCTTTCTTCATAGGGCTGTGCTCGAGGCCTCTCACCAACCTCGTTGCTGTTCTCTGGACACGCTCAAGTACCTCAGTACTTTTCATTCCTTGTATCTCATTTTATCCCATTATTAATGTTTTCTGGCTTGGATGTTTTTTTTGAGGGGGTGGGTTAGATTGTTGGGGAGGTGGTGTTGTTGTTTGTTTTTAATAGATTCCCGTCACATGTTACAATTTCTCATGATTTTTTTGTTTAGATTCTATATTCTACCAGCCAGGAAGTTTTGCAGTAAAAAACAAAACTTGCTTGCATTCAGGTAGTTGTACCATCCCTGCTTGCTTTCAAGTTACTAACTAATATTCTGTGTACATAGTGCTTTTTGCAGAATTTTTTTCCTATTATCCATTGTGTAATAAAACTTGAAATATTTTGGGTTTTCTTCTCCTCCCCCCCTTTTCCCCCTCTACATTTTTAATGTTAGTCTATCCTAGATGACTTCCAGTCTAGAAGATAGCTGGCTGTTTCTGGAACCTCATTCCTAGATGACTTCCAGCCTAGAAGATAACTGGCTATTTCTGGAACCTCATTGTGGGGAACCATGACCACAGCCATGATTAGATATATCAGATCTAGATTTATTCTGTTTATGTATATAGCTATCAGGAATCTAGCTATTGGGTAAGAGTGGTGGTATCTAATAGTGAAACCAATAAATACAGAGAATTTCTGTGTGTGTGTGTGTGTTACAGACATGCTATCAGGAAATACTTCAAAGACTTACACCTAACGTTTGTGGAGAGAGTACATCTGACAAACTGGAGGAAATAGAAGATTCCTGAGTGCTAGCACTCTACCAGAATTTCATAATAATGCCAGATTATGCTTTACATGAAGTTGTGTCTGATTTAAACAGGGTTTAAGCTCTAATCAGGGTACTCGGTGTGCTCAATGTATGTATTGTCCAGGAATTGAGAGAGGCTGATCCTTCAAAGAGCACGAAAGCAGCATAGGATTCTAATTAAGTGCTGTTTCCTCATACAAAGCAGAAGAATATCAAAAGTTTTGGAGGGAGGTGTCGCCATATAGGTTATAAATATTGTGTATTTCTTACTGATTTAGGTGTGCAGATCTAAAATCCTGTTGAATATTGGTGAAGCAAAGTCTTAAATACCATGATTGTAAAAAAACAATAATAGGTCATGTGCAGAAGGAGCAAAACCTACTGCAAGTTCGTTTCTTATCTTGTCGTTGTGCATCTGATGCAAAGATGTGTTACTGGTTCAGCTGCCACGATCAGCTGTAACTGACATGTGGAATAAGGGAGCTGGAAAAAATCCATGGTCCCACACTGGAATGTGGTAATTGCCAGCTCCTTACTGGGAAGAGGAGCCAAATGTGTGAATCTATCACAGCATGAAGCTTAGATCTGCAGAATAACTATCCTGCTCTAGTTACTTCAGATCTCAGAAACCCTGGAGTAACCCCTCCGTTTCTCAAGGAAGTTATTTTTATACATTAGGAGAGGGGCAGCATAAAAAGGATGATGCATTCTGAACTGACTGTGAGGAGGGGTTAACTCTTTCCATGGTCAGTTTTCTCATGAAAACAGATCTGAAGAAGCTGTAGAGAAAGTAGGTAAGTCAGTAATTATGAGAAAGATGCAGGAGGAGATGAGTGAGTTAACAGGCTGCAGAGAAAATAAAAAAGAGTGGGCGTTTATGTAGGAAGCTTTGTTGATGGCAAAATGCTAAATGTTCTTATTTGCTATGAGCTTTTTCATGATGGAGGAATGGATGTTCTGCAGTTTATGCCATGTCATTCTGTTTTCTGCTGTAACACATTTTTTTTCATACGTGTAAGGAATCCTTAAGGCTTTAGCAATGGAACAGTACAGTGAGAAACTCTTATTTTTGAGAGCCATTGAACTATCCAAACCAATTTTTATTTTTCCTGTGTTACTGCTTGAGATATACTCCACCTCACAGGTGATATCACAGGTGATAGAAATGTTGCCATCAGTTCTCTCTTCAAGGGTTGTAGTTTTTAAAATAGAAAAATAGGAACTCTCTTGGTACTGACTGGTTTGGCTCTGATCTCAGCTACAGTCTGTGTAATCCATAAATCCACCAACTTTATTGCATATGGTCTGGATTTACACTGGAGGTAAATAACAACCAGTCTAGGCAGAGAGGTTGACAGGGGTGGTCATGCTCATTGTGGCTGTCACCAACAACCACACCTCTCTGCATGGGAGGAGATACCTCAGTTTTGGGGATCTGAATACATAAGTATCCTTTGTTTATTTGTTTTTTAAGCTGCAGCACTTCTGACTGATGGAACCTGTCCCGAAAAGTGGGACTGTGACTGTTTGTATGTATTCTTAAGATTTCAGTAGACGAATATGATTCTGGGGGAAACCTTTGGGGACTGGAAAGGAGCACAGATCTTCCTCTTGCTATTAAGCTAACCGGTTAGTTCACGTTAGTGAATTAGAACATGAGTGAATTCTGTCAAGTTGCATTGGAGTTCTGAGACTCAGCAAATCTGTCTGTGAACACCCATGTCACAAAGCTTCATGTGATCTATGCCCTCTTCTCCATGCAGACATTTACTTGATACCAACTTAGAGACCCTAGAATGTGCTGGAGGTTGCTACCATGTGACTTTTCTGGGGGGTAGCACATAAAATTGTGTTGCAGGCTGATTAAACAAAATCTCAGCAGCAGAGAGATGGCTCACAACCCCACATGCTGAGATTTCTAGACAAGCTTTCAGTTAATATTAATAATATCCTCTCTGTGGAAAACTGGAAAGTAATTCCTGATTTTTGTTTTTTTTTTCACCTCCTTTTTCCCCAGGTAACTATTTTCAGTATGCTCAGCCAAGATGTTTTACTGTCAATGAGCCATAACTGGTTCCCTTTGGAATGTGGCTCTGCCCACTCACTCACACTTCTCTGAATGCAGATCTCCTGTTTTGTTCCTGCTTCTGTTCTGCTCTTGCCAGCAAAATCTCTTTTAGTGCCACTTCTGTCCTCTTTAAATTAGAGCCAGTTGTGCAAGTCTAAATGCCCTGTATTTTGACATCCCTTTACAGACACTTCACTCCATACATTATGGAGTTTTTATTTCTTCAGAGATCTTTACAGCATTTCCCAGCATCATCGTCTGTGCTTGTAGATCACGCTGGAGCAACACATGATTATGTGGTTAGCTAATATCATTCTGCATTCCAGTATCTAGGGCTGTTTGACTTAGGTGAGCAGAATGTTGGAGAAATGATGCCAACCATGTGGCTGAAGAGTTTAAAGCTGCTTAAATTCATGTAAACTAATAGCTGAGCCCAGGGGGAATGTGGGAAACAAGTCAAAGGAAACACTGGCATAGATCTGTAGAGTTGTGCCGAAGACTGTCAGTCCTTGGTTCTGTCATCTAAGCTTCAGATTAGATTGGGTAGGACCTATGCAGGTGTGAAAATGAAACTCCAACCTATACCCATGGCAAGCCAGCTCTGGATCCGAGATTTCATTTCTGCATGCTATTTATGGTATTTGTGCTAATAAACAGCTTAGAATAAGCTCACAGTGCAGTGAGAAACATTGGTCTCAACAGAACTGCCAGGTTTTAGCAATTTACAGTTTCAAGCAAATCAATTAAATATCAAAGCTTCATTATTTAAGCAATTCAATTCAGTTTTGTACTTCTTTCTCTGGTTTTGTAATGTTGGAGTAGATGGGCAAAATCCTGTTGTGTTTGTGTCCAAATACAGGAAATTTTAAATTATTTTTTTATTGTGAGGAAAGGATACAACATTTCTAATAACACTGGGTTGCATGGGGGCCTTAATCTGCAAGATATGGTCAGACTTGTAGATTTGCCTGATTTTTGCCTTGGCTGTGCCTGTAGTGAAGCTGTGCCTACATCATTGTGACTAACAAAGAGACCATGTGCAGGCTGGCTCAGAATTTGACACTGCTACTTTTCCTGGGTTATACATGTGGGGAATGATAGTCTCTGTATAAGTTTATTTCATTTTTTAATGTCAGGGGAGTTTGTGCTGTTTCTGTGTCTGGAATGCTCACTGTGGAAGTATGTCAAGGAGACAAAACTATCGTCCTGCTCCTGATAACACAGAAAGCAGAGTTTGCAAAACTGGTGGTTGTTTAGTTGTCCTTCTGCCTATCCACATAGCAGGAAAGGAATAAATTCTTTTGTTATCATTCAGCATAAGACACTGAACCAACAAGAAAATACCATCTTCATAATGTTGATCTGTATATAAGTTGGAGCTCAGCTTTGCATTATCTGACATGGCTAAAAGTCTTTTTGGCTTTTGTAAGTAGAATTTTCATTCAGATGTTTTGTGTCTCCAGACAATAATCTGTCTATATTTTACGCTTAGTTGATAGTCCTCCTCATCGTTCATAGCATGATTTTTCAGTTATTAAAGTTTTCTTCCTTCTTTATTCATGAAGCACTTAACCCACCTGGGTAACTTGAATCTATTTTTTTTCCCCTGATATCTGTTTTATTCTACATTTCTTTTTTTACCTAATTGCTTCTCTTCTTCCATTGAGACTGTCTGTCTCTGTAGGACAGAATATACATTGCAGTCTGCACAGATCATCTGTATCTGCACTCGTGTAATACACTTTTATTAATATTCATATATTTCTATTATGCAATTTTAACCATAAAGTAGTTTTGCCTCATGTTTTTGGAGTTGCCCTTACATTAAGGAAAGTGACCATTTTTCTTTCTTCTTAATATCAAGTTACTTCTTTTCTCTTTGTTTGCTTACTCCTTACTATTTTTTTTTCTTTTTATCCCTGAGTGAGTATAACAACATTTCTAAATTGTAAATATGCTTTAATATAGTCAAGTATCTTTATACTTCCCTCTTTAGTCTTTCACCTCATTGTGCAACATGTGATATAAACAAAGCCCTAAGTGAAAGGTGCTGGTGTGATGGTTCAGCATCTGACCCTTATTGTGCCATTCATCCTAATGACCAGGTATGGGAACAGGATTCTTGTCTCACTCAGACTGAGCTGCATTAAAAGTAATGTGTTTCATGTGAACAACCAAAATTAGTGATACATTGGAGACAATGTACTTTTGAGGTACATTCAAACGTTGTCATACTTGCCTGTTGATTTTGTTTTAAATCTGAAAGATGGAAACTATCAGTCTAATTGCTGAGTTTGGAAGGAAGCGGAAGAGAATTGTCTTCAACAAAGGGCAACTTTCCATGTTTCAGAGAGTAGCTTAAGGCAAGAAAATGCTGGCAACAGAAGTCTTCACAAAAAGCTTGGATAGCAGGCAGGTTACATTACACAAAATGTTTATGTTGCATTCTCATGATGCAGAAATAGTGCCTTAGTTAGGGATGCACCACATGGTGGAAGAGATAATGGGATTCACATTCTGGCTGACTCCGATCACAGACTGAAACCTCTCATCTATTTGTATGATAAAAGTTAAACAAGCTATGGACTCAGATTGCCAGTGCTCAACTCTGGAGTTCTCTTCCTTTCTTCCCCAGTCTTCAAATCTGCAGTTCTCTTCCTTTCTTCCCCTAAGCTTTGTGTTCTTTCCTTCTGTTGCTAAGAAGAGGTCATTATTTGGTGTGTGTTTGTTTGGTTAGTTTTATTTTCTTTTCTCTATCATAGTGTTTTTTTTTTTTTTTTAATACAACATTTAAGTAAAATAGATGTAAACTATTTTCCTTTGGCACACCTCATTGTTTCCTTTGTGAAAGATTAAGTTAGCAGAAGAACTTTTCTTAGCTTTGTAGTGAAATAATTGACACTTCAAGCCAAGATGCTATGTTTATGGTCTGTTGGCTTTGTTTGGCTTTGGCACTGCCACGTCTCCATTCTTGGTATGGTCACTTGTTCTCTGATTTCTTGAAATCTCTGGACCTGATACAACAGCAGAGAACAGCATTCTAGTGCTGGAGAAAATGAGATGACCTGAAACCACATCTCTGAAACATATGTTTGGTGCTTTTCCTGTACGTACACTGTCAGCAGACACAATGTAAAGAAATCAACTAGTGACACTGCAATTCAAACTGTTTTTATACATATATCATTTGTTGAAATGACTTTCAAGCTAACAACCCAGTCTAGAAGCCACTGGTACTGCAATGTGTGATGCAACAATTTTTTCTTCTAAGTTGGGCTTTTTATTATTCCTGTCCTTGCTTGTTAGATCACTGTTTTAAATTTTATGCTATGCTTGATGTCAGGCAGTACTGACTCTGCTCGGCAAGGTGTTTGCAGTAGGTGACTTGAGTCAGAAAGCATGTTCTGAAAAGCTTCATCCTTTCTCTGCCCCTTTTTATCATCTATAATCTCAATGTGCTGCTTTTTCTGTACACCTTTTGTCACTACAGCTGTCTTTAAGCATGGAGGAGTGAACTAAAGTCCTTTTTAGAATTTCATTAATGTCACTTTTGATCAGCTGGCAGATGTTGCCGAGTGACCGATGCTCACCCTGGCTCCTGCTGATACCCAAGTGCCATATGTGTCTGTTCGACAGGTGGCTGTGTGCAGGACTCTCAGCTGGGGAAGCCTGACTCCCAGTGGATGCTCTCTAAAAGACAAAGACATTTCTAAGATGGATGAACATTCATGTCACTAGGATTTTAAAGCAAAAAAAGAGGCCACTGTGCTAATAACTCAGTTAACAGAAAGCATCTTCCAATAATGACTGTGTGCACTTATTAACTTGTAAATGTAGGCATCTACTCTCACTGAGAATACCAATGAACATACCAATTTCTGTACTTCCCTAGTTCCATTGACTCCTTACTCCCTTGCCTCAGGAATCTTTTCCTAGTAACACTGTGATGATGGCTATGCAGCAAATATTACACAAACAAAAATAAAGTTTCTGTGAGGCAAACAAAGAGTTAAACTTGGCAGAAGTTTATTTTTAGCTTCCTGGTTATATCAATCAACGTTTTTAACAAGAGTGTTCTTTGTGCTGTGCAGTAATTTTTGCAGTGAAATTGTGCTCTCATCATTGGGTTGACGTGAAAGAGCAGGGAACTTGCTGGCAGGCATATCTAGGTTAGGCTGCAGTAACTCATTAGAAGCTCCTAAAGCAGGATTACGTAAATGGGACCCTATCGTCTCAGGTTAAATATAGTTCTGTAGTTTAATATGTGGCTACCATAAAGTCATCCTGTATTGACTGACAATAGTAGTCTGATTTGTTCACCTCTTCAGTGCTGTGCTTAAAAACAAACCAATGGAAGCATAGAATTTGCAGGTGAGTCATTCATGGAATTCATTGTGAATTTACAGTGCTATATAGGATGGGATTTGGTTTTTTGTAATGAAAACGTTAACGAACTAGTCAGATTGGAAGAAACTTGAGATACATACAGCATACTTTCCACTAATCTGTTTATTCCTTTATTCCACTTATTAGATTTCATACTTTTCCTGGTTTGGGCTATGATCTTGAATACTTCATCACTAGAAGTATTACTAGAAGCACAGATAATGCTAGCTATAAAAATGTACAATTGAAACAAGTAATTTTCCAATATATCACAGTCACAAAGCATAGGAAATATTAACAATAAAGGAAATCACAGTTCCCCTTGGCCATTTTTTTTTTTTAAGAACTGCTGAATTACATTAAAATTATGTACTGAGTCATAGAGTTGTACAAGCAATGTTCCTTAATAAGGTGTAGAATATCATTTTCTGTTATTACTTGATAAATAGTAAACAACTTGAATCATTACTTAGAATGTTTCCAGGGACATTACTCATCAGCTTCTTCTTTTTTTTTCTTTTTTTTTTTCCCATTTAAAAGGCAGAAAAAAACCTCCCAAACAAAACAAAAATGTACAAATGCTCTTTTCCTAATGTGAGAGTTCATACATGCTTTAAACAATTTATCAATTTATCTGTAGGTCCTCACCTTAATTTGCAGGCCAAAAAAAGAGGTAATTTTCCATAAAGTTGATGGGATACATAATTGTGTATGTGTTTATATGGATCTATATATATTATGAATTGTACACAGCAGTCAAATTGAAAAGATTTTTTCCAGTGCCTTGTTCTGACTTTCTGGTCTGAGATAGTGTGGTGTTGACACTGTGAGGTTCATTCTGGCTGCACCAGTGTTGATGAAGTTGTTGGGTAAACTGCATGGCGTTTGACAGTGCTGAAGTCTTCAGCTCCTGTTTGTGACGCTGAGTTGTATTTCTCAGTGGGGCATTGGAGATTCAGATTAGATTGAAAGAAGAAATTTGTTGTGTTGAGGGTGATAAAGCACTGGGACAGGCTGTCAAGAGAAGTGGTAGATTTCCCATCCCTGGCAGCATTCAATGTGGTGGTGGACGGTTCTCTGAGCAACCTGCTTTAGGTGCAAATGTCCCTGCTGACTGCTGGGGGATTTGACTAGATGACTTTTAAAAGTTCCTTCCAACCCAAACTATTCTGTGATCCTATAAGCCTAGTAAGGTCATGCCATCTCCACCAAGTACAGTCCAGTTATAAAGTCAAGCTACAGTAATAACCCCCGCCCAATCCTGTGAGCATCTGAGAATCTCACTCCTGCTTATTCACTTCACGCAGTAAAGTTGTTTGGTTTGGTGTTGTATATTTGCTGGCATTTGAAGCAGAGGGTTTACATTAGTAAGTTAGTGAGATTGTAATAAAAATAATCAATTTCACACTCTTAACTTTGCTAATGAGGAGGAAACAATTTATTGACCTTAAGTCTTAATTTTAAAGATTAGGAGCTGTGGCAATCATATTTCTTATATATAAAGCAAACTCAATTCTCGCTGGAGCATTTCCATCAGAAACACCTTGATGTTTTTATGGCAATCTTCTAAAGACAGAAATGAAGTTGTTCTTGTGCACTAGAGATGTAAAAAGGGCTCAGCTCCCAGAACATAAGCAAAGTGATTAGAAGCCAATAGTTAGTGCTGCTTGTTAACTTAGAAATGGCTTTAAGTTGGTCAGTGGTGCAGTCTTTCACTGTCTTCCCCACATCATGTGGGCCAGATCTTTGACAGAC
The DNA here is from genome assembly GCA_013396675.1 of Eubucco bourcierii. Taxonomy (NCBI): domain Eukaryota; kingdom Metazoa; phylum Chordata; class Aves; order Piciformes; family Ramphastidae; genus Eubucco; species Eubucco bourcierii. Next base: position 335,698 of record VWZE01007081.1, on the reverse strand, counting down.
AAATGTTTTCAGGGTATTTGAGGGTTTTTCTGGTTGAAGAAAGCTGAAGTGTCTTGGAATGATAAGAAGAACATATGCTTTTTTACTGAAGAACAAGAATTTAGTACCTTAGACCAAGTGCATCTTGATACAAGGTTATTTTCAGCAGAATTTTCCTAAACAGAGTATTCAAGACCAGAAATAGAAGAAATGTTTCTTTTCAGACTTGCAGGGAACAAATAGGCTTGGTTATTACATTCTGTTTCCATTGACTTTAAAGAGTCTTTTAAACCTCATCTGTAAGACAAATGAAATGTGAAAAATGGAAAGGTTTCATTTAAAAATCTTTATTTTACATTTAAAATGCTTGTAAATAGATTTCATTAAATTTTCTCTCTGCCTCCCCTTCCCCCCCACATTGTTTAACCAGGCACAGAGCTTTTGTGAAGGACATGTGAAAAATGACATATTCTCCCAGTTAACTAGTGAATTTTAAACATTCTTGGCTTTCTTGTTTGCTTATCTGAAAAATAGCTTCTCAGATCACATCTGACAATGCAGTTAATACCTCCTTTACTTCCTCTTAGCTCTCTGGAACAAGGACTATCCTATACTATTAATTCTAGCTTTGTTGTCAAGGCAATAAATGTGATAATGCATCCAGTATGTTCTAACATGTGTTAAAAGTATTGTAGACAGGCACCATATGCTTTAACAAGATGTGGCTTTGCTAGTTTGAGTCTGTCTCTCCTTGAGCTTTTTATCTGTACAGCTTAGGTGATTTTATAGATGATGGGTCTTTTAATCTGGCAGAGTCTCTTATACTGTTTTAACAGCTGTGGTTTTTATCCCTAGATAAAGATACCATGTTTATGTGATGAGCAGTCCTGTTTTCAGCAGTCCCTGAGCATTTGTGAAATTCCAAGTAGTAATTGTTAATGCTATCAACAAACTAGTTTGTCCAGATTAAGTTAGAAATTGATTTCAAGTCAACTGATGCTTCCCTTAGGGGCCTCCCCATCAGGGAGTCTGTAAGTTTAATACTTCTATAGATGCTCTAGGAATAACTACTGTAATAACTAAATTATTTTCACACAAATTTTTATTTTGGAGGATGTGAATGAAGTCAAATTGCCCTCTATAATCTGTCAGGAATTCAGGATCTCTCTTGCTAACAAGGTATTTTGCAGGTGTTACTACAAAAATAATTTCTATCATAAGTCACTTGTCCTAATTTATGGCTTAAATTATTCGCAGTACAAGAGTTGCCAGAAGTATAATGTGTGGCTTAGTAGCAGGGATGCAAATTCACCAATTTATTTGAGCCTGAAAAAGAGGAGCTGTAAGAAAGTGGTTACAAGGCCAGCAGTGACAGGGCAATTTTATTTCCATCTGGAATTTCCCAGGTAGATGCAGCTGTAGTGCATGGAATTGCTGCTGCACACCCTAGGTGGTTATTAAATACACCAGATTTACTGTTTATGGGCAGTAACTTCTATGTTCTTAGAAATCTTGGCTTGCTCACAGTGAGTCACATATGTACACTGATTGTGTCCAGATTTTTTTTCTTTATATCACTGGCAAGTATACAAATTCTTTCTAGGCAGGAAAAATGAAAACATCCAGGTAGAATGCAGGTCATTTGTGCCTCCTGTCACGTTCTTTACCTCTGATTCTGAATGGTCTTTGCTGTTGGACAGCCCTTCTCTGATGCTTTGTGCAGTCTGTTCTTACTGGTATCTTGTTCTTGGTGATTATTCCACAGTTAGAATGCCAGTGAATTGTTACACATGTTCACAGCATCTTTTTGGCATGAACTAAATATTTATCTCTTCATCTAGATGATCTTGAAAGAAGGATAACTGAATTTGAATAGCACCTGTGTACACCTCTGTGTTTTGTGTTCTGTTTTTTTTTGTTGTTGTATGGGGTTTTTTTCTTTTTTTGCTAAGAATGCTGCTCAAAAGATCTCAAGGTGTTGCTCTATTTTATCCTCTGAATATGTAATACTTGTGAACATAATGAATTGTTATTTGAGTTGAAAGTTGATTTTAGTGGAGCCATAAAAATACAGGAATAAATAAGATAGATTAAAAAGTAGTCATAAGGTAGAAAAAGGGAGGAAAAAAATGTGTGTGGGGAAACCCTACAGAAAGGAAGAGCACAAAAGAAAGACTGATTTTTATCTTTTTCATAAGGAAGTAGTCATATCCAGTGAGCTGAAAGAGTTTTCTTTGTGTGCACATAAGGGTGACAGTGAATTAGATCCACTTTAATGAGCATAGCAGTAGAGTCTGTGTTTATGACAGAGTCATACAGTGATCTGAGCTACCCTAAGCAGATAATTGCATTTTTGTTGAATTAAGCAGAACAGGTGATAGGAATGGTAGCAGAGTACTGTAACTTCCAAACAGATGAACCTGAAGGTTTATACTTTGGGATTTTTAAATAAGGAGTTCTAATTTTCACTTAATTTTGCCGCCTTCTGACGCAGCAGAGAGCCACATGTTACTCTGTAGAATTCAGGTACTGTTGTATAATTTGAGTTTGCTTTTTATTTGCTAAGATATCCTTTTACTGTGAAATATTAGCTTAATTGTGAAGGGTGAGCTGGTTTTGCTACCTGATGGAGTCTGCGTCTGATGTCTGGCTCAGCAGTCTTGCTCTAAGTGTTTCTTGCTTTAAGGGTAAAACTTTGAATGCTACATAAGTTTGAATAAGTGAAAATAGTGAGACAATGGTAAAAGTCTTTTTTGTTCTATTTCCAGGAGATAAAAGTAATTAAAAACATTGCATAGATGACATGACTTCAACTGAAAATATGTTGGATTTCCCAGAATGAATGCCAAGATAGGTATTCACTTTTTAGGAACAACTGCTGCCTTATTTTTATAACATCCCTTCACTTCACAAAGGTTTTCCTGATAGTTGTGAGCATGACAGAGGTATAAAAACCAATTTACAAGAAATTTACCTAGTATTTGCACACATAAACACTATTACAAGGCAGGTATTATTCTTTGTAACTGAAGTAATCTCTTCTTCCCATGGATTACTAAAACTTTGCTCATAAACTATGTTTGGTATCTCGTAAACTATGTTGGGATTCAGCTACAGGTTTTAATTCACATCCTCAAGCTCTGAAGTGATGGCTTCCATTTTTTTCACTGCTAACCAGTCACTGCTCACTTGAATTTAACATCTTCAGTATTCCCAAAGGGGACCAGGTCAGTAAGTGCAACAAGCTACCATACATTGGTAAAATGACTGCCTTTAGAAATGCAGTTTCTAGATTTTCTCTCTTTATTTCTTTCTTTCTTTTTTTTTTTTTTAAATTTTCCCCCCTCTCTTCAGAAATTCAATCAAAAGAAGGGTCCCTTTCTGTGGCTGTAGAAGTCTTTTGTTCACATCAGAAGTAATCCTCATACAAAATACTATAGAATGTCAGTTCCCTATTGAAACTAGGTCACTTTGTATAAAATAATTAAAGATTTATTGGTCCTTTGGGAGGAACCTGGATCTCTAGACTAATCTTTGGTGCCCTCAGTGGAGAAAGAATCAGTTGTTTTCTGGGCAAGCACTGCAATCATTAGAATTGTGTGAAGGGCTGTGACAACCTGCTCTTCCAATTGCACCCTAAAGATGCAACAGACACCTGCTCCACTTTTCTAAGGGCATGGGGAGCTGAACTAAAAAATAGGATTTAGAGCTCTGTTAAGTGTAGGTGCTCATCTTAGGCAATCTTAGTTACTTAGTACAGAAGTGATGCTGTGATGCAGTCCTCTCCTAATTCGGTGCAGGTGTCTTCTGAGTGTCTCCAGGATACATTTGAAAGCAAGGCAAAACTTAGTCCTTTGACCCAGACTGTTCTATGATTCTCTGATATGCAAGGTTAGTCCCTCTTAGATAGTCTTCTAAGTGCCCAAGAGTAGTTTGCAATAACCAAAATGAAAGAAGGAAAACAATGCAGTCAAATGAACAATGCATCTCTAACTTCTTTATATCTCTTAGGTCTTTTCAGACCTGTTAGGTCTTTTTAGACCTTTTCTGTTTTGGGAGAAAGAAATTGATTGTTGCAATAAAATGTCAGTTAGATATTCCATTGAATTTTAGTCTTGATTCTGTTGTAAATGCCTTCGCATAGTGCCCTTGGGTCTTGTAGCAGCTGCTCTCTCTCTTGCATTGTGTAACAGGAAAGCTTGTCCCAGATAAATATGCCTGGAATCTTTCTCTACTTCTGCTAGGGTTGGGTTTGGCTTTTTTCTTCAAATCAGTATTTTTAAAGGAGGACTTTGCTATTCTTGAAAAGCATAGCCTGGCTTTGCTGTGTAGTGCCTCATGCTAAGTTAAAAAGTAGTAATAAAAAATGGTTCAGTGTTCATATAAGTCACTGAGTGCTCTGAGCTGCAGCAAGGTTTGTTTGTGCTCATGGTTTTATAGCGCTGAGAGTTGTTCACCAAGAATGAAACACAGGTTGGTCCGTGAATTAATGAAATGCAATTCACTCTTCTGCAAAAAAAAAAAAAAAAAAANCAAAAAAAAAAAAAAAAAAAAAAAGTGTTCCTTTCTTGTTTTAAAGATAGCTTCAAGTGAAGCACCTCTTCCAAATGTGTGTGTCTCTTCCCTTCACGTAAGAAGAAATGTTAAGTTGGTCCTGTAAGAGTGAACTTGAGACTCATTGCCCCTTTCTACATAGACCCTCTTACTGAAATACTACGTCTTTGACACCTGAGTTTGTTCAGACAGAGGCAGTGAAGGAATATCAAAATCCAGAGTTTAGCATGGAAATGTTCTTCCTGAGCTCCCCAACATTAACATTGTTAAACTTATTAGAATAACTATATTTTACCAATGAAGGGGAATGGCTCAAAAAGAAAAAAAAAATAGTGAGTTTTAGTAACTTCCCACTACAGATATTCAACAGCAACCTGGTTCCCACCAGCTATGAACTTTGACTTGGTTACCTGTCACATTAGGAAGGCTCATTCTTGCCAGAGTCATCCTGGAAAAGGAAAATGCCTGGAGTAGTCCTGGCACCTGTCACTATCTTGTAGCAGAGTAAGATGTATTGCAGATTTCAAGAATGTGAAAGGGAAAAAAAGGCAACATCTCCATCCTCAGCTGCTTACTCTTACTCAGTGGTTCCTTACAACTGTGCCAGGATCTGTGAACTCACTATTTGCAAGTGTTTTGTGGTATGTCATGTACAGCAGCTTTCAGAGTGTATTGAGTTAAACATCCTCGAGGATTTCTTGTCTGCCCATGCTGTTTACATCTTGATTTGCAGCTCATCGAACTGTAAATAAGTTGTTCTTGATTATTCTGGAGTTCTGTCATTTGTATGTTAATAACATTTTAAAAAGCATATGCAAGGATAGGGAAACAGTGGATTTTCTTCCTCATTTTACTATCACTTCAGGGGGTAAATTTAATTTCTGCCATAAAATACAGTGTAGTATCTTCTGTGATTGTTGATGAATGTGAGGTTTTAATCAGAAAATATTAAAAACAGTCCATGGGAAGATAAGGATTCTTGTTTGGGGTGCTTAAGAATATCTCCAAAACTATTCTGAATTCAGTTATGTTTTCTGGGTTGGTTGTTTTACAGAACCAAGATTTTGTTTTTTTGGTAGATGTGTGAGCCAAAGTGATGTTCTGCTTGTATCAAAACGGATGATTAAGGCAATTCTCTTTTTAAAGCAGTCTGTTAAAATCTTTGAGGCATCAAAGTGTGGAGTTCTGTATCCTGGTTGCTGTTAGTTCTTAAAGAAAGAAGCCTTCCTGTGCAGTGCTGTGTTTAAAGCATGTACTAAGAGTGCTCAAAATATGGTGACTGATGAGGCAAGTGCCGTGAATATGAGGTTGTTGCCCTTTAAAAATGTCTTGACACTCCTCTAAACAATCAAATTATCTTGTCACATTTAAGTGACCCTTAAATTAATGGAGAGGAGTTTGAGAAACACTAAAAAAAAAAAAATCTCAATAGGAATAAAAAATATATTTGGTTATTGGTCCATTGCCCTTCTTAAGAGTAGGTTGGATAGATAAAGCACTACTAGCATAAAATTATTCAGATTGTTCTTAATTGCCTGCCTGATGAAGATGGCTTCTCAGAAAGATGTGATAGATCTTCCTAAGTTTCTTTCTAGACTATTTATCTGGCTAACCAGTCTTATTGGATCACCTCTCTTCCTCACAGGATCTATCCTCTTACTCCTTTATCATCTGCTTCCCAGTAAACACAGTGAGGATTTTATTCCTTTTCCTCTCACCAACAACCTTTCACAGGATCTGCCCACTTCTCTGTCTTTTTTTTATTCAAGGTTAAGAATTCCAGTTCTTTTCACCCAGGTCTTTTAGGCAATTTCTTGTGGCTTATACCTAGACTCCTTAAATGCACAAAACTGAATGCAGTACTCTAGACCCAAGGTAAGGAAAGGAAACAGCTTGTGTGAGGCTTATTTTTGGCCTAATAGTAAACAAGTAGTGTGTGCATAACTGAAAATTAGATCTCTGAGTGTAAATCATCTTCTCCTTCATCTGCAGGTATGGTGATAGCTTCCTTGAGCAGTGCTAAGTCATATTTTATAAACATCAGAAACAAAAGGGAAGGAATCTTTTATTCCACTGTGCTACAGGGATTAAGTATTGACTTAGAATCACAGAATCAGGCAGGATTGGAAGGGACCACAAGGATCATCTAATTCCAACCCCCCTGCCATGGGTAGGGACACCTCACACTAGATCAGACTGTCCAGAGCCTCATCCAGCCTGGCCTTTAAACACCTCCAGGGATGGGACTTCCATCACCTCCCTGGACAACCCCTTCCAGGGTCTCACCACCCTCGTGGTGAAGAACTTCTTCCTAACATCCAGTCTGAATCTACTCATTTCTAGCTTTGCTCCATTCCCTCTAGTCCTATTACTTACTTTCTGTTACTGTCTGGTAAAATAGTACCAATAAATATCAATTATCCTATAGGTAAAATTTATTTTCTCCCCAAATGTTAGTGCTTGGCTTGGTATTTAAAAAACTTATCAGATGATAATAAGGTGGCTGTGGCACACATTTATCCAGTACACTTTTATTGGCT
>VWZE01007081.1:238229-328582 GCA_013396675.1 Eubucco bourcierii | reverse complement strand
TTTTTTTTTTTTTTTTAATTTTGAAAGCATTTTTTCTGTGTTGTGTTCAGTGGTCTGAAATGAATCAACTTTGAACACATCACACCTGAAATGCAATAACATCTCACATTTAGTAGTGTTTCAGTGTGAAGTTTAATTGAGTTTTGTTTGTTTTTAAAACAGTTGTGTTGCTTTCAGCACAGCTCTGCTTAAAAAATGTTATGAAAAATCCTACCAAGAGGGAAAACAAAACTCCTATGTGAATGCTGACTGTATGATGACAGAAGAAATTCAGAGCAAACTTACTCAAGGTGATATGTGTGGAAAAGAAAACCAGTGATGAGTGCTAGATTTTCAGTTAGAATAAATACATGCAACTTGGTGAACAGCTTATTGAAAGGCCTTGGGGCCATGCTGAACCAAAAGTAGTAAACTCAACATCCCATTAGGTGATAGGTGCCAGGGGATGGTAATTAGTACTCTAATGTCCTAACTGCTACATTTGGAAGAATTTTGGGAAACAAGGCTTTTTGGCTTCAAAATGACTAAGCATAAAACCTGGCAGAACATGGTAGTGACAATCATGACCCACATAAGAGGCAGTTCCTTTGGGAATACAGTGCTGAGCACATCTGTGAGTGCTCTGCAGTAGCAGCCAGAAATTTGGCTTGGCAAATGCTCTGTGGCAGGCAAATACATTTCCATTGGCTTTTTGTCAGAAGTTATTCTAGCTGACAGTCAAGAGGGAAGGAAGGGGTTTCTTCTTACCACTAAACATTAAAAAATAAATTACACCCCCCCCCCCCCCCCCCCCACCCCATTTCTACTACAAACCCACAATANNNNCCCCCCCAAATACTTCTTTTAAAACACTCATGACATTTTGCCACTGCAACTTGTTTTCTACTCCAAACTTTTATATCTATAATATTAATTTCATCTATAGTTGTCCGGAGAAGGAGACTCCACAGCCTCTCTGGGGAACCTGTTCCAGTGCTCTGTGACCCTTAACAGTAAAGAAGTTCCCCCTTATCTTGAGCTAGAACCTCCTGTGCTGCAGCTTCCATCCATTGCTCCTCATCCTGCCCCAGGGAGCAAGTGAACAGAGCCTGTCCCACTCCTCCTGACCCCCAACCCTCAGATATTTATAGACACTTATTAAATCCCCTCTCAGCCTTTTCTTCTCCAGACTAAAAAGCCCTGAGTCTCCTCATCAGGAAGTGCTCCAGTTCCCTAATCATCCTTGTAGCTCTCCACTGGACCCTTTCCTCGACACATACACCTCTATATTTTTATAATCTACGTGTAGTGCCGAGTCTAAAGCTAATAAAACTTGAAACCAAACAAACAGTTTACATCAGATCTGCAGCTTCACAGCACTTGTCATCCAAGAATTACTGTACAGATCAGTGCTTGTACTTTGCTTTTGCAGACAGCATGAGCTAAGGGAGGAGGGTTACTCAAGGTCACCCAGTGAGTCAGCAAGAAACTGTGAAAAGGGCTCGGGGCAGCTGAGTTGTATGTGCTTGGACTACAGCACAGCAGCTCGCCCTGCCTCAGAAATCCTGTGCTTTCTGTACCTGAGAGCATCCATTAGCTCTGCTAGGACACAAATTGAGCAACCTCATTGATGTCAGGTTTGTAGTATATTATTAGTAAGTGCTTCAGTTCTGACAGCCAAGTTACAAATACCTGCATTGTTCAGAGCAGCTCAGGAGCTCATGGACCCTGCAAGCTCAGTAAAGAATTAATCACAATCACAGAACTGACACATATGCACACACCTACAAAGTCTGTGCTTCTCAGTGTTCTCCTCCAGATTTTGACAAAGACTTAACAGCTAATAAATATCAGAATCCAGCTAGCATATTATTCCACCTACTCATAAAAGGGATCTTATTCTGCTCAGAGACAGCACTTTGAAATGATTCACAGGAGGAGATGACAGAATTTTCGTTCTCCTAGAAACCTCAGCATGTCCAGTTGAACAGAGAGAAGTATAACTGAAACAGGAATTGCTTGATACCTTTTAGTAAAGGACTTCACACTAATTTTAAATGAACACAAAGCTTCTTTCAATTAAAATCATAGTAATGGGGGGATAGGGAAAAAAAATTAAAATGTTCTTCAGGTACTTGTCTTTATGGAACCCAGTGATGGAGTGACATCCCTCTCCAACCTTTGTGCCAAGAGGACCCCAAAGGAGTGGTGCAGAGATGCAGTAATGTGTAAGCATGCTGGTGTTAAATTCTAGGTCTCTGTGAATCAGTCCAATCATTTACCAAACCAAATTCTTCAGATGTCTCTTCCATGAGGATTTCATGCCTGACAGTGGCATGCTTCACAGCAGATCATACAGAGATTTTATGACTCTTACTGAAAATATATCTACCAGTCAAAAGCTATTTAGGTGTTCAGAGCTGCAAAGAGCTAGTGATATTTCTTGAAACAGGTAACCAATATGTGTTGTGCAACCACAGATTTATCAGTCCCTAAGACTGAGAAGCCTATTTTACTGCTCTGCAGAGAAACAGCAAAGGCCCTGACACTTTTTGTTCTTCAATTCAATAGTGGCACTAGAGCCATATCTCTTAGGAGATTCTAAGGCTGTTGGATACTGAAACTACAACCTCAATACATGTTGGGTTTCTTTTGTATACTGTGTTATATATTCCCTTTGCCTCATCTGCTCTCCAATCTTCATGATCTAGAGGGAATAAACTCTTTCTTTTCTTACCTGTCAGAGACAAAAACTTTATCACTTCTTTCCATTCTTCTCATTGTATAAGTATCTTTTGTATGCCATGAGGACTAAATACTTTTGCTTCTAGAGATGTTCTGGATTTAATTAGATATCTATCACCCAGAACAAGGCCTCTTAGCTCAGCATAAGCTGGCCTTTTGAAGATAGCTTCTTGTGTTTCAGATCTGATTAAAGGACTGCATGATCAAGACCTTGTCTAACTCCTTTACTGACATCAGCTGGTTTTAACAAAAGCTAGGTGATTGTCCCTGCCTGTAAAGAGAAGGGCAAGAATCCACTAAATTATACTTTAACAGACTTTTGCCTTCAATTCTATATTATGGAGTTCAGTTTCTGCCTTTTCTAGAAGGAACTGGAAAGACCAGATGCAAAAGCCTGAGTGTTCTAAAAATCTGGCTACCATGGCCTTCTCAAGATACATTAAAGAAACTAATCTTGTTCATACAGTAAAAAAAAATTAAAAGTAAAAACATATTTCCCAAAGCCTGACACCTGAAATCCTTTCCCCTTCCACTCTTCACACGTTTCTATCCTACACATATATGTATATATATATATATATATAAAAAATATTTTAAAAAGTATAATATATATAATATTATAAATACTATATTTTAAAATGTTATATATATATATTATACACACAGATATATAAATTTGCATACACCCAGCGCCACATGCTGTACACTAAAGCAGGGTAGCTGGAACATGCAATACCCCAGTGAAACAGCCACACTCCATAGTGGTGCCACAGAGCCAGCCTGAGTGGCACAGTGCCTAGGGGACACATTAACACTTCCCCTACTGTTTCAGAGATCTGTTCATACAAGTGTACTAAGTCCCCACCTTTCAGGGCAGGAGCATGGGGACTGGTAGCCACAAACCTGCTTCTAACAGTTCCACAGAGGACTTCCTCCTCATGGTGACATATGCTGAGGTGAAAATTCCTGCTGACCTGTCAGCAGAAACATACTTATTTTATTTTTTCAGCTCATGAAGTTCAAGCTCAGCATCTCTAACTGCAGCTCAGTGCTGTTCTCTCATTCCCACACCTGTGCAGAGTGAACCACCATCCCCATCCTATTTGTTTTTGCAGTTCCCTCTCACAGCATAGGCTTTATTTATTTAATTATTTTAATATCCTGCTATGCTACTAAATTTTTAAGGGGGAAAAAACCCCACTCAAATTCCAGAAGAAGTGTGAGCTATCTTTAAATTGGTTTGTTTGATAACAATTTATTATTTAAATAATAACATTTTTTTCTAATGTTCTTCTCAGGAGATATCAACTCAAAATGTTTTGCATTGTACCAAATATTATTATTAAAAAAAAAAAATTCAGCTAAGATGGTTCATCTCAAAAAAATTGTTTGCAATACAAACTATGATCTGATCTGTTTTCCTGGCATAGAAGTACAACAAAAGTACAAACTTCTTTTCCATGTTCTTTGTCACATCTTTAATGCAAAGCATAAAACAGTGACATTTTACGAAAGAAATAAATTGTGGATTTTGTTATCAGCTCTAAATTGAATACTGAGCTGAAATATTCTGAGAAATTCCTTGTCTGGTTTCAGGTTTGTCTGTCATTTTTTTTTTTTTTCTTTTTCCCTTTTGGTTTTCCCACAGTTATTAAATCTTTAGCTTTAGACCCACCCTGGTTCTTTTTTACTGTGTGTTTATATAAACATCTGCCAGTAAATAAAGTTTCAGATGAAACAGGCTGCTGCTTGAGTCAGCAGAGATACAGCAGAAAAAAAGAAGTATCATATACATGGTACTGCATCAGAGTATCCATATTTATTAGGGACATTGGAACAATAAAGTCAAGGAAAGTGCAACCATCAGCAGAAGTGCACATGTTGCTGATAAAATTTATTGAAGGGGGCATGCAAAAGGGATGCAGTCCTTAGGCACAAATCAGGTGGCTTATGCTTAGTCTTCTCTACACAGCAATATTTTATATATATTTCTCATATGTCTGTATTTAAGTATACATAAACCATGCACATACAACCAAGATAAAAAATTTTACTGCGCACCTCTAAAGCAGGAAAAGATAACTTTTCCAGTATCATGTCACTCAGAAGTCCTTAAAGGGCTTGAAATGGAGAGATGCATAATGTGAACTTGTGTTTCTGGCACAGATTTACTTTGTTAAATGGTAAGCCTGCAGAGGACTACTGCTGTAGTCACTGCTTGGACCCTGCCTGTTGCTGTTTGAGCTGAGGAGGGCTCTTCAAAGAGTAAAGCAGATACAGTCTATATATACAGGTTCTGTGGACTACAAGGTCTATGTGTATGTGATGTTACTCCAGACAAACTGAAGTCAGCTCTGCTGCTTTCCAAGCAGAAATCTTAGATATCTGTCTACCTTTTATTTTTCCAACCTTCTGCAAGTAATGTGCTCAGTTTAAGAGTTAAAATGGACTAAGATGTCCCATATTTACAGATCTGGCTAGAATCTCATAATCTGACAACCTTGCCTATTCTGGCAATCTAAAGGAAAGGGTGGACAATAGCTATCAGTGTTTACTCTCTCACTTTGAAATTTATGTTTCTCTCAAGATATGGAGCTACCTGGCATGATAAAATAGCATGTAGGAAAGAGATTTTTTAACCAGAGAGTCTATGTATTTAAATCTATAATTAAAAAACAACTACCACAACCAAAACAAAAAAAATCCCCCCCAAAACATCCCTGAGTACTTTCTGGCCTTTTCTATTTGAAAAGTGTTAACAAGTATTGCAAGTCATTGCCAGACAGACAGAAGGAAATCCCCCACTTTAATAACACTAAATTTTTGTCTAGAGTGCCATTATATAATAAAGAACAAAACTGAATCAAGTTTCCATATTTAGCATGTACTGCCAGAACTACAGGATATGAATGTATTGGTGACTTCAGGCCACTGAATGAAATTAGTAATTTATCAAACATCAGCTCATCTGCCAAATGATTTCTGTGATAGCTGTGGTTCTTTGAGGAGTTTTTAATGTGCATGGTGTATTTTGAGTTCTGAATGAGTTGGAACAAGAGTGGCTCTGTTTGCTCTGTTTGTTTGTAGGTTAGCAGATAATTTTTTTGCAGCAACAGCTTCACCTCTTTATCCTTCTCCCTCTGCCATGAGATGTAGATTTAGCTTAGCAGTTACTGGAAATGAGAAATTAACTATCCAATTATTTGAAGTTATTTTTGTATCGCTGTATCTCTTAAGAAGCTGTAGGAAGATTACTGAAGGCTTATTGGGTCGTAGGTTTCCAGTGGTAGCTATTAATTTGTTGTGAATAGCACTATAACAACTTCTAGAGAGTGGCATAATTAAACATTTCAAATTTCCCGTGGTTTCTACAAGACTTATTGCCAATTAGGTTTCTTTTTAAAACCTCATTGGCATGCAATGCCACTGAAACACCCACTTCTAAAAGCAAATATTGTCGCTTTATCATGCTGTTTATATTATATATGCTATTATTACAGCAACTTGAAATTGCAGTTTCTAGATCATGTGTTCATCCCCTCAAAAGTTTTGTTAACCCTGTTCTCTTTATGTAAGGAGGCCACCTTGCTGAAAATACTATTAACATGCTTTAGAATTCCAGCTTTGATAGAGGATTTAAGTACAATTGTTAGCATTAGTGCTGAGTTTTCTAGGATCTAAGAACTTCACTTTTAGAGAGATTGGTATTGCGGGATGACTAAATCTGGTAAAACCTAAGTACATTTGTAAATGTAGAATACTTACCTGGTAACTTCTGAAGTTGTGAGGTTTTTTTTTCCTGAGTCTTGTGGATATTCTGTTTTGCTGTCCTCTTACTGTTCAGGTTACTCTGTTTACTTGGTTTTGACATATAAATTCTTCCTTTCTCTCAGATGTTTCTACATTTGCATGTTGACAACTGAAACCTTCTTATTCCCTTTTATCCAAATGTATTCAGATTGTTGTTTTCCTTTGGCCTTCAGAAAGTAAAATGTTTTATATGGAATAACAATATTGTAATATTTATGAACAGGTAACTGAAAAAGAATGATGAAGATAGGGTGAGGTCAGATGTATCTGACGTCATTGAAAAATAGAGGGGTTTTGCCCCTCTCTCTCTCTCCCTGAAGAGGTTTATTCCTATATAAATAAATGGAATTCTACTTTTTTTCCAACCTTCTGTGCTGATTAATGATGCTGACTAAGCTGTTTCAGCACTTTGATCTCCTGCTGTGTTCTGGCCCTAGCTGTATTTCATCCTCTTGAAGTCTCTCACAGCAGTGAATTTGGCCCTAAGGAAATGAGTATGCAGAATTATTATTTTTTTTTTCCTTTCTCCATTAAATATGACCTAGATGGCTGCCTGTATTGAACAACTATACCTTGAGGATTCAGCTTTTAAGCCACTAACAACAGAATCAACTTGGTAACCTTAAACAAATCACCAGAACTGAGTGCAGCAAAGGGAGTAATTTAGGAGACACATTTTGGGGACTGGTGCTGTTGGATGCAAACCCCATGCATTTTATGTGAAGCACACCTTTTTCTGTGAACTGTGTGTGGTCATAGATGTATTGATCATACTTCAGTGCTGTTCAGACAGGGGATCTTATCTGGCTTCAAGCTTTCTTGCCCAGAAGGTGGGGGGGTTGGATCAGTTTTGCTTTGGAGAGACAGCTTTGGCCCTGTCTGCACTAGACTTTGCCTTGTCTGAATTACTTTCATTCAATCACTGACTTGTAGTTTAACTTACTGTGAGGACACTTTACACTCTTTTCTGTAGTGCACAGGGTCAATAAAGATGATACCATAGGTTTTTAGAGACTCTGGGAAGTCAAGTAGATGATACTCATTAAGCAACTTGATTTTCTTCTAGTCATGAATCTTTCAGAGTGCTGTTTTTCCATAAGGATAATTTTATTTCTATAAATAGATTTTTCTGTGCATAGGAATTTTCTATCCAAACTAACATGTGGTGCATATCAACAAAAATTCGGATACTTCTGTTGTTTCCCCTTGCAATCAAAATATGTTGAAATCTTATCAAGAAATGTGAGGTGAAACAATATTGAGGCTTTGTGCATCTCTCTTGATTCTTTTCAGAGAGGAAATTGACATCTGTACCTTCAGTGTACAGGGTACAGGATACACACACAGAAGAATAAAATTCATGGGGTTTGAGTTTCCATTCTGTCCCTTTTTCAATAGGACACATGATGATAACTTCTTTATGCTGATATATACACATATATATATATATACAAATATATAAATATACACACATATATATATACATATATATATATATACATACATATATATATATATAGGTAAAACTGTATGGCAGTGACCAGTCTGTATGTGACAATTTTTATAGTTGGCCACCATGACAATTTGAGCTTGTAGACCAAAATCCAAGTAACTCAAGTTGAAATGGAATACAAATTTAATGTTAGCTACACTGAGCTAAGGCTGTCTTGACCTGGTCTAATCATCAAGTAGTTTAACAGCTTTCATCCTGCATCCATTGAGGACCATCTAGCAAAGCAAGCCATGAATTAGACTCTGTATATGTGTTTTTAGTATGAAAAAGATGCCACATTTGTAATTTTGCCTGACCTGCTGCTACTGCATTTTGTTTGCCTATGTAAATGTCCTTTCACTGCATTCTGTTACTCAGACCTGATTTGGCTTACATATTTTTGTTTAACAGATGATGTCACTAATATTGCTCAGAAATCTCTCCTTGCTGATGAAAAAGAGAATGTGCCAACAGAACTAGGAGTTGTGTTGTGGAAAGTCCCAGTCCAAACATACCCAGGGACTTGCTGGTGCTGGAGTCTTCACCTCTTCAAGTCAAAATCAAACACAACTGCCTCAGAAGCCAGTGGACAAAAGAAAAGGTACTGTGCATTGCCAGTATGTTGGTTGGGTAGAAAGAAATTAAATGTACAATACAGATGTGATGTTATCAATTCAACAGAGAGAGTATCACATGGAGCTTCAGAATTTAATATGATTTTGTACTTGGATTTTTAAAACCTACTAGATTTTGCAGGTAGTAAAATAAACCAAATTAGTGAAAGGTTTTTGCCTTTACTTGAATGTGATTCTCTTTACATAGACACTTCCTGTGTTCAGTGAATAAATTTCATGATGATATGAGCATTGTTTTACTCACTACTGTTCTTTATTAGTTTTGAAGACATTTCTCCCCCTGCCCATGACAACTGAATAATGCAGCACAGAATGTCGCTCCATATGATGTCGCTCCATCATATGCTTGCTAACTTGACTACTGTCTTACTTCAGCTATACTTGCCACCACTAATAAAGTACTTTAACTGCTCTGGTCTCAGTTGGATGCCAAGCTTCTTTGTCACACTTTCCCAACCTTCTGTTGGCTGTTATGTATTTACAGTATGCACAAGTCTGGCTATTCAGAAGGCAGCTATATATGCTATGCATATATTTTATTTGCTTCAAGGACCATCTACTATATGGGGAAAAGGAGTATTTTCTTGCTATTGGGAAGTATGGCAAAGGTTATAGTTTCACACATTGCCTAACTGCTGGCTTTTCCATCTTGTGGTAGTCCTGCAGTGGAACTGCAGGGATGATGCAGTTACTAGGATTAGAAATAGGTGAAGTGGGAAACCCCCACCCCATGTGACCATCCACACTGCAGTAAAATGTTGTTGGTAACCAGAAATGATGTTTATCTAGGAAGATGTTGCAAATACAGTTGAGGTTTGTCAAACAATGTAATGCAAAAAGAAAAAGAGAGCAGCAGTAACCCGGGAATTATCCTTTCCCCATGCATATTTTTGCAGTTCACATTTTGAAGTTGTTGCCTCTTTGGTGCCTGTGAGGCTTGTATTGTATTTGGTACAGTGCATAGTGAGGACTTTTCATTTCTAAATAGAAGGGTAAAGTATCAGTCTAAGAGGGCAAGTGACAGCTGTAGGGTGCATGATCATTACTGGAAAATTCACAAAGAAGGAAAAAGTTAAAAATGTAGGGTTCAGAACATGCCTTAGGGCTCATCTGGGTAGTATTTACTTGTCTTCTATGACACTCAAATACAGCTAATAGTTCATTAGTATGTTTAATTTTAATGCTTCAGAGACTTTCATTGTCATTATAAAGCAGGAGAGAGACTGAAAAAATATCTATAATAATATAGTGTTCATTAATGCCATTGGTTTTTACTATAGAGAATAATTATGGTAATTACATTTGTTTTGGGGCAACAAATAAACTAATGTGACCTTAAACTCTCTTCTCTTTAATTAAGAGGACAGTTCAACATTTACTTCTGACTGGATTTAACTCTTTGTAGTAAATGCACAAGGAGCTTCAGTTATGGATGTATTTAAGGAAATCATCTTCATATTTACTTAATAATACCAGAAAGGAGATGATGCTGATTTCAAAAAGAATTACAATGGTGAATTCTAAAACTAGCTGTTTAATACTATAATATTAATAATAGCATTATATAATAATATAATATAATAATTTTCCTTTGAAAAGGTGAGTATGTTTTGGTTTTAAATCTCAAAAGAATGCTGTATAAAGATACTTCCTGCCCCTTCCATTCTTCTTTAGTCTGTCCTGTTGCTGTACAGCTGGATTAACAAATTGATTTAGACTTAAGTGTTGTATTTAGCTGACTCTGCACAATGAAAATGAAACACAAAAAGCATAAGAGATTTGTTAACAGCTAATGTGTTTTGGAACATGATTATGTCATGTGCAAATTATCTGTAAGAAGGCTTTCTGTTACTTGGAACTGGTTTATGAAAATTCGAGCAGAGGGATTTCATCCTATGAGCTGCCTGCCTTGGAGGTGTTCAGGACCAGGCTGAGTGAGGCCTTGAACAATTTGGTCTAGTGTAAGGTGTCCCTGCAGGGGTTTTGGAACAAGATGGTATTTAAAATCCCTTCCATCCCAAACCATTCTGTGAATCTGTGCATTTATCCCATGCTGCAAGAAAAAACCCTCCATATATGGTCCCTATTTGTCTTATTTGATAAGTCATATAACTTGCATATCAATGTTTTAATTATTTGGGTAGACTGAGGCACCTACAGACTGCTTAGGATGGGGCTGTAAACACAAACATTAGTGCATTAGTGGGACTGTGGCATTGTGCAGCTATCTGCAGGCACTTTGCTCTGGGCAAAGACTGTCTGCTCCTATGGAAAATTTGGGATTGCTGGAATGTTCTGGGTATAGACCTAGACACTTTCTTTAACTAGCTCTTCTGTTGTTTGGCTAACTGATCATAAAATCTGCCAAAGCCAGTGCTTTCCCCTTCTCTTTAAACTGGTCAAACTGAAATTTAGACAAACTTTGGTCTTACTCATTTACACTTTTTTCCTTACCATCCTTTGAACAATCCATTTGTGCTGAGTAATCTTCTATACTTACTTACATTCCCTGCCATGTGATTATGGATCTGTGCATCAGGTGCAGAAAAGATGTCCTGTATCATTCTGTGTCTGAGTAGTTTCTCTTACTTGCACATATAACAAGGTAGTGCGTTTGGGTGGCTGAAAGCTGTACAGCTGCTGGCACAGTTCCCACAGGCATTTTACTGCTAGATAAGTCTGTGCCTGGTAATGGTTATGTTGCGATAAGACAGATAATGTTTCACTTAGTCATTTGAAGTACTCCTCTATGTGTTACAAGTTTGAAAGAAGTGTTAAAAGATGGCTAGGGAAACTTTCCTGACACCTTGGAAAGGTCTCTCATAAGATTTGCTGTTTGATACCTTCAGTCTGTTGTGAATGAGTCTCCTTGTATATGCAGAAGTGAGTATGAATAGAAGACAAAGGTATGAAGTATGAGAAGCCTATAGCCTACATGGTATGCATTCAAGAAATTGTAGTGAGAGCCTGTGAAGATGGCAGATTTGACTATTCTTTAGGATATACTGCCTTTGTAATAGCTGGTGCTTTTGCTTGGTGAATAGACTCTCCCATGGTTGTAGTGGTTCTATCTTTTTGTTTGTTTTTCTCAGCTCTTCCATTCAATTAATTTGTAACTTCAATAAGTCTGAACAATGTGTTATGAATATTCAATATCTTGGTTTGATTATGACAACATGTGAGGAGGAGGAGAGGAATGTTTTATGCATAGAATTGTACAAATGTTGATTTCAAGGAGAATAAAGTACACAAATGGTCTCAACACCTGAAAAAGCCTTTTCGAAGGACTCAGCTTTTTACATAAATACTGGAGCAGAAAATTGTCCATGAATTAAACAGAAGTCTGACAGAAAGCTGAATTTTGACTGCAAGTGTCTTTTCTGAGAGATGCTACCCATAAAACTACGATTTTGATACATGTGTTGGGATGCAAGTATTTTCTGCAAGTCCTCATGGCATCACATTCAGCTCTAAGCAGCCTTAGAAAGCCCATTTGTAGTTCTGGCGGCCAGCTTGGCAACAACCTTTCCAACAAGCCTGGCATGGTTTGAATCAAATTCGCTGGCAGTTATCCGAAGCATATTTTATCAGTAGTCTTCTCATGGTGGTGAAGCAATTTTAGCTTGCATATAGTGGAGGATGGTTACACAAAGAAAGTCTTTAGCTCACAAAGTTTCTCCTGTGTGCTTTTCTTGTGCTTTGTTGTGCTTGTCTCTGTCCTCTTTAAGCTGAGAAAGAAATGAAAGCTTGTCTCCAGGCTCTTGCTGTGTTAGTATCCAGCTGTGCATTTTACTGGCTGTAGTTCTAAAAGGCTGCACAGCTCCGTTTCAGAATTCAGGGAGCTTAGAGGGGAAAGAAGCCATTATCTGGCTAAAATATCCATCCAGTTTAAATATTTTATCCCAGGTGATGCAACTGCATTACTCAGTCATCAGGCAGACTTAATCCCTGTTCCAGCTGACGAACATTCACTCAAATATCAATACTTGAAATGTCAATACTGGCTGGCTGGCTCTCAAATCAATGATGAGAAGGTAACAGATCTTGTGAGGGAATTGTAGTTTTGTGGGACATTAGATTTGATGATCACAACTGACTAACAGTTGTAAAATCTTGCTAGGTTTTTATAAGCTTCATTTGTCATAACCGCTATGCAGTCTCTCATATTTCAGTATCATCCTCAGAATACCTTTCTGAGCAAGGCAAGTGTATCATGGTTTTACTGAGAGATTAAATGGTTTATTCAAGGTTATACAAGGAACCTGTGGTAGACCTATGGATGGAACCAAAATCCATCAAGCTTTAACAACTATGTTGCCCATGAAATAATCTTAATTGTTATCATCATTATCAAGATAGATCTGAAATTAGATTTTAATGTGGAGTGCTTAGAAGCATGAACAGCTCAGGATTGCGAGCAGTGAATGTGCAAAAATGAATGTAGGGTTGTTAGTTACCAATAAAGGTATCTTTGGTTTTTATGCACCAAAAAAATCACCAGTGGCAGCGTTTCACTGTGAGGAAACTCTGCAGTCCCTGAGTGGGATAGGATTTAAAGTAATGCTCAAAGAAGCTGTGCTGTTTGCAGAAATAGCTCTGTCTCCATAGGTAGCTAATGACTGGCTACAGTCTACAATATGCTTAGAAAATTATCCTGATAATTTGTTGGGCGTTGGGTTTTTTTTTTTTTTGATTGAGAAAAATATTATTTTATGTCCTGCAGAGAAGCATTTGCTTTTATCCACTTAGTCACTTTTTATTACATGGAACTGAGAACTGAAGCAGGAAATGTAGGTCATCTGAACCTTGAGAGAGATGTGCCTTGGGCATTGGTAGCTACGAACGTCGTCTTTCCTATACAGGCACTGCCTGATTATGACTAGCTCTTAAACTATGACATAGGTGAACTGGCAATCACTTCTGAAGTTAATATTGTACCTGTGTCTACTGCAGTTAGTGTTGTCAGGTGGTAGGGTAATTGTATTTATTTTAAACTCCTTGGATATGCTCAACCATGCTGTACTTAACCACTTGTAATCAAAAGCCTAATAAGGGTTATGGGTACCCCGTAGTAGGCTTTACAGTATTATGAGAGAAAAAAATTGAAGTAAAATGGAAAAAAACCCCAAATCTCAAACCACTATTTATGAGGAGGCAAAGTGTCTAGATAATTATGTGGGTTTTTTATTTTGCTTTTCCCCTGTACTTGTGTTTTTGCTTGGTGAGGTGACTCATTAACAACTCCACCTTTCAAAAATCATGTTGAAGCTGAATAATAACCATTCAAGACTGGAATGCTAAATTTTGGGTGACACTATTTAGTCAACTGTTTTTTTGTTACCATGCTATTTTCTTAAGAATAATTACTTCAGATTATGGGTGTTCTTGCTATTCCTCTTGCATACTGTTTATTACTGTAAGACTTACTCTCGAAAGATACAACCCTCCACTTATTTTTGTGTACTCAGTACAGAATCAGGTCTAAAGACCCAAATTTCTTTAAATGGATTTATTTTTCAGCAGGAGCTATGAAGTTCGTTCTTCTTTTCTTACTCTAAAGTAATCAAAATTATTTGGTAATTTCAAAGCACTCCATACTTCAAATTTCCCAGGCTCTGTTCATAGTTTGTCTGATTTGACTTGTCATTTTGAGGATCTTTGCCTCCTTGGTTTCTGTTTATCAGTCCTTAAAGAGGAGACTAAAACTTATTGACTAAAACTTTAGTAGAGCTCACCAACAGGTGTTTGACTGGGCACACTTCAGGTGTTAGTTGTTAAGCCTCTTGAAGTCTGTGCTAAAGAATGCAGTTTCTTTCCAAAATTCCCAAACCAGGAGCAGGTTATAAAGAACACCTTATAGTCTGAACTAATTTGGTAGCATTTTTCTTGGAAACATAATGCTCCAGTGATGTTGTTCAGTATTGAAGTAGGAACCTCTCTGCTTTGCCAGCTATTTAATGATTAAAAATATGTGGACATTGCAAATAAGCCGAGGATGTGGCTTTGAAACCTAATTCAGTATTGCTAGGACTTGTTGCTCAGTTTTATCCCAAGGAACATCTTGGAGGAGAGCAGAGGGGGCTAAAGCAGCCACAGATTAAGCTGCTGTAACAACTCATGAAGAGAACTAATCATGAGATTTCCTAATTACTGGAATTAGAGTTCTTTGTCTGCTATTGATATTCTCCTTGAATAGTACATAAAGCTCATTTAAGTAATTGAATAAATTTTAAACTTAAAGGCATGCTGAGGCATGGAAATAAAGTTGAATACTTTCATGTTCTGATTAGAGCATTTCCAACAGTATCAACCTTGGGTGCAATTTATATTTTTATATATATTTATATATATATATACATATATATATACACACACACACTCCACCTGGAATCCTGTGTGCAGTTCTGGAGCCCCCAGCACAGGAAGGACATTGAACTGTTGGAGCGGGTCCAGAGGAGGTCACAAAGATGCTCAGAGGGTTGGAGCAGCTCTGCTATGAGGACAGACTGAGAGAGTTGGGGCTCTGCAGCCTGGAGAAGAGAAGGCTTCCAGGAGACCTTATTGTAGCCTTCCAGTATCTGAAGGGGGCTACAGGAAGGCTGGGGAGGGACTATGGACAAGGTCTTGCAATGACAGGGCAAGGGGCAATGGGTTTAAACTGGCAGAGGGGAGATTGAAACTGGATGTTAGGAGGAAGTTCTTTCCAGTTAGGGTGGTGAGACACTGGCACAGATTGCTCAGGGAATTTGTGGCTGCTCCCTCCTTGGAGGTGTTCACGTTCAGGTTGGAGGAGGATTTGAGTTACTTGTACTAGTGGGAGGTGTCCCTGCCTATGCCAGGGGGTTGGAACTAGATGATCATTGAGGTCCCTTCCAACCAGACCATTCTTATGATTCTATGATATTTTTAAGAAGTAATTAAAAATATTATCACTTTCAAGTTTGATACCTTTTCCATATATCCTGATGCTGTGAGACTTGATGATAATTATGAATAACAAAATTGTTAGATGTAACTGATACATGAAGGTGAGAAATACTTTCTTCTCACTACAGGAAATAAACTCTTCCTACCGAAACACAAATGGTCTTAGTTAATTTATGATTGTTCTTATGTTTTTTGTGAGTCCTGAGCATGGACCAAGTCAGGTGCTGAATAATCTGATTCCTGTTTATATGTTGCATTCATTGTCACTGTAAAGAGTTTTATTCCTGTGGGCATCAAATTACACTGGTAAGACTTTAGATATCTAAAAATGCTGAAATACTGTGTAACTTCTTTTCTGATATATTTCTTTCAAAGTCTAGTACCTATACAGTATAATATATGTGTCAAGGAAGTTCAGTGTGATTTAAAACTAGATGTTAAGTCTTGATGTTAGAGTCTGCCTGAGTCCTATATCTTAATTCTCTTTGTTTCTTTCAGGATCTGAGAGATTGCTCCCACAATGGCAGAGATTTGCTTAAAAGATTTTGTTGAATACTCCATGAGTCTTAAATGCTAAAAGCAGAAGGCAGTAGCTGATAGCTCTGTGTGCAGAAGAAAAAAATAAAACCAACTTCAAAAATAATTATGTCAAAGAAAAGTCGTGGCAAGGGAGAGAAGTCTGACACAGAGATGGAAGCCCTGCAAGCTGCAAATGAGGAGCTGCGAACTAGACTAACAAACATCCAGATAGAATTTCAGCAAGAAAAAAGCAAGGTATTTATCTGTCTGTATCTGTCTGTGATTGTTCTTCTGAACAGAAGCACTGTTAGGAACCAGCAGAGTTTGAATCTCAAACTAATTCAGTATTAAAATGCACTTACATTAAAAGGAAAAAAAAATTGACAAAGAAGTGAATTCTTAAGAACCACTGAGGAACTAAAATTGGTGCCAACTGTTTTAAACAATGTGCAAAAGGAAGTAAATATCCCCAAATATCCAATTGGTGAAATCTGCAGTCACAGCAATACAAACAGCACTAGCTTAAAGGCAACTTGAGTTTAAATGTAACGTAAAGGGAACAAGGGAGGTTTTTATTTGATCTGAGCACTGAAAACTGCATGCTGGAAAAAGAAACATCTTCAAAGTCAAACATCAGCAGCATATTCAAAACATACCAGTGTAAATGCCTATGGAGAATGTAAATTAACTGGAAATCATCTGTGTAAGAGTCTTGATTTGATTTGCTGAGGTTACATGTTCCATTGCTCTGAGCTGTTCAACGATGCCTCTGATTCCTAATGAATCAGACCCGTCAATATTTATCTGTCTGGCACATGTTCAACAGGTATTTGAGTAATCAAGGGAACACATGTATGTAATGTGTAGGTGAACATAAAAGAGGAAACTGCAGCCATAGTGCTCTAAAATCCTACTGAATACACAGTGCAACCTGTAGTGAATTCTGCAGCACGTTGGAGTAACTTTCTGGGACGATACAGGGAAGAGGTCTTCAGGCTCTTTCCCATATCTTTGCTGTGCTGTTTGCACTGAATCATTTTACTGGAGTTGAGTACTGTAGTTTATTTCCCACCATCAGGGAAGCAGGCTTCTCTCTGTGCAGCAGTTATATAGGATGCCTTGACAGACAAGATGAATAAATTAAAACCACATAGATATTCCTCTTTAATTTAAAAATGACTACCAAAACCAACAGAAATGACAGCTTGGTACCAGAAAAGTAAAACCACTGTGCCTAGAGAATTCTAAGTAAATTAGATGGCTTTATTGGCACAGAGGTAAGAATGTCTTGAAGGTGCTGTAGCAGACAGCTCTGTGGCCTGTGGGACATGAACTGTATTAGGAAAGGTAACAAACTCTTGTGGGGCCAATTCATTTAATTTAATTCTCCTAAATTATTTGGTCCCTCATGTATATGCCTACGCTAAAGATTTTGCTGAGGAAGAACCTTTTAATTTATGAGAGACATCACAAATGGAAATGAGTGTGAAATTAAAAAAAAAAAAAAGGTAGTAATATGTCATACAGTTTTATTTACTGGGGATTAAAAAAATCATATGGAAAAGAGTTATGGCCAGTATGTGTGGAAGAGCTCTAAATACAGTAATTGATTGTGGAATCCATGCATAGTGAATAAATAAATAAATGAATCTTACTGCAGTCTGCTATGTAGGCAATAAGAAAGGAGACAGTTCACTTACTGAACTATAAGGAGTGTACTGAACAGCAAGGAGGTACTAGGATACTGGGGATGAAATATGGCACCCCTCTTGGAAGAGGAAAATGGATGATGTCCTGCTACTACCAAAAGGATGCACACCCCATTGGGTAGGTTGTTGCCTGGCAGCAGTTGAAGGACGTTTGAATTCAACTG
Source organism: Eubucco bourcierii (assembly GCA_013396675.1). NCBI lineage: Eukaryota > Metazoa > Chordata > Aves > Piciformes > Ramphastidae > Eubucco > Eubucco bourcierii. The sequence continues at coordinate 310,602 of VWZE01007081.1, read as the reverse complement.
TTCTCTACACCTGATATGCAAGTGTCAATTCTCAGTACTGAAAATCATTGAAACAAGAGAATTTGGGGTGTCTGTCAAACACTGGATAGCAAGTAACAAAGTTATTAAGAATAAATTTGGCAGTGTCACTTCAATTGGAATTCAAAATGATTGCGTGAATATGCCAGACATTATAATGCAGTTTCTAACCCAAGTGAAACAGCTCCTTGAGAGGAGCGAGACATCACCAGACAGTTATTAAGCAATGATTATCATTAATTTGAAAGAATTCACAATAAAGTATAATCATTAAACCTTTTAGATGGCATCATGTTGGAAGAGACTGACAGAAAGCAGTGGAAGAGAACCTGCAGAAGTCTAATGTTCCAGTGGAAAATTCTTCTCTGAGCTGTAGTAAAACCTTTAAAATTAATGCATTTCATCAAATCATACATCACAACTATTTAAATCTGGAATAAAAGGACTATCACCAGAGTCTTCAGAAGTTACTTGGTGATCCAAATATAGCACAGGGAAAAGAGTTAAGTGTTGTGTATGCAGACATGAACAGGAACACATTTGCTGTGATGGTTTATGGAAATGAGTGTGAAATTAGAGCTTAAATATTGTCACACAGTCTCGAGAGCTTAGGTTAAAAGATTATCAGAAGTAGAAACTTCTGAAGCAAGAAAAATTGCAGTAGATGTGGTGCCCTGTTTCTTTCCAAATAGTTTTTTAAAAACTTCTTTTTTACTGGAAGTGGGCATGCAAGAAGAGGATATTTATGGAAGTAGAGAGAATAGAAGTGAGCACAGAAGACTTTGCTATGGAGGAGGAACAATGATGATCATAGATAGAAGCAAGCAGCAGAGGGAGATGGGACTGGTTAAAGAGTGGCTGAGTGTAGTGGTTTTGGCTGGAATAAAGTTAAATCTCTTTATAGCAGTTAGTATGGGGCTGTGTTTTGGCATCAACGTTGTTGGAAATGATGATAACACAGGGATGTTTTAATCACTGCTGAGCAGTGATTACATTGTCAAGGCAATTTTTGCTTCTCACATCAACTCCATCAGCAAGTAGGCTGGAGGCGCACACAAAGTTGGGAGGGGACACAGCTGGGGTGGCTGACCCCAAATGAGCAAAGAGGTTTTCCATACCATAAGATGAGTTGCACCAGAGGCAGTTTAGATTGGATATTAGGAAGCATTTCTTTCCTATAGAAGTGGTCAGGTATTGGATCAGGCTGTCCAGGGAGGTAGTGGAATCACCATCCCTTGGGGTGTTCAAAAAACATGTAGTCATGGCACTTAGGGACATGGTTTAGTGGGCATGGTAGTGTTGAGTTGATGATTTGACTTGATTATCTTAGAGGTCTTTTCCAACCTTAATGATGCTATGATTCTATGACACCATGCTCAGCAATGAAACTAGGGGGAGATTGGCAGTGGGGCTGCTGCTGCTGGACTGGCTGGGCATTGTTGGGTTGGTGGTGAACAGTTGTTTTCATTTGCTTCATTGGGCTTTCTTTGGGTTCATTTTCCTCTCATTTTTTCCCTTCATTTCTTTATTTTGTTTCCTTGTTAACTGAATTTATTGTTTGTGCTTCATGTTCTGCCTATGAATAAGAGCTTTTTTTCATTAAAAGTAAATTTTAAAATGGTGGAAATTTAATTCCCCACCCCCAAATTACTTTATAGTTTGAGTTCCTTTTGGAACTGAAAATTAGGCATATGGGAAAATGCCACCGTACTATTTTCATTCAGTGAGTTGCTCTGGAAGCCAGACGTGTACAGATCTGCATGGTGTGAGGGAGAGAGGGATGGAGGGCCTGCAGGAAGGACAGTTTATGGTTTTCAGGAAAGACCTAACAAATAGGTCTAACTTCCCATCTTCTCTGACAAAAAAAGCAATAACAGAAAAGGCTTTTTAAAGACCTTGAGAATTAGGATGCATCTTTTTTTTACTGGGTCATGAGGAGTGGGAAGCATTTAAGGTGCACTGTAAAAATCCAAGGGTTTTGCAAGGATCCTTATTCTTGTTTACATTGCTCTTGCTGAGGCTTTTAAGTAAAATGACTAGTGATGAATTACAATATTCAGTTACTCTGAGTGGTTTAATGTGTGTTCTTACAGATAACAATGATTCATTTAGATGTTGCCTGCCTTCAGTTCAGTGAAAGATCAGAAAAGCTGAGCAAGTATTGCATTTTGTGTGACTCACTGCTCCAAAATTTCAGAACCTGTTTCTCATTTATCAAAGATGACTTCAGGAAGTCACAGTCTTTGATGTATTGTATTGCAAACTACCTTTCATTTGCATGTTTTGTGTACAATATGACTGATTTTAAAGTGCTGTAGTCGTAGAGGTACATTAACCTTGCTTATATTTCTCATTATACAATATATTCTCCTGTGTCATCATTAATAGGTTTCATTGCTGCTTCATTTCAGTTTCCTTTGTTCATCACTATGGAAATAACTAATAGATTTGAGTAAATAGAGTATAGGTTCATTTGCAAATTCAACTATAAACTCATCTACTTGTGATAGTAGGTAAATAAGTAAGTGGCTTAATGTCGTTATACCATCCTAGAATGATTTGGCTTGGAAGGAACATTTGAAGATCATCTAGTTCAACCCCTATGCTATGGGCAGGGAGTGAAGAGGCTTGAACCTCTCTGTGGAATTGGGAACCTTAATGCAAACACTGAAAATTATTGCTGTCCACTGTAGGCTTGGAACTAAAAGTCATCCCATCAGAAGAGATAATATATGGGTATCTCCTGCAGATAATTTCCAATGGACAGATGTACCATCTGGGGAGAAAAATATTTAAATAAATCTGTCTGTCTGTCTTCATAACGATATGTCATATTGTCTGAGTCATCTTGGAACACAGTAATAGTATTTGTGCAATAAAAACCTGCTTCTGATGGTGTCTGATTCAGAGCTGTTATCTTTTTCACAACTGCAATTACAGTGCTCTCCCAGCTGGTTCTTGTCCACAGTGTATCTAGGAGATTATTTTCAAGAAAATATTGATACCTTTCCTCCCTCTCCTGCTCCACCCTGTCTCTTTCTGGTTTTATTTTACCCTATTTTTAAAACAGGGTGATTGTGAGTTGCTTGATTCTCCAAGTTGCAGTTTAGAATAACAGGATCATAATGTCTTTTGCTGGGGAATGTCTTCTGTCCCTTCTGCCTGAATATCTCAGGCTTAATATATTTGTGGCCAGTGCTGTGGGTTTGATGAGTAATATTTTGGCTTCATTTTGTGGTCACATTTATATTTAAGCAATAATTTTGAATTCATTGACTGAGTTATGTCTGAGGCTTTTCTGTTTTCTAAAGAAAACACACAAAAGGACCTATTTGTATCTGACTTGGTTTCCATAAGCACCATAATTAAGGTTTCTGCACCTTTCCTGAACTAGCATTATTGCTTTTAATTAGCACTTAAATTTTAACTGTAGAATCCAGAAACATTAAAAAAAAATAAAAACATTCATTATGCCTTTATAGTAGTAAATGACAGCCTGAGTATTACCAGAGATCTCCCATCCTTTCTGTGCTAATCTGAGGCAAGCTGCAATTCTGGCTTAGTTTTAGCATGAATCAAATGCATTGTATGACCACAGATCCCAGCTTTGTGCAGCACAGATGCAAGCACTCTAGGAATATTGTGACAGTGACTAACATCCTGCAGCTTGGTAGCCTCCTTTTACTGTGAAACACTGCTTGGTACATATGTTTGTGTTGCCACTCAAACTTAAAACACAAATCTTTGCCTCTGGTTTTGTTTTAGATGAGAAATACATGTATGGAGGCTGTGATAGGGGTAAGAGAATGTTGTTGCTGACACTGTGCAAGATGAAATACATGTCTTTCTGGTATACAGTCATTGAGAAGCAAACCTCTCTCCCTTTTTTCCTCTCTTTTTTTCCTTTGTTTCTTTTTTTTCCCCCTTTCTTTTAAATGAGTACCTAATCCCACATGGAAAAAGCATTACTTTCCATACAGCCTACCAAGTGTCATTTTATAATGAAGTTTCATCACGGTGGGTATTAATCTAATAGGCTGCAAGACTTTTCTCCTACTGCCTCTCCAATCTTTCAACTCACTGACCTATATATTTTTGAATTGTCTGGAGACTGTGAATAGTCTCAGGTTTGGGATGTCCTGTCTGAGGCCCCTTGAGTAAACCCGATTTTTCTAGAGACCAGTTCTTTGATCTAATAAGGACTTCCCTATTTAAATAAATGAGAAATCAAAAATCAATGTATTCCCAGCATAAACACGATGTGAAACCGGGGGACATGGCTTAGTACCAGACTTGTCAGATTCAGATAATAGTTGGGCTTGATGATCTTGAAGATCTTTTCCATGAAAACAATTCCATGATTCTGTGATTCTCTTCTGTTTTGTTAAATTTCCATCTGCTTGTAGGGTGCAGTAGGGGACTTATGGATGAGAGTAGTCTGGGGTGTTTGATGGAGAATATAAGGAAAGAACTAGATTGGATGCTGCTTGGTTTTATTCTCTAAATCTGTTAGAACTCCTTTTGAATAGCACATTTTAGTGGTGCACTGTGACGGGACAAGTAAGAAGCACAGACTTGAATGTAAGAAGTTCAGTCTGAACAAGAGGAAGAGCTTTACTTTGAGGATGGTAGAGCACTGGCATGAGCTGCCCAGAGAATAGTTAGTGTCTCCATCTCTAGAGTCATTCAAAACCCACATGGATACTGCCCTGTGCAACCTGCTTTACACAAACCTACTCTGACAGGGGAGTAGGACTAGAGGATCTCCAAAAGATTCTTCCAAACCCTATCACTCTGCGATTCTGTGATCCCCATAGCAGATTCTTGCACATACACATGGCCTTTTTCCGACCCTTTTTTTTCTAGTTCTTTACCAGAGTTGGAGGTCTCAGGTATGCCCCCTTCAGTTTTGAATATATTCTTAATAGTTTTTAATAAAACACCCCCTTGGTGACTTTTGAAAGTCTGGTGGCACTCGCTAATCCATTTTTACATTGACCTTCCAGGTGGGTAAACTGAGAGAGAAAATCCAAGAGGTTAAACAAGAGAGGGAGCAGGAGCAGCACAAGCACACTGCCTATGTTTCTGAACTGAAAGCCAAGCTCCACGAGGAGAAAATGAAGGAGCTTCAGAGCGTCAGAGAGCTACTGATCCGGCAGCATGAGCAGGAGGTATCACGAATGGTGAAAATCAAGGATGGAGAAATTCAACGCTTGCAGTCAACAGTCAACGTCCTGCGGGATGGGGCAGCTGACAAAGTGAAGACAGCGCTGCTGAGTGAAGCCAAGGAGGAGGCTCGCAAGGCCTTCGACAGCGAGCGGATGAAGTTGCAACAGGAGATCTTGGAACTGAAATCTGGCAAAAAGCAGCTCGAAGAAGCTTTGAACAACATTATGCAGGCGGATAAAATGAAAGCTGCAGACCTGCGCACTGCTTACCAGTCCCATCAGGATGAGACTAATAGAATAAAGCGGGAATGTGAGAGAGAGATCCGCAGGCTGGTAAGTTCACTGAGTGATGCATGCTTACTTCAGTGTGTAGAGGGTGTTGGTGTATTGCTATGTGCCCTTAGATACCAAACCAGCCTCTGGCAGTGACATCTTTCATCAGTGCTGGTTGCTACCACGAGTTACTCTTCCTGTTACTTTCTTCTCCTTACAGCAAAGATGAGCGTTGGTTCTATGCAGCCATAGGCAACCAAATCCAAGGCTTTGTATTTCCGTAAATGGGAGTGACCCAAGACTTTCCAGGATGACTTTTCCCAATAGATCAGATAAACATGCTTTTCCTTTCCTACATGTTCCACTATATTTTCTTGTCCTGCTGACAACAGTCAGGAATTGCTCAATTAGCAAAATAAGAACCCATTGGTGAGATGCAAAATTAACTTTTCAGAGACCTTTTACATTTATACTGGCGAAACCAATTGTCTTGAAACAAGACATCCTTCTGTATCAGTATCCAGGTAATTTGATTTTAAGCATTATTGTCTTTTTTTTTTTTATTTTGTAAGTTGTTTTTTATCTTTTCTTTTGCAGCAGAAAACTTAGGGTGTAGGACAGCAGGCTTTCTTCATGCTTCATCAAACCCTAGGATAGGATTTATGGTACAGCACAGATGGCAGATTGTGCTGTTTGTATAAAATCAAGAACCAGGCAGTATTTTCTAACAGCAAGTGCCCCAAATATTTCATATTATTCATCTTTGCAAAATTCAAAGGGCCTAAGATGGTCTGTACATGGTAGTACAGAGAATTCATCATCAAACAACACTTCTGTTTGGTACCATTTTATTTTCCATGTGTATATCTGATTGATAATCTCTCTAAACTAATAAGTAAAATAACCTTGAAAATAAAATCTGAAATTATAATAGGCACATACACAGGAGTTTTGACTCCCAAACAAAATCTTGACTTCAGAGACTTGAAAGCTGAGTTTTGAATCATCCACGTGTGTGCAGTTGTGCATGGCTCAGCAGATCCTGCTGTAGCTTGCTTCTTTCAACCCCTCAACCCTGCGTGTATTTCACACACAGCTGCTGATATCAAATTGTAGGCTGCTTCTCTGGATTTTGCCATCTGTTTGAGACGTGTTTCAGCTGCATTCCAAGGTTGAGCTAGTTCTCCTGCAAAGAGCCTCCACCACCTCCAGCATTCTAGGACTGCAAATAATGCTTTGCTTTCTGCCCTCTAAAGATTTATTCTTGTCCTCTCAGGAGCTGTCAGGGCACCATTCCACCCAGCACTTGGGTTTGATTTGGGGTTTTTTAGGTTTTGGTTTTTTTGTTTGTTTTGTTTTGTTTTGTTTTTTTCCCCTAAATTAAGCAGATCTAATGAAATGTTTTTATAATGCAGGCTCAGCATTTTGTATTTAATTTTACTCTCTTCTAAGAACTCTTTTATGGCAGGTAGGTCACAAATCTAACTTTCATATCTTTTAGCAAAATATAGAACACTATTAAAACACCACAGAAGTTACATATGGTGTGGCACATGGGCAAAAATCTCCTGAGGTTTGCTTTACTTAAAACTTTGAGATTTTCCATCTCTTTGACTTCTTGTTCATTATAACTCTGTCAATGAACACTTGTAACAGGAGAAATTCAGTAATAGAGGCTGTAGTCAGCTACAATAATGCAAGCTGCTTTTGAGAAAGACGTGAGAAACCTCCTATCAGTAAGATCTGGAATTTTCTGGTGTTTCTTGTATAATTTATCAAAACTTTGAATACATACCTTAACCCTGAAATGTACACACTTAAAAAAACCTGTATGGGAAAAGGTGTTGGAAGAAAGCATTTACTTGGTTTTAAAAAAATGAAATTTACAGTAAGTGCCATCTGCCTGAGTCTGTGACCCTTACTACTTCAGTGGAGGGCTGGCATCTTTTCATAGAATCATAGAATGGCTTAGGTTGAAAGGGACCTTACAGATCATCTACTTCAACCTCCCCACTATGGGCAGGGACACCTCTCAACCAGACTACTCAAGGCCTTATTCAACCTAGTCTTGAAAACCATAGGGAGAAGACATCCACAATGTCCTAGGGCAACCTATTCCAGAGTCTCACCACCTTCATACTGAAGAACTTCTTCTAAGATCCAGTCTAAACCTACTCTCCCTTAGCTTAAAACCATTCCCCCTTGTCCTATTGCTAGATACCTCCTACTGTAGCCTTCCTGTAGGATCCCTTCAGCTATTGGAAGGCAGCTATAAAGTCCTCGTGGAGTCTTCTCTTCTGTAGGCTGAACAATCCCAGCTCCCTCAGCCTATCCTCATAGCAGAGGTGCTCCAGCCCTTGGATCGTTTTTGTGGTCCTCCTCTGGGCTCACTCCAGCAGCACTGTCATTCTTATGCTGGGACACCAGAACTGGCTGAATGTTTATTAAAATGGGTACTACGCACAACACAGCAGTGTTTTAATTCCTCCCTCCAGGTGACTTTCAGCTTGGGGTGTTGTTGCTAGGTCTTAGTTGTCCCTCTACAAATGTAAATGGGGTAGATTCCACTTAGTTCTGTCTTTAGTTGTTTATTTGAGTAGCATCTCTTGTTTTTCTTAGTAATTAACAGTCTTCTGTCAAGATATTGCTATTTTCAGTGTCAAGCACTTAATATAAAGATTAATTCAGTTTCTTCTGGAGAACTGTAAATTTTGTAGCAGTTGGCTAGGAGATAACTTTGATAAGGATGGGTCTTACATTTGTCAGTGCAGCAGCTGGCTTTTTCCACTTTGAAAACCGAGTATGTCAGTGCTTTGATAGATCTAGCTTTTAATTCCCTGGGAATTTCTCTTTCAACTTTGTAAGAGGCTAAAGTTCCCCCAAAGGGCTCTGACTGACTTTCACTGTAGCTATTGAAGTGTGGGATAATTGGCAGAGGATATTTTTTCTGATGGTTGGCTTGGTTCTCTTTCATGTTTAATAAATATTGTTACAACATTTATTTTTGCTCATTTCTCTCATCTGTTAGGAGCTGGTTAGATACCTGTTCTTAGGCAACTGTAATTCAGGCTATAAATGCTTGCCCTTCGTTGATGTAATGCAGGCAATTGCAGTTCTCCACACCTAACTCTTAACATTTGACAACCCCAAAACCCATTAGTTAAGAAATGATACTTTTGAAAGCTGTAATTTTAACCAAGAGTTCCAGAGGGACTTGTGCTATCCAAGGTGATTTCTCAGTAATTTCCTTCTGCAACTGCTTGTGTATGATCTTATTTTCTTTAAAATCCTCTTTCACAGTGTATTTCTACTTCTCCTGTCAAAGCATACAATCAAAAATGTGTCCTGACCTCCTAACCTAGTGTTGCTCCACTGCCTTCCTATCACAGACTTTTGCTATCAAATTACACCATGCTAAATTGCATAATAAAATATGTGGTTATTCAGAAATACTTTAAAATCCATGCCAATCAGAATGCAAAAGAGTTCATATGGCTCTGTTATACTCTGTTAAACAGTTATACTGCTTAAACTGAGAAAGCAGCCTCCTGGGAGGAATTTCTGTGATATCACATATGATTTAACTTAGAACCATTAAGCTTGGAAAAGTCTTTTCAGATCGTTGAGTCCATCCATAACCCAACTACTATGACCACTAAAGTAGATCCTGCACTGCATCCACATGCTTCTTGAACAACTGTTACAGCTTCCTGGGCAGCCTATTCCAACCTCACCACTCTCACAGTAAAGAAGATCTTCCTAATGTCCAACCTAAATCTCCTGAATCGTGCAACTGAATCATAGAATAGAATCATAGAACCAGTCAGGGTTGGAAAGAACCACAAGAATCATCTAGTTCCAACCCCCCCAGCCATAGGCAGGGACAACCTATCCTAGATCAGGCTGGCCAGAGCCTCATCCAGCTTGGCCTTAAACACCTTCAGGGATGGGGCCCTCGACCACTTCCCTGGGCAACCCATTCCAGGGTCTTGCCACTCTCATGATGAAGAACTTCCTCTTCATGTCCAGTCTCAATCTCCCCACCTCCAGCTTTGCTCCATCCCCTCTAGTCCTGTCACTACTTGATATTCTAAAAAGTCCCTCCCTGGCTGCTTTTGTAAATGAAACCCACTTCCTCTTATCCTGTTGCTGGTTACCTGGGAGAAGAGACCAAGGCTCAATGCACTACAACCTTCTTTTAAGTAGTTGTAGAGAGCAATAAGCTCTCCCCTTTGCCTTTTCCCCTTCTCCAAACTAAGCAACCCCAGCTCCTCAGCCACTCCTTGTATGACATGTCCCCAAACCCCTCACCAGTCTCACTGCTCGTCTACTTTGATCTATGGAATATTTGTGTGAAGGGTGGCACAGGTGTGATTTCACTGGTCGCATCTGTTAAATCTGTGATTCACTAACTAGCAGTCCATATAAAGATTAATTTCTTCTTCCTGCCAACTTAAAACCCTGTGTCATTCCATTTACCATTCAAATTGTGCAAATATGAAGTGTATGAAATCTGCTACTAATTGAGTAACTACAATCAAGGCTGCCTATATAACCACGGTTCTTCCTTGTTACACGTATGCCTTGCACGGACAAATTCCTGTCTCAATTACATAGATGTTCAGCATGAACACCTGTGTAATTGAAAGTGAAGCTGCCCATGGTATTTAGTTACAGCACATTTTTCCCTCCCAGATGGGCCCTGATAAATCACTGTGCATGACAGATAGCATTCAGTAAACCAGGCAGCTGCTTAATTTTTGTCATTGCTTCACAGTCCCTCTGAAACCCTGCATGCTGTAAGTTCTTCCATTAATAAAATCTACATTCTTTTCCTGAAAGTCCTTTTAGGCATACCTAAAAGCCTCCTATATCTGAGTTAACATATTGGGAAGTATTATACCTGTTTACTGGATGAGAAATTGAGACCCAGCAACCTTCTCAAATCAGGAAATATCCTTCAGAAATAGTCTTTGTAAGTTCCATTTGGAACTTAAAGGTAGCTTAGAACAGCTTATTCACTGCAGTTCTGACCTTTTTATCTTCCATCATGACTTGGTGCAACAGGCCATCTTCTGCTACTCAGATCACCTACACAAGCTGGTGTCACACGCTTTGGAGATTGTGGAAAGAGTAAGGCAAGAATCCTGAAGCAGATTGTATCTGATGGTGTGATCTTATTGTGCATCACTCAGATTTAACTAAAAATTAATTCTAACATTGTTTTTTTTTTTTGTTGTGGTTTGGTTTTTTTGTGTTTTGTTTTGTTGTTTTCCTATGGGTGTAAATTCACGTAAAGGACATCTATGGATATTGGACCATAATAAACAACAGATGTGCAATTTAACAACTTCTTGAGGTCTGTTTGTTTGTTTTGTTTTAATTCTTTCAAATAAAAAATTGGAGATAAGGCTATCATAATTCATTATGCTGTCCAAGAAAACATTTTAATAAACTGTAGAAGACACAGTGCAGTTCCAGGAAATATATTGTTAATGGTTAATATTCTTGCTAAGAAATCTGTTTCTGCAGTAACTGCTGCAGATTGTCACTTCCTCTAGCACTTGGAACACTACCAAAGTGAATTTAACACTGAGGCTGCAAGGAACAAACCCTATGAGAGCTGCAGCAGATCACTGCTAGCAGTATGCTTTATTTGGTATGGGGATGTATGGACACAGATCGGCAGCCATAAAGGGTGGTTAAGAACTATTTCTTCCTACACTTTATTGTGATGTCCTGTGTGAATTTGGTTTTTTTGCTATACAAAGACTGGTCCTCATTTGACTCTTGCAATGCATAAATAGGAATGCTTGGCATTTTAAGGTTACATTTGTGTGTGTATGTTACTGATTTTTAAATGTCTGTGAAGAGATTCACCACATGTTATTTTTCACTAATGAAGAAGGAGTCAACATGAGGCACAATGTGTCTGGCTCAAGCTGTAACACAGGTGAGTTTTAAAGGGCTTACTTGTCTTGTACTAGCCCTCTGAAGGGAGATTACTTTTTCTTTTCTTTTCTTTTTTTTTTTTTTTTTTTTTTTTTCTTATGGAAGTGTGTAGCCCCAGATGAAATAGATGATTTCAATGTCTGCGTATTCTGTTTCAGCATATGTTTGCATCTGGCTTTGTCTTTTGAGCTGAGATGGCACTGAGAACTCATGATCAAGCAAAGGCTGAAACTCTTTAAGGGGAGGGGAAAAGGTTTCAGAGGAGATATGTCTTCTCTCTTAGCATCCAAGATTTCAGTGCTGGTATAATTCTGAGAGAAACAGAACTATATTTTTGCAGGTTTGTGGCTATGCATGCATTGAGACACTTGGAGATGTTACTACTTTATTGCTTTATTTCTTTGCAGATGGATGAGATAAAAGGCAAAGACAGGGTCATTCTGGCTCTGGAGAAGGACCTTGGTGTCCAGGCAGGCCACACACAGAAACTGCTCCTTCAGAAAGAAGCTTTGGATGAGCAGCTTGTCCAAGTGAAGGAGGCAGAACGATACCACAGTAGTCCTAAAAGGGAGCTTCCTGCAGGAGTAGGAGATATCACTGAGCTGATGGGAAGCCCGGTAAGAAAACTGTTTTCTTCAGCTGTTCAACACTAGATAATTGCTGCCTGGGTGTTCACACTGGGTTGGTGCTTTCTTCTAAAATACCAGAAGGATTAATTCAAGGTAAATGGCTGTGTGCTGCACTACGCTGTTGGACGATTTGGAAGCATCTTGAATGTCCTGAATTTCAAACAATGTTGAAAAATGCATAAACATAGAACTTCTATAATTTGCATAAATGAGCATCAACTGTGAACCCCATTATCTTAATTGCTATTAATTTCATAGCTTTGGCAATCACTTTAACCAATAACAAATAGAAATACTTCTCAAAACTTGAACCATACAATTTTTATCTGTGTCCTATGCACTAGGAACACTTCAATTGATGGTGAGAATTCTGTTGAGAAGAAACTAGTAGTGCATGAAAGATTTATTTACTTTTTTAATCTAGTTGCCTTTAAAAAAAATAAGATTCCACGTTGTAAATCTTTGCATACATTTCAAGAGCAGACACTTTCCATGTAATCACAAAACATTAGAGGTTAGAAGGGACCTCCGGAGATGATCGAGTCCAACCTCCCTGCCAAAGCAGGATCACCTAGGGTAATTTGCACAGGAATGCCTCCAGGCAGGTTTTGAAGGTCTCCAGAGAAGGAGAGTCCACAACCTCTCTGGGCAGCCTGTTTCAGGGCTCCAACATCCTCACTGTAAAGAAGTTTCTCCTTGTTTTGGAGTGAAACCTTCTAAGTTAATTTCTAGCTGTTACTCCTTGTCTTATTACTGTGTACCACCAAAAAGAGATTGGCTCCATCCACTTGACAGCCACCCCTCAGATATTTATAGACCTCCTCTCAATCCTCTCTTCTCCAGACTCAACAGCCTCAGGTCTCAGTCTCTCTATGTAAGGGACAAGATGAAGAGCCTCAATCATCCTCATGGCTCTCTGTTGGACTCTCTACAGTAGGTCCCTGTCTCTCTTGAATTAGGAAGCCCAAAATGCATTTCCACAGCATGTTATTGTCTAGTGCTTCATTTAATTCAAATATAGTTCCCAGACATGGATGTGTGAAACTTTTTAAATGTATACAATCCACTTGCTAAAAGATGATACTGAATTAAGGACAGTAAAATATTGATTATTAAGGTAATTTTCTCTATCTGTATGTTTTTGATGTGAAGGAGCAGCATTTGGATGAACGAGATGTGCGAAGATTTCAGTTAAAAATTGCTGAGCTGAATGCTGTAATAAGGAAACTGGAAGACAGAAATACTCTCTTAGCAGATGAAAGAAATGAACTGGTAAATTAATTAGTAATAACACAGATGGTGTACTGGGAGGGCATCTTTGTGGTAAAAGATTTAATGTTGGAAACTCAGTGTCACAAATAATTTCCCAATTAGTTCTGGTTGGGTTTGGTCAGTTATATATGAACATAACAGAGGTTTTCTATGGAAATTCAATTTGTGACCATAAAAGCATGGATGGACTCTCTCTTGCTCCAGAAACACACACACGCAAAAAAGTATCAATTGATTTTGAGATCATCATAATCGAGTTGACTGGTAGCTTGCCTGTGGCAGTGTGTAAAATATGCAGAATCCATACACTTAACTTGCTGTGCTAATCTTTTTTATATTTGACATTGCATTTGTGACATGCTCATAGTGGCACACTCATTGTGACATGCTACCTAGGAGTTAATAAAGCTTTCTGGTGCTAGTGCTGAAAAAATCTGCTTTTTCTCAAGGGAAATCTCTTAAGTAGGTGAAATTATCCTAGGAGAGTGATAGTAACTTACAAAAAAAAAAAAAAAGAAAAAAAAAAGATGTGACATGAATTTTAAGAATGAATTTTATTAGCTTACATCGCTGCTTAATTGCTTGTACTGAGGTTAATGGTGAAACTCCCGTTGACTGCAATGGGAGGTGAGTTTTAACAATAGGAATTTTTATGTATGTCCTCTTAGAACAGCCTGATTTTAGTGGCAGTAGAAAAGATCTTTTTTTTTACTCTAATCAGAGAGGATTTTTCTCTCGTGCTACCTAGGTATCTAATTCTAAAATAATTCTATTGTATACAGTGAGTATTGGGGCGTTTGGTTTTTATTTGGTTGGTTGGTGGGGTTTTCTTGTTTGCTTCCTTGTTTTGTTTGGTTTGTTTATTTTGGGCTTTTTTTTGTTTGGATTTTTGGTTGGTTTGTTTTTCTCCCTGCTTCTACTGTTATACTTGCTTTTCTCAGTGCTATACCCTCAAGAGCATCATGCCTTTTTTTCAAGGCTGCATTATTTAAAGGCAAGATAATTCAGCCTTCTAATCCTTTCTGTGGACACAAGTAGTGCAAAACATCTCTGAACAATACTGAAGTACCACAACTTTTATCCTTCAGTGTTTTTCTAGATGGAGGGTATATATGACTGAGTCAAGTGGTTCTTCCTTATGGTTGACTCAGAGGCATGAGAAGTATCTTGTGGAAAAGATATGGAGAAGATTTTACCACGTTGTGAGAAAATATCACACAAACCCAGTAATATTAGTAAAGATTGATTAAGTACTTTGAAAACTAGTCTTCTTCTGAGGATGAAACAGAAAGCTAAATACTCAGTGAAAATATCTCAGAAGAAAGATTGTATTTTGATCCCTTCCAGTTAAAACTCGGTACATTTAAAAACCTTTTGACTGGGAAAGATAGATATTTTTCACAAACTAAATAGAGCAGGGATTAACGAAATAAGGGGAGTGAAATATTGAATACACACAAATGCAAGAAAGGGCAGTAATTTGCTTCACATAATTGTCTAACATCATAAAACCACAGGAACAAAATTGAGCAGCTTGAAAATGTCAACAGAATGCTGAGATTGAATCTGTGCCCTCTGGCTGACTTTCTCTTTGCTCTAATTACACATTAGGTATGTTTGTTGGGGTTTTGTTTTTTTTTTTTTTTTTTTTTTTTTTTTTTTTGTTTTTTAATATCCCTACTAGGGGATAACTAAACTGGTGAAAAAAACTACTCTGGAGACCTAGTTGGTCACAAGAAGCTTGTACAGGGTAGTATCAGCATGAAAGCACTTTTATGGGTCATTGTAATTGTTTTTCAAGAGCAAAATGCAGTGACTAGGTCTAGTGGTTTTGTAGACTGTACAAAAAAGCTCTGTCTTGTTTGCTGTCATGTAATTCTCAGTTCTGCAGTTGTCTATAGCAGATGCCACTTAACTAAAAGACCCAAACTTTCTGAATGATGAAAGAGGGCAAGTGAAATCACTCATATTTCTGCTCCCCCAACTGTAAACTAAAGCACAGCTGACTTTGCCTCTTTCCAATTTTCAGCTGAAAAGGTCACGGGAGACAGAAAGTCAGCTGAAACCTTTGGTAGAAAAAAATAAGAGGATGAGCAAAAAAAATGATGATATGCTGCAAAGTATCCAGAGAATGGAAGAGAAAATAAAAAATCTATCAAGGGACAATGCAGAATTGGTAAGTAATCATCTCTGAACCTATTGCACACCTATTGAAGTGGAAGTGCTCCTGAGGCTTTTACTCCAACACAGACATATCTGAGCCTCAGCAGTGGGATGGTAAAATTGTCAAATCCAACCACTGCAGATGAATATTCATATTCTAAATTCAGAGTGGTGTGTGCTTTGTGTTGTATCAATTCACACTGATTAAAGGAAAGGATCACAGATAGAAAAAAATGTGTGGAGGCTATAAAAATGTATGACTGAAAAATCAGCTTTAATAAGTGCTGCTTTTGTGATCAGAAGTCAGAGCTGAATTTGAGTTCAGTTGTCTGATAATTTTGTCCCAGACTATGTTCTTTGATTCTGCTTTAAAATATCTTATGTGAGATGTTAAGAAGCATACAGAACATGTAATGTCTTTTGTTAAAAAGAGACCTACAGAATATGTAATGTCTTTTGTTAAAAAGAGGCCTTCTCTCATAGTAAAGCATGCACTAATGAATCCAAAGAATTATTGATTTCTAAGCACACTTCTGAACTTTTAATAAATGTCACTTATTAAAATTTTTTTTAAAAAATCATTTAAAAAGTACATTCATTTTGATGTTTGTAGAAAGAGAAGTTATCTGCACAACCAGTGCTGAAGAGGCATACGTCTTTGAATGATCTCAGCAGCACACGAGAGGAACAAGAAATTGAATTCCTCAGACTGCAAGTCAAAGAACAGCAGCATGTTATTGATGATCTCACAGTGGTAATGCTTATGACTGGTATACACACGTGCATGCACACACGTCTCTAGGCAGTCTAAATATTTGAGAGTAACCTTTGAACTCCAGTTGTAGCCGTACAGAAATAGTTCTTTGGCAATTGAAGGGTTCTTTTGTTTCTCAGGCAGTGAATGAATTTCTTTTGGACTGTGTATGAATCTGTATTATTAATATTTACCTATTATGAGCTGCTTGTGAAAAGAAGTGCATCAGTCCATCCACCTTACTTACAAAACTGGTTGTCAACAACGGAGGAACTTGAGGAAAGGACACGTTCCAAAACTTAATGACTGAAACATGTTGGATGTAGACCCTGGTGCAAACCCAACCACTCCCCTGACCTTAGAAGTTCTCCTGAAAAAAAAGGAACATTCAGGATGGTATTAATTTTACCTAACTGAGCATCTCTGACTGAGCTGGTCACACTTAGCTGTCTTTATAACAAATGGAGGCAAATATGCACGACTCATCTAACCTAAGGTAGCGGCATAGCTTAAGATCATAACTGCACAGCTGCTACCCTCTTACTGTGAAGACTACTTAAGATGGTGCTCATAGATGTTTGCTATGTTTGATCAGAACTCTTTTGAGTTGTTTTGGAGGTGTCTGGTGCTATTTAGTGCAACTTGTGATACACTCTTGTGGTGCTAGCAGAAATGAGATATCATGTCTGAGAGACAACTCCCCATCCCCTCCAATTAAACAATCGGATCCGACCTTGGACATAAAAATAGAAGATCCAAAAAGATAAAACAACAAGATGTGCTATTGCTCTGTCTGGAACACTGTCACTATTCTTGGCAGTTCCTCAGAGTTTTTGACCCAGAATCTCTCTTTGTAATTAGTGCCAAAGACTGATGTCTGTGTGCATTCTGCTGTGTCACAGCATTACAAGCAGTAGGATGTTACTCACCCACTATGATGTAGGGTTTGAGTCACAGAGCAAGGCTGCTTCACTTTCCAAATACAACTGTACAGGTAGGGACTATGACATGATATTAAATTCTCATTATATGGCACATATTTCAGTGTCAAGTGGATATAAAAGGGCTCTCCTATTGCTGTCTCAGCCAGTAATGTGAGGAAATACTTTGTATCCTGACTTTGGTCAAATAGTATTCATTTGTGTTTAGTGTGAAAGTAAAATAAATAAACATTTTAAAGTATGGTTTCATTTTTGCTTTGTTTCCTATTTCACTCACAGGGGGAAAAAAAAAAAAAGTAAAAATGTTAACTAGGATGCTGCTTTGGCTGGCAGTACAAACTAATTGGTGCTTCACTTTCCACACGAGTGCGGTGGAATTCTACGCTTCCATTAAGCTGTTCTGCTAATTTTTTTTTTCCTGGCTCAAACCACACTTTTACAGAATACAATTCTATCATTATTATCAAGAATGACCCACATAACACATACCTGATTAATAAAAAAATCAGCTTAACTCCAGCTGAGACCAATATAATACACAGAAATAACAACAGGCAATAGGGTTGTCTGAATTGATTAACGGTGTCATTTATTTGTAGGGGATCTTTGGTGCTTTTGAAGCCATATTAACTTCAGGTCTCTCACAAACAGCCATGTTCTGGACTTTTTAATTGGCATTATTGCTGTTCTGGTAGATTGATATATTACTGAGGTAGCAAATAAAGCAGACTTCTACAAACAAGATTAGAAACAGGAAGAAGTGGGGGATTTTGGAAGTATTTATTCTTTCTGCACTGAAGTGAAAGGAAAGTCCAACTGTTTTGACTCCTGCTTGCAAGTCATGAGACTCAGGTTAAAGCAGGGACTGTGCCTTAACCAGGTACTTAGGGAGAGAGCATTTTTCTACAATGCTATAACTTTAAATTTTGTTGTTTCAGTTGTATTTTATGAAATATATTTAATACATTAAATATACTATATTAAATACCTTACATTATATTAATTATTCTTCAGCTTGGAATGCCTATTCCATTTTACTTTTTTTTGTCCCCCTTTTTTTGAAACCCACATGTGTTAAAGGTGCTGTATTCAGCTGTGCTTTTCAGAGTTATCTTGCATTTTCCTAAATTTAATTCCTGGAACAATGTGCTGATAAAAAGAAGTTATTTTATTGTAAGTTTCCTATTTGTCCAGTCTCTGAACTGAATATGAAGCAAAAATAACTGCATAGAATGATAGCATGCAGTGAAGCAGCAGCTGGTGGAGGAGCACTTGGAACTATTTTAAAAACAGAGGTGTTGCAAACGAAGATGCAGAGCTAAGGAAAGAATTAGGAAAAAGGCAAGGAGCTAGATAACCTGCCTTCTGTCTTGGGGGTTTTGTTGCTTGCTCCTTTACATCTTTAACCTTCTCTTCCTCTGCCTTTGGAATTTGAGGGAGTATTCTTAGACTTGTTCATTAACC
The DNA here is from genome assembly GCA_013396675.1 of Eubucco bourcierii. Taxonomy (NCBI): domain Eukaryota; kingdom Metazoa; phylum Chordata; class Aves; order Piciformes; family Ramphastidae; genus Eubucco; species Eubucco bourcierii. Next base: position 291,968 of record VWZE01007081.1, on the reverse strand, counting down.
CTGCATTTTTCCAGTTGTAACCTCCTCCTATTATGATCTAGGTAATTGTGGTCTTGTTCCAAACCCACAGCAAAAAAAGAGATACTAAGTAAGCTGACAGACTGAGAATGTCTTTGGGTCTGAGGCTGTCACCCTGCAAGGCTAAGTGTACTTATATTTCAGAGTATGCCTTATACAATGACTTCTAATTACTGAGACTGGACTCATTTTTGGCTACTGACCTGCTTCTTCAGGATGGTTGAACACTGGAGTGAAAATGTGAATTCTGTTTCCATAGTGAGCTTCTTGGTAAAAGAGTCAAAAGAACAGAAATCTGTGTCCATTATTTAGCAAAGCCTTTTCTTGCCAACTTCCCATCAAGTGTGTCAAGTATATGGTTGAAGGTTTGTTTGCCAAAGGAATAAAGCCACAGTACAGTCTGGGGTTATATCAACATATAAAGGATAAAGACATTGTCTTTGTGTTAGTTTTACCATAGGCTTTAAGAAAATGTCGGTGATATTTGTGTTAGACATACCTAAATATGGTTTAAAATAAACCCATACCAAAATGTTCTATTTCCTTCCAGGAAAGGGAACGATTATTGCGGTCTAAAAAACATCGGAGGAAAAGTTTGAAGCCTCCAAAGGTGATATGTTTGTTGGGGTTTTGTTTTTTCTTCTTGTGAACAAATTTCCATGAATTCTTCTTGTTGTCTGAAATTAAATCTCTATTTAAATTAATGGTAAAGTTTCCTACAATCTTCCATTTTTCTCTGGTAAGTGCTTATTAACCTTTTCTTTGGATAATTCAGGAGCTGTTAAGTTTTGCAAAGCAGACAAGTGTAATTTTGAGGTTTGTTATACTTAAATATAATTGCAGTTTTAACCATCTTATGGAGACCTAAATGATGGAATGACTTGAAGCAGCTAACATTACAAAGGACAAATACTCAGCCCATTTTAAGGAAAATATACCCTTCAATCTATTCACACCAAGTGACTGCTTAATTGGAGCTGAAAACTTCAGCTCATGGTAGGGATGTTATTGAAATGATCTTGCTGTATGTGATATATAAACAGTAAGCAAATTCCATCTTTTACTAGTACCTATTTTACTCTAGGTTGCAAACTATGAGGAAAAAGTATATTGTAAGAACAGGCAAAAATTACTTCAGAGTGAACCTTTAGTGTTTGTTATGACATATGCTTAACATAATTAATTTTGCTGAATAATGGAGGGTTTTTTGGTGAAGTCGAACATAAGCAGCCTGGAATGTGAGAGAGGAGGAAAATAGGGTAAGGGGAAAATGGAAGTTAAGAACAGAGAGTAATCTGTATGGTAGCTTAAGAGAAATTCTGTCATCAATGGGTGCAGTGTGTTCAGTGTAATGTATCCCTGGTGACCTCCAGGTGGTGCTTTTTTATTACTCTGCATTCTGTTCTGCCTGTATTCTGAAAGATTTAGCCTTTGAGGTTCTCTGCTTCAGGGTAAATTCTTCAAATGATGCTGCTAATGGTGACGTGTCTCTTACATGTGAAGACATGTATGTTGCAAGTCTATTTCTGTCTAGGATCTGTGTGAGAATTTCATACTATGCTAATGGTACCACATCAAAATTATGCGTATATCTGTCCCAACCAAACACTCAGAAAGAATTATTACAGGCATAAATCTTTGGGTTTGGTTGTCTAAAGTTTGTTGAATGCAAACTTGGCATCAGCACAGTGAATCATCAAGTTTAGCCATTGGTGTTGTATCTATTTGCACCTGTGTCCCACTTTCCTTGACAAGGTGAAGAAAGCAAATAGCTGATGAGAATTAGATTTCATGAATGCGGTCAAATAAACTCTGACTTGAAGACATAGATAGGTTCCTTTTTTGTTCTAATAAACAGCAACTTGGTGGACAGGGTGAAGGGGTAACTCATGGAGAAGAGGAGGCTCAGGGTTGAGCTCATTGCTGTCTATAACTACCTGAAGAGAGGTTGTAGCCAGTTGGGATTGGTCTCTTCCCCCAGGCAACGAGAGAATGCTGTGTCCCAGAATGAGGGTACACAGTCTCAAGTTGTGCCAGGGGAGGTCCAGGCTGGATATTAGGAGGAAGTTCTTCACAGAGAGAGTGATTGGTATTGGAATGGGCTGCCCAGGGAAGTGGTGGAGTTGCCATCCCTGGAGGTGCTCAAGACAAGCCTGGATGGGGCATTTAGTGCCATGGTGTAATTCATTGGCTAGAGCTGGCTGATAGGTTGGGCTGGGTGAGCTTGGAGGTCTCTTCCAACCTGGTTGATTCTGTGATTATGGTTGTTGCAGCTTCTCCTAAAGGGGTGATTTTACACCCCAGGTTTGTTCATATCTGAGGTGCTCTCGCTGGACTGTGTTCATATTTTGTAACACAAGCATTTTCCTGACAGTGATTCCTGCCAGGTGGAGCAAAATCTGTGGCATGCCTTTTTCTCTATCTTTAAGGCAGATTCTGTGAATGATTATCAAGCTAGTACAGAGAGCTTTATAGCTCCACTGGGTCTCAGAAGGTCTTGAAAATATCAAGACCTGATTTTTTTTATTGTATTTTTTCTCAGTTAGATGTGTGGTTTACTCTGGAGTTCTATAGGTGCAGTAGGCTACCGTTGCTAATGTAGCTTTGCCTGAGCACTCTTTTAATTGCCAAAGGGAATAGGAAGCCATATAATAACTGTTAACAATGGGCTTGGGTTCCCTAAGGGAAGGAGCAGCATGGTGAGATGAGACTTTCTAATCTCTGTGGTTGCAAGGTGTTTAGAGCAGTACTATTGTGACTCTGCAGATTCAGGTACAGTTGGATAGTTTTCTCTGAAGCGAAGCAGTCTTAGCTGATAGTGGTTTATTTACTTCTTTTTACATTAACATGCCATTAGACTTGTTAGGAGAAAAATGTACCACAGATTAATCTTCTTTTGCTGTTTAGGACCTTCTTGGTTTTTTTTTCCAAGTGTTTTTTTGTTTGCTTGCTTGTTTGCTTTTTTTAGTCCCCCATGTTTGTGTAATGAAGTAATCAATATTTTGGAGGGGTTGTTTATTTTTGGCATGTAGAATGGAGTTAGAGTGCTCCCATGACTGATGGAATCATGCACCTGAAAATACAGCATAACTACCCAGTTCACTTGGAAACTGCAGGTTTCTGTGGCTTTTATTATTATTATTATTTTTTAAATTTTAATAAATAAACTCTATTTGTGGCAGTGGAAAGCCTGCCCGCTGGTGTGATGGAGTTCATATTTCTTGTTCTGTATTTTTCTTTTTTTATCTGCCTCTGTGCTTTGGTGTGCCTGTATTTTTCTGGCTGCCAAGAAATGACATATAAGCATGAAGGTAAGAAGTCACTGATTAGCTCATCTGATTGCATTACAGGGGAATTCACCTTGGATCATTTTCATCATGTTAGATTAATTCCTTGAAAATGAGGTATTTAAATGTAAAGTAAAACTATTTTAGCAAGAGAGAAATCAGATTATTTATAGGTAGGCAGATCTAATTCAAACCACTAAAAATATGAGGGTATATTAAAATTTACATAGAATATGGGCTGGGTGTCACTATGAATTTATTACATTCTAGACCTCAATGTTTACTGAGCACCATACTTCAGCAGAAATATTAATACTTGAGTTATAAAGACTTAATGCATAATTTACATTTAAATACTTTAAAATTTACATGAGAACATCGATATAAATCCACATGAAAAATGCTTACTATTAAATGCAGTCACTGGGCATTAGAATTTAAATACAGTTTTTTTCCAGTAATTTATATGAAGTTATGAAGTTGATTTAGAAGCAGCAAATGTGCAAATCGACACAAAAGAACCTTTGAGCTCACAGTTGAGAATATTCCAATTTTAAAGAAGATTCTGAAGAAAATTTAAATGAAAATAGTGTATAGGTACAGAAATCCAGAGAGTTTTGGACGTGTTCATATTGACTGTTCAAAGCCCATTATGATTCAGGTTTTGAGCTCTGTGTGGAATCTCCCTGGGAGCTGGTGTATTTATTTATGCCTCGTTATTTAATGCAGTGTTGATCAACAAATTTGTATGAATCTTTGTATGAGTCTTTTTTTTTTTTTTTCTGGTCTTTTTTTCCTACTTTTTTTTTAACTCTGCAGCTGTTCATAAATTGGTGTCTGTTCTAGTTTTGCAATGAATCACTTCTTGTAGCTATTTGCTTCAGACACTAGATGATCAGCAATAAAAAGCAGCTATTATGTAATGATGTGAAGCAAATTATACATGTGCAATTAATATACAATAGTTAAATACCTTATCTTTATTTCTAGCTGGTAAATGTATGATAAATGTACAGCTCTAAAGAGAATGGGTCACTAAAAATAAATAGCTGGTTCACTCATAACTCCAAATATTATAGGCAGTCTGTATAGCATTTAACTCTTGCTTTGACTTTTAACTCTTGTTGACTTTTAACTCTTAGAAGCTTTGGGGAGTTTTGACTTTATCTCTTGGAAGGGTTGGGTTGTTTTGTTGGTTTTTTTTCTGTGATTGGAAATACTGATTTTTAATTTTAATTTCTTAATTCCCACCCATCTAACAATCAAGTGATTTATATATTAATACATGCAAATTATTTTCCCTACTTTTGCCACTAATGAAATGTTAAAATGCAGCTAGTATCTTTTGTCAAAATAGTGGCATTTCTTTAGGTAACTTCTCGAGCCTATGTATGTATTTCTGTAAACCCAAACTTGCTGGTTTTTAACTGTTGTGGGTTTGCTCCTTTGTACACTGCATGGGTGAGTGTATTCAGGGTTAAAGGAAGATTGCCTTACTGCAAATTGTAACTAAGCTGCTGCTGACCTTCATGGTTCTGCATTCTCTGTACCATCTATGTGACAATACATGGGAGTTCTGCTCTCCATCTTTTAGAATTCCTTTCTACCAACTATTTCGAAGTCAAGGCTTGAATCTGCTTCACTCTGTCACCCCTCAGGCCTGTATTTATTGCAGGTTTTGATGGAGTATTGCTCAAGAGCATTTGTCATTTTTGAGATTAAGCACCTTTGAAGCTGTAGACATAAGCAAGGTCAGCTGTTCTACAGTCCTTGGACTTAATTGTCCTTGTACTGAGTTCCTCTAAAGCATAGACTAAATGTTCTGAGCCCCATGCCCAGATAAGCTGGTACAGGCAGAAGAGCAGGATATAAAACCACTGACATAAGAGTCTGTGTATAGCTTTGTTTTGGCTTTGCTCTCAGCATCTCTGAGTAAGAAGTATCTGCCCTCCAAATTGAGGATGCAATTTACATGATAGCCTCTTGATTTTTGGTTACTTGCCATAATCTTGATTACTTCCATGTAATCTGCCTTCATCTTTATGAAATTGTGTCTCCTCTTAGTTTTGGAGTCAGAAAGTTCTTGCTGAATTGACGTGGCAATCCAGATTGTAAATCTGTTTGTTTTCCTTACAATCTGAAGGTAGCACCATTTCTTCAGCCCTGTTTTCAGCTCCCACTATTTACTTGCAATGTTACTGTTAGATGATTGTAGGTTGAAATCAGTATTCAGTGTGGGAGAAATGCTGAATGTGTCATCTCCCAGGGACTAATGACACCTCAATTTTCATCCTTATGAGAGAGAACTCTGGAGTATTTGTAATTCCAGTGTGAGAGAACAGAGCTTTCTGGATGAGTCATTGCATTTCTAGAATAGAGTTTATCCCATTCCCTGTGCCCTTTGTTTTAAGTAGGACAGAACAGTGAACAGACTGATGCAGCATGTGAATGCTGGAGAAAAGGATTCAATTATCCTGAGGAAGTGTTTGTTTTAAGCACCTTAGACACAGCTTTGCCTGGTGACAGGATTACAGTGCTGCTTAAACAACTGAGAGAACAGTAATGTGTCTTTCTTCACAGGGTTTTACTACTGCAGCTGTGATCCTTTTCTTGTGCATGCACTAAACAGTGGTCTAGCAGCCTGCAAAATGAAGGCTGTTTCTAAAGACTGTTCAAAAGCTCTTTGCTTTCTGTCTTCATCATATTTTCTGTATGCATATGGATAAGCAGAGTCTATTTGGAAAAGATGTGGCTTTTACAGTTGCTGTTTGCACTTTGAGTGCAAAACAGCCTTCCAGAAGGAGATTTTAGTAGAACTGATTAATTCTAAAATGTAACCTGAATTAAAGTTTTTAATTGTCATTTGAAGTGTTTATCTTCAGTGAAACAATTAAGTGGTTCAGAACAAGACCTCGAAGCTGTCTCTGCTAGTTTGAAATGCTACCTTTCCCACATATGATTTCTTTAAATTAATCATAGTATTGGAGCAAACACTTGAAAAACTAAAAAAGGTATTTTAAAAATGAAGGGAAAACAACAATTGAGACTTTTAAGTAGGATTTTGCAAAATGTAAATTATGAATTAATTGGAGTGAAAACAAAATTCGTTCCACATTGTTCTTTGGAATATTTTGCTTCCACATCTTGTGTGTTGCATCACGCTGGGTTACTTTCTTCTGAACAGATGCCTCTGCTAAACAGACTCCTCTACTGTGAATCTTCCAAGATCTGTATGATTTTGGTAATGAGCTGTTAGACATTTGCTAGAGTAGCATTGTTCCATTAAGAACTACACAGTGCTATGTCCAGTTCAGGTCTTGGAGGTTCTGATACAAATGATGCTGAAAAAGTAGCTGCTTCCATCAGCAAACAAGGGTTTACAACTGAGCCTTTTGTCTTCTGAAATACAAAACTAATCATCACAGAAGACCTTGGCTAGTGCTTGCTGGGTCTTTGGGGTTTCCAACTTTTTTTGCTAATAACTAAGAAAACCTAACTTTTCAGAGGCATGTTGTGGAGACATTTTTTGGATTTGATGAGGAATCTGTGGATTCAGAAACATCATCTGTAACTTCGTATAACACAGATAAGACAGACAGGACACCAGCAACACCAGAAGAAGATTTGGAAGATGTAAGTAATTGCTGATTTGGTTTTGTCTGTAAAAACTGACATTAGGTATTAATGTAAACTTTTTTTGTTCCAGCTCTTCTGCCACAGGAACCATGAAAGATTTGGCAGGGAATTGCTTTGTTTTGTTTCAAGTCCAGTAAACACATCCACAGCTATTGCAATAGAATTCATAAAATAATATTCTGCCTGACAGATTTGGCAGCCATTGGGCTGAGAAATAAAACTGTTTTTCTCAAACCCTTTCTTATTAGTCAGAAGAAAATGAATACACATGCTGCTTTGCCAAAAGTCAATAGTTACTAGACAATAGTTTGCCTTTCAACCTTATAATTTATTTGACTGTTTTGATACGACCAAGATTTTCTTCCTGTCCTTAACAATACTGAGAGAGCCTTTTACAATTCATCAAAGCTTAAATGATCATGGGTAGTAAATACCCACTGACACATTTTGTCACAGCTCTGTGATATACAGTGCAGTTGGCCTACTTTAAAAGATTGCAGGACTGAGGACAAGGCATGAATTAGATGCTCTCTTTCATCTTTATTTTTTGTTCATTGATAATCCTCAGTCACAAGAAGCTTCTTATTTTTCTAGGTTTAATATCTAACAATATTGTAACCTCTTTTCCTTGAAGCTTGAGTTCCTGGAGCAAAAATTAATTAAAGGGAAGAAGAACATTTCTTTCCTTCAGCATTATAGGAAAGACCTTGAAAGTGTTTATTTGATTTACTCAAAATTCAGCATAAATGAAGGTGTTCAGAATGCTTCATGTTAAAAACAAAAATAAAACTAACCAAGCAAACAAAACCAACAACACCAGAAAAATCTGGTCTTCTGGAGTTTGAAATGTAACTTCTGTGTTAGTGTGCTTGTGCTGGTAGAATCCTTTACCCTGACAAAATAGAGGCAAAGAGTAAGGGAGTGGTGGGCTGCATTATAAACAGAATGGACTCCTCCTGAAGTCACCATGGCAGTGGAGCTGCTGAAGACAGCGCTGCATAGAATTGTTCCCTCTCATCTTTCCCCAGCCAATTTCTTCCCATTTCTATACATTGCTGCCTTACGTAGTCACTTATACCCTCCTGAAATTGTGTAGTCAAACCAGTTACCGAGCCCTGCATTTCTGCATCATCTTCAAATCATCCTTCCCTCTATCTCTACTGGTTTTGTTTTCTTTTAAACCTTTATTGACCTTGGAGACTCGATATGAGTTGTGTTGCTCGTTGCATTTGTGAGTCTGTCTATACCAACAAACCTGTTACCATACATGTTTATCTTTACATGCACAAAACCACTTTTTTTTTCCCCCCCTCTTCATTAAGAGCACGCCTAAAGAAGAAGCTGAACTAAGGTTCTGCCAGCTAACAAGAGAGTATCAAGCTTTGCAAAGGGCATATGCCTTGCTTCAGGAGCAAGTTGGTGGAACTCTGGATGCAGAGAGAGAAGCAAGGGTAATTTTTTAACTGAAATTTCTTTTAAGTCTGAAATAATTTTAAAAGCTTTGACAAACTCAGCATGGTAGGAGGTATCTTTGCAGGGAACATGAAGCACAACGTTTGGGGTTCTTTGGGAATTAGAGGATGGTATCAGTAAGGTGACAATTTAGATCCATCTGATGCAATCAGAACTAAAGTATCATTACACTTTATTCTAGCACGTGTAATACATTGCACATTTCAGCAGTAGGAACAGTGCGTTGAGAGTGATATCCAAACTGAACCTGCAATTTGGTTTGAGACACGATAGATTTCAAATGAATCAGATAGAAGGTTGTTATAAATGGTTACTTTTATCAGATGGGTGCATTAAAAAAACCTTACCAAAATCTTATAATGGAACTGTTTCTTCAAGTGTTTTGTGGAAGACATGAAACCATTGTATATTTCCTATGCTTTTGTGGGAAGGGAGACCTTGGTATTGAGTATTTTTTAGTAGTTCTTTTTATTTTGCAGGCATTTGCAAAATGTCCTTTTAGTAAACCTTGTGAATTGTTGTGCTTCCTTTTTAGTGGTATTTTATTCTCTTTTGTCACATCCATCTTTTGAGTGAGTCAGAATATAGCTTTTTGCATGCATGACTTCATAGGGCCTTATGTTCTGGTGGGATGAACATTTCCTGTTGCTTTTAGAGGCTGAAGCTCAACAACAAGGACCCGAAGATGCAGAAGGAAATCCCTGTGGGATTTTTTTGACTGCTTAGGTGAAAGAATGCCTGAAGTAGACTGGGGAAAGTACTTGCAGTAGCTCAAGGAGCCTTAGTAGCTGAAGTCTCTAGAGATATGCTTTTTGTTTAGTACCTTGTTTGATCCAGTCCCTTGGACTGGACTCAGGGGTTAGTACCTAGTATAGTGCAATAATTAGTGTAATAATTGTAGAATGAGGAAAACTGACTAGTGGATGCTGTTTATGGGATAAACTATTTAGAGTCAATATATTTTATTTATCTATAGGCATTTTTCAGTGCTTATTACAATTCTCTTTATCCTTTTTTTTTTTTTTTAAAGCCAGTTCCAATTGCCTTGAATTACTATAGCTTATGAATAGCTTCCTAGATATCTGCTGTGTTGTGTTTTTTTCCCCCCTGTTTCTTTTCCCTGGGAGTTTTTTTATCATTGAATACTTGATGATAACTTTCGTTTAGACAGTGGAGGAAAAAACCCCTGTTAAACTAATGGCTTTAAACATGTTGTAACATACACACAAAAGCAGCTATTTTAATGGAAAACATTAAAAGCTGGCTGGACATCCCATAAGTATGTAGAAAGTATCTTTACTTTGATTCTATACATAATTAAATCTACCTGTATAAATGTACTTGCATGCACAAGCTTGTCACACTTTTCTATACTGTTTGTTTTTTCCCCCCAGACACGTGAACAACTGCAAGCTGATCTTCTTAGGTGTCAGGCAAAAATTGAGGACTTGGAGAAAGCTCTAATCGAGAAAGGACAGGTAAAAGGTTCTCTTAATGTCCTCTACCACATCATTTTCTCCCTTGCATGCAGTGGTGCCCTTGCCATCTTCATTGGTTGCTGGTGTGCTAGCGTGACTGATACAGCCTAACTGTTGGTCCACAAAGAGGCTACTTACTTATATAAAGGGAGGCATTATATTGGCTAAGAAAATCTCATTAGAGATTAAGTCTCTATCATGTAATACACTAATGCATAATATTGAAATAACTGCATGAAGATGCACTGTAAAAGTCTGTTCCCATTGTGATTTGGTGCAGGCTTTTCTCCCAGTTTCTATTTAGTTTATATTTACTATAAATACAAATAAAATAAATATTTTATATTTGTACTGCAGAATATTTTTACTATACAACATAGAAGAGTTCAAAATAACCAAATCACTTCCACACATTCTTCAGCTAGGGAAACAAACCTCTTGGTGTGTCTGCTTAGCAGTGTTTAACTCTCCTGGGCTTAAATTCTTGGAGGACTCAGCTGCTTTCAAATTCCCACACCATCACAAACAGTAAAATTAGGCTTTGTGCTGTTGTGTAAATACTTGAAGATGTGGCTACTGATGCATATTTAGTAGTGGCTAGGATCTTTAGGGAGCCTGATGAAGAGTTATGAGAGTGCACTTAGAAGATGTTTGGTTGCATAACTTCTAGAACACACCAGGAAGACTGGGGAGATGTTATTTTACACTTCATTATTCAAAATAGCAATTTTAAGATTGCAGGTAGCATATGATAATAAAATAGGATATGAGTATCCATAGATACACATCTCAGAGTCTAATGCTCCTGTAGCACTGAATAAAAGCTAACTATGAATAGCAATTAGTTCATAATAGCACTATTTTTATGGTTCATTCTTTGCAAGAAAAAGGCTTTCTTTAAGATTGTGTATAAATACAAAGGTTTGGGCATCACAGTGAAGTTAAGGATAGAAATTATTTATATTAGCTTCCACAAAAACCTGCAATTTGCTTATTAAATTCGATGTAAATCAGATATTATGAAGAAGAGAGAGTGTTGTATCATTCTAAAAATGATGGCTTACGAGATTTTGGAAGAGTAACTGGAACTGAAGACCTCTTAAGGATCTACTGCTGATATTTTAGTGTATTAATAATGAAGGTGTTGTGGGCAAATTGCTGTGTAACTGAAAACATTAACAAAATAGTTGACTCTTGCAGTGTAAAATATAAGTACTGTGTGTGTAAATAAGTGCAGATGCAATAAATTACTTCTGTGACTTTTGGTGCAGGAATGGTATGTCCAAAAGCTATGCCTGGAAATTAGAATTTCATTACTTTAGGAGGTTCACAGCCACAGTTTCAACTTTGTATCTCTTGGTAATCCTGAGAAGGCCAACAAGGATGTGACAAAGAGCAAGATGAAATTATCTCTAGTGGGCTAATTTGTACTCTGAGCATTAGCTTTCCAGATTCACAGTGTCTTCCTGGGAGCTCCAGCACCTTCTCAATTCTCCTCACCTGTTAGTATTTACATTCAACAAAATAAATGGTTGTGATGAGAAAATGACTTCTTTGTGCACTATGTGATTTTATTTAACATTTAAAAAAATTATTCTTACTTTGTCATTTAGGTGGTCATGGCAGTGGTGATGATTTAATAATGCTTGTGAAGTATTCATTGAGGGAACCAGTCCCTAAAGTGCTTTTCAAAAGGAAATAATGAATCAAAAGATCCTTGTTTATTATCTCAGGAATTTTTAGTCTTGCTTTACAGCTCAAAGAAACAGAAACAGCAAGCAGCATAATTTTCCTGAAGCCAAATTCAGAGCAGATTAGACTCTCATTGCTAAAAAAATTGCTTGAAAGTTGATGCATAATAATTTCTGTGCAATTTCATAGGAATTGTCAATGGCTGTTGTTAATCTCGTCAGCTTGATCTGATAGGATTCTCCTAGATGTAAAATAAGACTAAATAATCAATTTCTGCAAGACACATTGAGGTGCATACGTAAGAAAGTCTTTATTTAAGGGAAGAAATCCTAGTAAGATATTAATAGTGGTAAATAATGCATCTCAAAATGTTGGAGTATATAATATGCCAAATGGATTTAATTTTTTTGAATGCTTGTCTCTCTCTTGACCTTGTATGTATATAAATAGAGTTCCACTGGAGTTAAAGTTTTCTCAGAAAACTCAGCTGAACTTCATCAGGAAAGACACAAAAGCTAATTGTCAACAGGGCAAATTAATCTATTTAGTCTGCTTGTGTGAACTGAAGTAGCTGAACCTTTAGATCTGCTGTTAACTGTTGAACCTGCCTTTTGCCATCTGTGTGCACTGGGATATCCACGCTCTCTGTGTGTGCAGCTCTGTTCATTCCTTCAGCTTAGTGAAGTGCTAGTTAACTGTTAAACTAGATATTGGCTTTTAAAAGTGCTTGACAAAGGTCCTGCCTACTCAGGACCTTTGAATTTGCATGGAATTTGATCTCCACTTGTATATTCTTGTATCTGAGTGGGAAAAGAAGAGCAGTAGAATATAAAACTGTAGTGAACAATAGGTAGGAAAACTAACTTCAAACTTAAAAAAAATTAATTGGAATAAATATTATATCATCATGATTTAAATTTCTTTGGTTGCACTTCAGGGCTGGGTAATGCTCAGGGATATTCACATTTCATTAATTTCTCATGCAGCATCAATGTCCAAACACCTCGCTGACAAACTATTAGTCTTAATGCTTTAGTAAAGGCATTTAGTTTTTAAATAAGTTTCTTTTTTTTACTTAGGAACTAATCTGATGTAGAATGAATATGGCATCTTAAGTGTTGGGTATTGTTTAATTACACTTATTTAACCAGTGTGAGCTAGGTTATATGAATATGTGAATTCATGAATTTGGCTGTTAATGATCCATTAAGTCTGAATGTCCAGTTATGGCTGGCAGTGAGATTTTGCAGCCTGGATCTGTGAAGGGATGAGGCCTTGTGAAGCCATGGGGAAATCCTAAAAGACCAGGTGAGCTTTGGAACAAGTGATTGACTGGAAATAGAGTTTTCAAATGGAACACAGAAGGCCTTATGTCACTTCCTTTACTATACAGCCTTGAATTCCTAACCACAAACACAGCCTAATTCTTACATTTTTTAGCAGAGTGTACCACCAAAGCTTATTTTCTGTCATTTGTGGTAATTAAACATTTTTCTCCCCACTCCCCATTGGAATTTGCATTAAACGACTCAAAATGGGATTTGTTTGCAAGAAGTTTCCTAACTATTTGCAGTGGGAAAAAGGAGGCTTGGGTTAAGCTGACTAAAGTAATGTTTTCAAAATGACTTAAAATATCATGTATGTAAAGGCTTTAAAGTATATGCTTAGCTGGAACATACCAGGAAGCAAGAGATTCAGCTTCAGGAAAAGACAAAAAAATTTCTTTTCTCTATAGTTTAATGTGATATTTGTGCTTGAAATATTTATGAGAGCTTTATTTTTCCACTGTGTGGCCATTTTTCTACTTGAATCTATGATGATGTCTGAAATCTTCTAATTATTGTGGTCATTCGTTTGTCCTATGTAACAGGATCATATAATTTATATCTTTTTAATTCCCCCCCCCCTTTTTTTTTTTTTTTTTTTGGTTCCAACTGGGNNCCCCCCCCCCTTTTTTTTTTCCTGTAGGATTCCAAGTGGGTAGAAGAAAAGCAACTGTTAATCAGAACAAACCAGGAATTACTAGAGAAGGTGCGTGTTCAGAATCAATCTGGGAATATTTTCACTGTTGCTCTTCTTTGTCATAAAAGAATGCTAAAAGGACACAAATGTACTAAGTATTAAAATGAAAATTGCTTACTTTATTCCCCTCCAGAAGCAGAAATTTGGGTAGAAGTCTCCAATTAAAGTACCAATATGTTTTTGTACTCTTTGGAAATGGAAGCTGCTCTTTATTGTGGGATTCCATATTGTGTAGCCAACAGTAGAACCCAAGCTGGCTGATGTTTCTAGCGTCCAAGAAAATACAATCTTACAGTTGCATGAAGATGATTACTGCCTGATCACTCATAAAATTGCCTGCTTGCTCAGTCTTCCATTTTTCAGTTTCCCATGCACCTAAATTAATATTCATTAAGACTGTTGTTTTATTCACTGTCTGAAACTCAACATCCTCATTGTTCTGCATTGATCTTAGTGGGAAAGTTAGGAAGTACTCAGCAAATCAAAGAATTGTTATTGTTAATAAGGAGAGTAATATTACTATAATAAGAAAATCAGAGAGAAGTGAATGACTAAAAGTAGCTACATTGAGAACTAATTTATTCAGGCATTCACAGAGGTATCGTAAACATTATACTACATTGTGGCAGATGTTACACTTCTGTTTAGTTTCATACACATAAAAAGATCATCCAGGTGAGCTTGACAGTAGACCAAAGCAGTTAGTTAGCATAAGGAATGGTCCGTTTGTAATTTCTGTTAATTTCTGGAAAACTAAGAAGTAGGCATTGAAACTCCTCTATTAGTGTCTTTCATATACCTTAAAGAAGAGATGTGTATTTATGCTAAGGCAGTGAGAACAGTCTACCCAAATCGTAGAATCATAGAATGATAAGGTTGGAAGGGACCTCGAGGATCATCTAGTTCCAATCCCCTGCTATATATGCAGGGACACCTCCCACTAGTACAGGTTACTCAAGGCCTCGTCCAACCTGGCCTTGAACACCTCCAGTTGGTATAATCCACTTCACTTTTAAAAGGAAGTTGGTATTGCTTAACTTACTTAGATAAAATATTTATATCAATATTTGTGGTGCTGGACTACTGTTTTAAGAAAACATCAATCATTTTCTGTTGGTTCTTCTCACAAATACTTCTTGATGCAATATTCCTTCTTTATCTCCAAGATACAGCCCTACATCTAATGAGAAACAGAAATAATTAAGTTTTGTCTAAAGCTTGGGCCCACGACTCTGTACAGTAGTATTTCCATTGCTTACAATGTGTTAAGGTGATGTGTTTGTCTCATAGATTTACAGAATGGAACAAGAAGAGAACCAACTGAAGAATGAGATGCAAGATGCAAAAGACCAGAATGAGCTGTTAGAATTCAGAGTGCTAGAGCTTGAAGTAAGAGATTCTCTCTGTTGCAAACTCTCAAATGGAGCAGAAATTATGTTTGAACCCAAGCTGAAATTCCTGTAAAGATTACTGATGTCTGGTGCATGTTTAAGGGAAATCACTTAGGTATCTATTTTTTAAATGTTGTATCTTGGGATAATGAAATTGATGCCACTGCCTTAATATGTTTTGGAGAGAGTGCTCACTAATGTTTATAAAGATGTAACATAGCTAATATATATATTGCATATAGTTTGTTTTCCATCTAATAAAATATTTTGTTTTGCAATGTTTTGCCTTTTTTTATTTGTTTCATTTCCATGACTGCTCCTTTCCTGCATGTGAAATCACTTGGTATGTACCCTGTAGCCCTGGTTGGCATTGTTTAAATTAACACACCTTCTCACCTCTTGCATGCAGTGATCTGACTAAGGATCTGACACATCCATCACATCCAAGTATAATTGCTTTTAATGACAGTGATTTAAGATTGACAACGTGAATATGAAGTCAAAATATCTTAAAAGAGCACATTTTGATAGCAGCTTTGAAAGAATTTGTCTTACCCAAAGTCCATTTTCTGATGGTCTAAAGTGGTCATGAACTGGAAATAACTGACTTCAGTCAATTAAAAACAATAAATAAAAAAGGAAAAAATATTCTCTGAGAATGTCAAAGTTCAAGTGATGAACAACAAGTAACAGCTTTTGTACATGAAAGTAGTAGGTTATCCACAGCAAACAACCTTCATACCTTGCATAAATTAAATAACAGCAAATTATTTGTTAATAACAACTTGAACACGTAACCTGTGATGACACCAGAAAGCAGTTTCTCATCACCTTGTGTATGGAGCCCATGTCAAACTCAATAACATTAAGCTAGCTGTGTGTGCTGCCCAGTTGTCACACAGTTCTGCTGCCTGATAACACTCTTCAGTTTCAAATATCATCAGCATTGTTAACATCACTTAGAATAAACTCTCCAAGAAGCCTCTCATTGTTCCTTCTCCATAGTTTTCATCCCCAAGCACGTTTCACCCAAAATCTTGGCATGTGTAACTTCTCTGATAAAGATGAAAATGTCATGTCTTCCTGTGGTGTGGATGTTCTGCTTTTTGTCTTTCACATTTCTTAAGCCTTTCTTTAATCTTTTATCATATTTTGATGCTGCAGCATTAAGGCTATTTAGCATTTCAGATGTTCAGAAAAATAAATGTGCTTTCTAGTACACAGGGTTTTTTAATATTTTATTAAGCAACTGTATAGTAAAATGCTGAACAATTTAGCATTTGAATGGGCAGATACATGCAGAACTGCTTTTTAAAGTGTGTTTTCAGGAGGAGAACAGTAAAAAAAAAATATTTAAGATGTGCTTCGATATGTCCTTCATGAATGTATTTTTCACATGGAAACATCACATGAAAACCAGCTCAGCTCGATGTGTCAGGTTTTGCTGTGTGCCAAAAAAAAAAAATTCAAGGTTTGTTTCACAGAATAACAATGAAAGTATTTTTGTGTGATTGCAAGAAAAGATGTCCCTGTACACAGCCACAAACATGACTGACGTGTGAATGCTTTAGTAAAATCATGAATGCTTCTGGGAACCAAAACAGGATTTTTTGGGAGAGCAATTAAATTAATTTTGTTAAAATTAGGCTAGAGTAGAAAACAACCATTTGGTTATCACTTAATGCAAGCAGATGAGTTTAATGGAAGAGTAACTGAATATTTTTTTTTAATTTTTTTTTTTTAAATCTAAAATGGTTAATGAATTTGGAGAGGAAAAAAAATGAACTTGTTTTAGATTACAACAGCTAGGTTGTTTAAACCTCTTTCAAAATAAGGCTGTTAATGCTAATATTTAAAATAGAGCCTATGAGAGAGGGAAGTGTGTAGCGTACAGAGATTTAAAAAATTTTTTTCTCTCTACATTGTAGTTTCAAATGAAGCTTGAGATAGTTAATGAACAAGAGTTGCCATGCTTTGTAGCTTGGTTAAGTGAATCTATGCAACCTGCTTGCAATATCAGTTGAAGCATCTCATCTTGTGATGCAGACAATGGGTGGTCACAGCATCTCAAGTGTTTCCACTTTTTTGTTGTCATGCCAGAAACTGAAGTATTTGTTACCAGTGCCTCCTCTTGTAATATGGAGAGATGTCATTTTCTTCACTGCTTTTCCCATGGCCATAGAGAATTCAGATTAGGACTCAGTGCTTTTGGTGCCCAGTGCCTTTGATTTCTTTGTTTTCACAAGTACATTAAAAAAGAATTTAAGTAAAATAGTTTATTTATTTACTCTCTTTCTGCCTTCTGAAGAAATGAAGTAAAACAGAAGTCAAATAAATGGACTGGATGAGTTTTAGAAATACTACACCTATAGATAAATGGGAATCTATCATTTTAAGTTTTGGCACAAAGTAGTGTAGAGTAGTGTAGTGTTGCCTTTCAACATATGCCAATATTTTGGGACTGGGAATTTTATGTAGTCTAATAGAAAGGTCAAATGCAGAGTGAACAGGGAGGAGATGCACAGCTCTCATTTTATTGAACATCTTCAGTGGTAATAATGTTTTTTCATGCAGTTTAATTTTTTTCCCCTGCACTTTCTTCTTCCTAATTTGTTCTTTGTTCTGTGAAAGAAAGTGGTAGTTAAGTAGGGTGTAGAATTGCAGGTTTATAGGACTCCAGGCAGTAATTTGGCCAGCGTGCAAGGGTTCCTGCATCCCAGGAGCATCAGTTAGCTTGGCAGAAACTCTCTGCATGGAATCAGTTGGAAACTAATGCCATTTTTGTGCTTAACTATGGCCAAAATCCTTCCAATATGGTGAAAGTGAGAGGCAATAGTATGTCTTTGGAATCCAAGTAGGAATCTTTAATGTACAAGCATGTTTTGTAAAGGTGGGTAATAAAGGCTTCCATTTAATTGTATAATCATACATGTTGTTTTTAAACAAAATCTTTCCCCAGGAGAGAGAACGAAGGTCGCCGGCATTTAATCTTCATATAACCACCTTCCCTGAAAACAATGGAAGTGCACTTCAACTATTCTGTCATCAGGAAGGAATAAAGGTATATGTAGAGCATTACTAACAGTGGGATGGCCAGAAACATTTTTGGAATGACCAACCCAACATCCAAACATCTTTTGCCTTCTTGCTGTAGGGAAGGAAATAATATTTTAAAATAAATGCAGTTTTTTTAACTGGGGAAAGGGTTTTGTAAGGTATGATCCAGTAGATTGCCAGGAGTTCATAAATGAAAATAAAGATGGGATACTCAAGAGAATGTACAGTTAGTCTGGGGTACTGCAGTAAAAACATTGCAGGGAAGAATGTGGGTGTTGATGTGATTCATTGTCAGGCTTACTACAGCACTTTGTTTTTAATATTAAATGTGTTCATCTAACGTCAGAAATAGGGCATTTATCTCTTATGTTACACCCTGTCTGGTGAAGCACCTATATATCCTGTTTGTTAAGTTACTTGTTTAGGTCAGAGCCTTGAAGCATGAGGTGCCTGATTCAAAACTCATTCAAACAGATGAGACTTTGCCATTTTAGATCAAGCACAAGACAGACAGTGAGGTCTCGCTTGGTTAGCTTCTGCTGTGAGTAAGCAAGAATTACCCTTGACTTTTTGTCCCTTGAACAGGTTAGCAGTACAGGTGGATTTGCAAGCTGGTTCACTTAAGACTGAATTCAGACTTGCTTTGTTAGTGATCTTTCACAGCAAGCCAGAAGAGTAACTTCTCTATGAGTAACTGCAGTGGAATATCTCTGTGTGTTACACACCACAGCACAGTGATTTATGCCTGCATTTGTAGTTGTATTTACAAGCACTCTTATTAAGGCACTGAGTAGCCTTCTATAAGCACAACACTATCTGTAGTGGGAATAAACTGAAAGTGTGGGCTGTGTATTGTTAAGGAGCTCGGTAGTTTAAAAGAACACAAAGGTTAAAAGGTGATTCTTACCTGCAGGTTTGGTTGGGTAGTCAGTTCCCAAACCAGACCCAAGTCATCAGTTAGTGTTACCTTTCAGGTAGAGCTTCCATGGGATGCCAGACCCGCTTTATAGTTTAACTGCTATTCTAATTTACATGTTGACTCTGGCAGGAATAGTTTACCAAGATCTAGAATTATGCTTTTTTTTTTCTACTGTCTTCTGCTGCATTCCTGAAGAGGTGGATTTTTTCCTTCTGCCTTTCAGTTCACTTACCTAGAAGCAGAGGCTTTTACCTATAACTGGCATGCTGGAATTGTTGCCTGTTTGTATGTTTTCAGTGTTTTTCAAAATTGTTAGCCAACAGTAGCAAATTAGATTCCAGAATGAAGCAAAATCCAATTCAGTTTCTAAATCTATCATGGAAATAAATGAATTAGAATAAGTATTTCTGGTTCAGTAAGTGCAAGAGCTTGCACATCTTGCTGGAGTCCATTCTTCACTGGTGTAACTGATGAGTAGTTTCCATTCACCATCATGAGTGCTGGTTGTAATAGATAATTCTCTTTTTATCACTGATACAAACACTAGTGTGTATGAAGCTCTGCAGCATTCTGAAATTATTACTGTGTACTGCTAAATAACTCTTGGAGAGACTGCCAAAACTGCCAATGTGTTTGGGAAGAAAGGGAGGGGACTTCTCAGTACAGACCAACTTCCACACAAATTTTTTGTTGTTGTTGTTGTTGTTGTTGGGTTTTTGTTTTTGTGGGTGTTTTTTTTTTTTTTTTGGTGGAGCTGAGGCGGACTAATTTGTAGATTCTTTTCCACATTTGTGTCTGGACTTCAGGAAATCTTTCATATCTCACCAGGCCTTCCTCACTGGAATCTGTTAGCCAGTAGTGGTTGGAGCAGTGTGTTCAACCCACCATATATATTCCTTCTTTCCACTGTAAAGCTGATTTGAAACCATTCTTTTTTCTTTTTTAAATTTTTTTTTTCAACAAACCTCAAACACCCAACAAGCCTTCTTCACCATCATTTCATACATATTCTCTGTCATTTTGACTTCTGTAGCTTGATGTGTTTGATGCTCCACTCAGAACAAAAAGACAGTCCTTTATGTCCGTTTATCAGTTTTGACCTTTCATCTGCATACATCAGCAGGGTGATAAATGGGAATGGTACAGGAATACTCTGCCTTCGTACCCAGATCCAGGTTGCTTGCTTATAAGCAGGAGTGACATTTGCTTTTGTCTCTGAAAGTATCAATAACACTTTTGGAATGGTGATGCGAAACTAATATTTCACTTATTCGTGTTTTGAGTCTTTTTGCATGCAGAAGTGAATAAAGGGTACATTGAATGTGGCAGATAAAACCTGTGTGAATTGTGTTAACCATCTCTTTCAGGATGTGAACATATCTGAACTTATGAAGAAACTAGATATTCTTGGAGATAATGGGGTAACAAATATTTCATTTCAAATATACCCTAATTTTGTGGTTATTTTAAAGCTTTTCTTTTTTTTTTTTCTTTTTTACTTTTTTTTTCTTCTCCACAGTAGAAAATAACATTCAAGAAATTGCACAGAGTGATACTCATATGCCTATATTTGTAAGAAAAGTATGAACACCTGGAGGTGTTCAAGGCCAGGTTAGACAAGGCCTTGAGTAACCTGTACTAGTGGGAGGCATTCCTGCCTATGGCAGGGAGTTGGAAATAGATGACCCTTGAGGTCCCTTCCAACCTTACCACTCTATGATTCTATGAATGGTTAGGTACTAACTTTACCCACTTAAAATCTTTCAGTTAGACAGTAGAGAAATGTGGATGAGATTCTGGTCTTGGCTGAATGATGTTGAAAAGAGACACCATAGTAGGTAGAAAGAAAAGATATAAAACAAGCTATGGGGGGGAAATAAGAAAGTCAAAGTCAAAACAAGTTATTCCTGAAGTTTTCCTCTCGAGTAGCAGCAGTATCACTTGCTACTGGGAAGGCTGTCTCTGCCAGGAGTGGATTTTTTGGGGAGAAGGGGCAAGGATAACTGGTTCCCCTTTTTCCTCTGCCTTGCAAATGCAGTATAAAATTTTGTTCATGACATTTGGGAACAAATATCCACAGAGCTGGATCCACTTTGAAGGTAGCTTTAACAGTTTGGGGTCCTTATAGCTCTAGGTTTGAGCTCTAGATTTACTTTTTATGTTGCAAGTTCTGCCGAGGTTGTCTCTTGTTTCTATGATACTGCCTCTTTGCATTGTTTCTGTTAGTGGGAGGTCTACCACTGAAGTGCATGGAGGGGAGAGTCAATTGCTGCAAGGCTATAGTCCAGTGAAGAGGCATTTTTCTGTTTAGAGGGGGGAAAAATAAACCAACAAACAAAACAAAAAAAAGAAAAAGAAAGAAAAAGAAAAGGGAAAAAAAAACGCATTTCAAAATCCCTGACACAAACCACATAGTTTTCATTAATTAATGAACTGTTGCAAAAGTGTTTTTGAGTGGTGTACAGAAGTGGAGGGGAGATTAAGCACCACTGGTTTAGCTTTTAATACTTTCAATGAGGGGATCACTTCTGGGCATGTTTGTAAAATGCTGCATGTTGTAGCTGATTAATTCTTTAAAGTACAGTTAAAATTTAATGCATGCACTGAAAGATGGATTTCCAATCCAATTAAAAATGCATCTTTTTGTATTTTAGAATTTGAGAAATGAAGAACAGGTTGCCATAATCCAAGCTGGGACTGTGCTTTCCCTTTGTGAAAAGGTAGATTTCAGTAAAGATTTTTTAAATTTTTTTTTTTTTTTTATGCCTAGAGACTGCTCATGTCTTCTAAGGTATCACACACAGGGCTCCCAAGGCAGCATGGCTTTTCTCTTAAGGTCATCTGGATTGGAGCATGTCATCATCCTTGCATGACTGTTGGGATTGTGATGTCTTGAGGTAAAATCAAATTTAGAACATGAACCAAATTTAGAAATAAAACCATGCTTTGGAGATCTTTCCTTAGAATAAAGTACTAAAAAAGCCACTTAGAATAAACTTCTAAAACAATTTTTAATTACAGAGAGAATATATGAATAAAGATAACATTCAAAACTGAGACTCACCGAGAAGCTTTGTCCTTCCTTTTTCTAGGTTTCTATTAAACCTTTCCTAGATGCAATTTTGAAATTCAGAATTAGAACTTCAAAACAGAAATCTGAGCATCTTGTAATAACTGCTTTAATTTTGGTAATCTACTCATCTGAATGTTCTAGTGTAGATCATCTGTGCCCCTGTAGTTCTAGAAAAGATTATAGGCATAGGAAGATCAGAATCAACATTTAGTTCTGCATATCATTCATACCTTCAAACAAAGCAGACCTCTGATTTTAGCAGACCTCTGATTTTAACAGACAACCCTTCATTGGCAAATATTGAGGGCAGCTGTGAGAGATGCTGAGGACTTCACATTTTGATTTCAAGGGTTCAGACTGTTCACTGCCTTGCTGAGTCCAGTGAGGCTTATCTTCAGTCTATCATCTTTAAAATGAAGAAAACAAAAGTGATGAAAATAGAATCACTGGGGAATACAGTGTTCCTGTTCACTTTTCTTTTCCAGCTCTGTACAAGGTAAACCCGCTAAATAGGTAAAACAACTTTCCTTTCTCAGCCATCACCTTCTTAAAAAGTTTAAGGTCCCAAAGGGTGAAGTAATGAATCCACTTTTTCCTTATTTCTGTGCTTATGTTTGCAGATTTCCTATCTAAACTTTAGAGAAAAAAAAAATTCACAAAAACCCTGAGGGTTGTGTAATGCTTACCAAAATAACTAAATAGGAGTAATCTGGTGCAATGCAAGCAAGGCATTTGAAGGAAGTGATAATTATCTGTGGCAAAGCTACAGCAGGTCTTAATAAGAGTTGGGGCTATGAAAGAAAAGCATTAGTCTAAACTATTCTGTCTGTAAACTGGTCGTTGATACTTATTGTAGACCAATAAGGAAATGAAATAATTCAGAACTGATACATTCCAATAAGCTTAAATGATGAGTATTAATATTATCCTGGTGACAGCAATTAAGCAAGAATGTTCTATCCATGGATGCCACAATTACAGTATGTAATCTGGCATGCAATGAGCCATCCTTCTTCATTCTGATTGTTTTGATTATCACCAGCATGGTAAGGAATTTATGGTACCAACTGCACCACCTTCCATCCGTCTGTTCACTTTATTGTTCTCTCTACAGTAGTGATGTTTTAGAAGTAAGACTCTTCCCATGAAAGGTGCAGCAAACTACAAACAAAAGGATTGTTTGCCACTCTCCATTAGGAAAAATGGAGGACTGGTGCCCTGTTTCAATTCCTGACCACTCTTGTAGGAAAGAAAATTTTCTTAATATCCTAAACCTCCTCTGGTGCAACTTGAGGCTATTTTCTTTTGTTCTATCACCTGATTACTAGAGAGAAGAGATGAACCCCACCTGGTTCCAACTTCTTTTCAGGAAGTTGTAGAGAGCAATGGGGTCTTCCCTCAGCATCTTCCAGACTAAACCACCCCAGTTCCCTCAGCTGCTCTTCACCAGACCTGTTCCCCAGACCCTTCACCAGCTTTGTTGCCCTCCTCTGAGCACACTCCAGCACCTCTGTGTCCCTCTTGGAGCCACAGAGGGGCCAGTCACAGGTCGATTTTGCTTCCTTGGTGTAAGCTTTCAAGTTTACAAAGGGAAGAAGTTTTAATTTCTTGTAGGAAAACAACCTTCACTCGTTAGTCTTTACTATGTTTCTGTAGTCCATCCTGCCTATATTCATGTGTTAGTTCAGAGTGAAAAGATAGCAAGGGAGAAACAGATGCATGGCAGTGTTGACAAGAAGCTTGCAAAATGTTTGATGCAAANCCCCCCCCCTTTTTTGTTTTTGTTTTTGTTTTCCCCTCTGCCCTCTTCACATAGTGGCTAAAACAGATAGAAGGGACAGAAGCTGCGCTGACACAGAAGATGTTAGACCTGGAGAATGAAAAGGTAAGGAATGATAACTACAGATATAATTCACTTAGCTAAAGCTTATCTTAAGAGAACATGCATGACCTTCATCACAAGTTGGTTTACTCTCTTTCTCTGCTTAACATAGATTACTTCATGACAAATAGGCAAGAGGTTTCTAGAACGATCTATTGCTTATGTTCTTAGGGATGGGAGATAACTGTCATATCTGTAGAGAACAGCAAAATATATACAGATTAGGATACGAAAGCATAACTTCAGAGAGCAGTGTGAAACTGTCTTTGTGTGTTCTCTGTGCATTAATTTGTCTGGCAACAGCCTTGTCTTGGGTTCATGTTACCAGAATTGTCAAGGATATTCCTTTACTTTCTGCTATTTTAGCTTCTAGACAAGCTGTAAGGAACTCTTACTGCAGATGACCTTTCTTTCCTCAAGGTCTTCATGCTTAAAGACAGAATGTTTTCTCAAAAGTAGTTCCATCTTGCATGACAAACTCACTACTGTGCTGTCCTTACTTTCCCCTGTTTTCTCAAAAGCAGTTGTCTTGCATGACCTTATTTTTTTGCTGACCTTATTTTTTCCATATGTTGAACAAAGTTTTGGAATGATTATTTAGTTCTATTGGTTTGGCATACATGCTGTCCTCCTCATCTTCAAATTGCTTTAGAAACACTGATGAATCCTCACCACACCTTTTACAGGTAGATAAGTAATCAGCATTGCACTCATCTTAAAGAATGGGAAACTGAGACGGTGAGGTTAAGTGATTTGCCCAGGGCCACTGAAGGAGTGTGTATTTTGGCCAACATGGAAACAAAAGTGCTCAGGCTGAGTGTAGCCTATCATATTGGTCATACTTTACATAGGTGTGATGTTTTCCACATGGAATATTGATCCCAGCTGTGGCCCTGCATGTTCTTGTTTCCTTCTTAGAAGAACTGACTAGATAACACAGATTGGGATTTGCTCCATTTCCTTAAGGGTACACATGGATTATTTTCAGAAAAGCTGTAAATTGCCCTTACTTATGTTTGTCTCTCCCCTCTCTGCTTGCCTTGTGCAAGATATGACTGTTGGACAACATGCATGCACATTCTCATTCACCCTTTAGGCTGCTGTGTGCACTTTTGCCAGGTCAAGGCAAATTTGTTCCCTGGTGTAGAGGTCAATGATTTCTAGATACAACTGATCAATATGATAGACATATTTTAAGTGCCAATATTGTAAAATTCCAGTTCCAAGTATCCTTAGGACTAATGCTGTCATCAGCTATGGATTTTCTTTTGCTTTCAAGTGGAAAGCTCACATAAAATGATGACTTTTTGATTCTTCATGAATTAGGATCAAAATCAAACACTCCCTTGTTTTTATTATTGCTCAGGACCTCTTCAGTAAACAGAAGGGTTATTTAGAGGAAGAACTCGACTACAGGAAACAAGCTCTGGACCAGGCATACATGGTAGGAAAAGAACAGTCATTAAATTTTCATCTTTGAAGAGATTTGATGAAATATGGTTGTTGTTTTTTTTTTCTTTTAATTATAAATAGAATTCTTTCTTAATCGATTCTTTTTCTACCAGACTAGGAAAGGAAATGTTACTTAAATGGAGACTTCAGAAATGAATGATAGTTTTTGCAGATCAAATGTTTTTGCCTTGCATTTTTTATTCTAAAATATGCGAGCATCTTGTTAGTAGAGCTGGAATGGGAAGAGCTGATTTGTGTGTGCACGAAACTGACTGCTAAAGTAGACCATAAGTTACTTTAGGACTTTTCCAATATTGCTTTTCCCTAAGCATTTGTAAACATTACTGCTGCTAACTTATCCTGAGTCAGGAATGCTTGTTCTTCCTATGCAATTCCTTCCTGTGCAGTCCTATCCAACGTTACCCTTCCTGGCTTCCAAGAGGGAAGCTGCAACCCTGTCTTTGCTCAGAATTCTCTAGGGACTGGTGAAAGTACACATCCAGCTTTGCCACCAGGGAAGCTTCAGAGAATCAAAATATAACACCCTGAAGAACTGTTTATATGTTGTAAATATTATGTATGGAGAAGATGTTTCCAGAAAACAAGCAAGATCTAGTGCTCAGGGCAGATAAGAGAGAGAAGCAAGCAGGCTCTATTTCTAACACTGTGACCTTGGGCAAGCCATTTAACCTCTCTGTGCAGCTCTTTATGCATCACTAATATGGATAGAATTACCTACCTCACAAAGGTGTTACAAGGGCTAAGGGGATGTTGTCAGATGCTCTTGATCCAAATATTGTCATTCTGGAAGTCGGTTTTTGATAGGACCATGCTGACCCCAGAAATGAGGGAAACAGGCACGATTCTTATCTTTCTTTACTCTTTGGAATACAGTTCTCCCTGTGACTGTGAAGTTCTCCTGTGTTCTCTGCTTGGCAAAGTACTGCAGTTTTTGTCAGTGGATCAAAATCTACTTAGGAGTCTGGCAAATGGCAAGAGACTGAGGAGGAATGAGTGTATGCCAGGGTACAAATGTTCCTCTCTACATTGCTTGTAGCACCTTGGAACTCAGTCAGTGACAGAGACTTTGAGCATGGATGGCAGGACAGCAGGGCCGGAGAGATAGTAACGTTTTTGTGGTTGGCAGCACTCCCTGTGATATTTTTGGTTTATAGAGAGTCTGAACTGTCCAGTTGCAGTTGAAGAGAATCTGATGGCTTGCATTCATTTTGTACTGTTCAGCAACAGATGTTGGAGTTCTGTTACGTACTGAGCACAGAGTTGTCATCTCAGTCTTTCTTAAATAGAAGGAATCGAGCATTTGCTAGAATGGGAAGCGCTGCCTTGGTATACGTCAGTGCCAGGAGGCTACGTGCACTCTGTGTGGAATGCTCCTCACTGCTCACGACTGCTGCTTTCTGTCTACCTGTCTGTGTCTGTCCTTCCCTCCTGCCTCCTGCTTTGCCTGCCAGCCTTCTCCTCTAGCTGTCGTTGGGTCGTTTGCTTGCTGAATACAAATGGCAGCCTGTCTGTATGTGATTTGGGTTGCATTAGAAAATCCAGGAGCTGGAAGCCACGCTGTATAATGCCCTGCAGCAGGACCCGGGCCGGCGGGCAAGTGAGTCGCTGACCGAAGCGCAGAGGGAGGACTTGCGAGCTGCAGTGGAGAAGGTGCGGAGGCAGATCCTGAGGCAGAGCCGGGAGTTCGACAGCCAGATCTTGCACGAACGAATGGAGCTGCTGCAGCAGGCACAGCAGGTAAACCTGGTTCTCTCTCCTCCCCTTGTTGGTGTTACCCCTGTGGTTGCCGCCACTGCCCGTACAATAGCATCGCTTCTCCTTCACCTTGTGGAGTGACACTCAGTCCGCTCTCTGTATTGCTCCGTGTCGAGGAGGCGAGTAGCGTTAGGACCTGGTTGTGCTGGGCATGGTACACACACGATGCCAGTCACTGTCTCACTTCAAGGTCCTGTGGCACAATCTGTTTCATCTGTGTACAACCACACGGTCTTCCATGGACTGACTCCACGGGGAGCCTGTTGAAAGTTTCAGTTAGAAAAAGCCAGAAGAGTAAGAATATAACACTCCTATGTAAGGGCAAAGGCAAAAACTGTACATTTAGGAATACATTTTAAAAATGTTTTTACCCACTTCTATTTATTTTAGCTACTTGTGATCTATTTATTTTTTTTAACTTGTCTTTTTATAAAGGAAGTCATAGGGAACCTTTTCAGAGCCCATTTGCAGACCTTTGTGCCTTTAAATTAGTTTAGCAAATCCTTGTCTGTCTAACCCAACTCCGTAAGGACATAAACTGTCAACTTGAGTTCAGGCAAGGGTAGTAATTATTTGCTGAAGAATCATTTGATGGGGTTGATCATTTTTCTGTGCAAAATGTTCAGAGAAAGAAAATATCTACATGTCTTGGGGTGTTAATTATTTCAGCAGGAATAATTCTTCCTGAGGATTTTGATTCCTCTTTATTGTATCCTCTGAAATATACAGCTGGTTGTCTTAAATCTGGAGTACTTCCCTCCTCTTGCTCTCAAACATGGAATCCATATGCTCCAAATGCCCAACTCTGCTATGCAGATGTGTTCAGGATGCTGCTGGTTCTGAGGTAGGAACTGCATTTAGTTCAAGCCTCTCTCTGTCCAGGTTGGGTTTGTAGGTGAATATAGATCATAAGCGATGCAATACACTGCCCCAGCATTGTTATCTTCATGTCTTGTCATCCTGCAGTGTTGAGAAATGCTTATGGTGCCAGTGCTAGACCTGAGCTCTGACTTTCTGGAACTCTCTTTTCTCTTATTCCTTCATTATGTTTCCTTGATTTGAAACAGGTAACATTGAGGTTAGGAGATGAGGAAAAACTCTTGTTCTTAGCAGGTACTAGAAGTGTCAGAGAGTGCATACAGATGCTGCATTAAATGAACCTCGCTGTTCTTTTGCAAACATTGTGATGCTAGCAAGTACTCATTATGCTTTATTCTGGTATGACTGCCATCTAGACCTGACCATATTTGTACAGGCTGCAGCACCCTTACATTAGGGACCATCCTTTTTACTTTGCTGAAGTGGAGGTTATTGAGAGCAATACAGCAGCATGACTGACCTGCAAGACCTTAATACGGAAGATCCTTGTTTAAAATACTTTTAAACTTTCCCTGAAAGAAAAAAAAATGTATTAAAGACACAAAATTCTCCAATATTCTAGAATTTTGATCACTTACAGAAGTCTACCTTCTTTGCTTCCACTACCTTCTGATCTGCCTGATTAAAGACCTTCAAAAGACAGCTCTGTCTGTCCTGACAGCCAACCTGTCTCTCACGGTCTCTGAGTCAGAGTTTTTGTGTCAGACATACAGAGCAGGGGTCCAAGAAGAACTGATGATGGAGAAGGGCAAGTTGAGTTCTCTCCCTCTGCATATATGGTCGTTGAACATTGCAGGGTGCAGAATTAGGGGTGGATATGCTGAACACTGCAGATAGGTCTTTAGGGTTTCTCACAGGTGAACTGCTTCACACGGGGAGTTTGGGGATTTAGCTTGTGAGGTGCTGGTTTTACAGAGCCCATAAAAGTTCCTCCTTGGGAATGTAGTGTCCAAAAGGAACAGGGATGTGCACAGGAGAGTGGGTGAACTGTTGTCCAAATGTGAGTCTGTGATGCTCTATTTGTGCTTCTTTGTCCAGATATAAAACCTGTGTTCTTAGGCGCTGGGTATTGACTTTGTTCCACTGAAATAAATATGTTTTAGGATGTCAGACCCTACTTTACACTGGTGGTTCTCTTCATCTGTATAGCTCCAGATTATTATTGTTCATCAATGTAAAAATGGAGCCACCCACATATACCCACTGTACATTAGAGTGCAATATGCAGGTCTGGGATACAGATCCTCAGGTGAAGCATATTGACAATGCTCCCTTTAAGTCAGAGAAGGTTCTTTGATTTACATCATCCTCTCTATTTGGAGGAAGCAAAATATGTTAATCAAAAATCTACCACGAGCAGCTTGTGATACTTGGTTTTGGCCATAGGATATGTGCAGTTCAACTGCTGTTCTTGCATGTATTGCCATAGGAAATCTCATTGTGCTGCACTGTTATTATAAGGTTTTGTAAACCACTGCCTGGTTTATTTTTAGTAGGACTTCATCTGTGCTCTAGTCAGTGCAGTGGCATGACTTCTGTACAGTTTGGATAATATGGAGATCATTACTAGCAGGTTGCATTGAGGAGGGCATCTCTCTCTCTCTCTCTCTCTCTCTCTCTCTCTATATATATATATATATATATATATATATATAAACAAACATGCATTTCTAGAAAGAGAGGAAAATGTGTTGGTGTAGCTATGAAAACCAGTTCTGAGAAAAAAAATATTTCAAAGTGGTAAAATGTGTTTCTGAAGTAGTGATATCAACTTCTTAATTAAGCAAACTAAACCCCAATGAAATAACCAAAATAAACCAAAACCAAGCACCCAACACAAAGCATCCACACAGCATTATAGTTATATCACCTTACACACATATTGTGACTGTGTTATCTGCTGAAATGAATAAATGTATATGCTTACATAAACCAAAGGGGATCTAACCTGAAATATGTTCTTGTTGGTTTGGTTGTAGCTGCTTCTGGAGTAAGAAAGTACCAAAAGTCATCAGAATCAGACATGACATTAGCATAGATTAATTTGACTTGCTCTGGCAGTATTCAAGCATGAACAAAAATTGTAATAGAAGTGCAATTTATTCTGATTCCATTCTAAGTTATTTGAAATACAAAGAGAAGCTAGGAAATCCTTGAAGAACAGCAGATTGACACACACTCAGTCCCAAAAATGTTTGCTACCAATCAGAAAGGATATGAGAGACAGAATTTATTAATGTGATCCAATAATTTCCCAGAACAGTCTTATTTTTGTATAAAAATGCAAGAGACAAGAAATAGAAAATATGTCAGTCCATTGTGTCATCACAAGTATGAAACTTTTTTTTCCCCTCTTACTTGCACTGTAGCACTGTACTAAACTCAATGTGTTTAACTTGGGTTAGAACTTGGGAGCTTGGTTCCTGCAGAGTAAACCAAACCATTACTTCCATTCTAGACCTGAACATAATACATTTATGGCATGTGGAAGGCATCAGATTCTGACTCTAAGTGGCTGGGGAAAAGCTGTAAATATTTTAACTCTCTTTTCTTTAAACTGTAGTGTTTACTCCTGTGACCAGATTAGATTATTTATTAGTAATACAGTAGGAATTCTCTCTTTATTTGCACTTTTTGCTTGAAGAAGGTGTAGGACAATCCTTTAAGAGGGCACAACTCAAACCTGACCGCTATATGTCACTGCCACAGAGGAGGGTGCACTTTAAATACACTGCCCAGATGCTCTTTTTCCATGGAAACCAAGGAAAAGTCAGATGCAGTGATGTCTTGATGTCTTTTTTTTTTTTTTTAAATCCTGAAATGTCAAAATATTAATATAGCATGAAACTGAGAAACACAAGAGTAATTTCCTTTTTTTTTTTTCCTTTTCTTTATTTCCTGACCTGAAAAGCCAAATTCTTACTGCTTAAAAGTCAAAACTACTCCTCCATGAGTTCTCCCTCCTTATCACAGGGAGGACATTATTTTCACACCGGGTAGTTTGTTTACAAATTCATAGCTTTGAATGTCATCATAAGGTCATAAAAACTTGGCCATTTGGAATGTATATTTGGAGGGGTGTTGTTAGGAGATTTTTTTTTTTCTTAAAACTTTAAGGGATTTTTTGGAGTGTGTTTGGGGTTTTTTTTGTGGGGTTTTGTTGGTTTTTTTTTTTTTTTTAATACTGTAATTGTCAATGTGAAGTAGGAACATGAGATTTGCCTCTTGATATAGTACAGATGTTCAGGTAAAGCTTGGATAAATCCAGCAGTTGTTCTGGTCCCCTTTGATATGTCATCTGTTATGGCTGATGGACCACCTATTTTGCACCCAAGGGAGAATTATTAAGATTTAATGTTTGACTGAAAAGACTCCCAGGGAAGGATGCTATACTAAGTGTACCTCATTGACAGACACAGCAGGTGTTGTCTTGAATTTGTCCTTTTTGGCACATTACCTTCTGTCAGAGAGGACAAATTAAAGACATCATTGCCTCCTCTGACGTGTAATCTCTTTCCAGAGAAGCTGACTTGGTCCAAAACTCACAGTTTTGTCCCATAAGTATTACTACTAAGTATATTTACACAGTAATAACAGGGGAAAGTCTCAGATTGTATCTACATAGGTTTGGAAGTAAAACGATCTGCTTTAATAGTTTTATTTTAAACCTGGATTGTTAAGGTGTTAACAAAGATCATTCCCAGCTACATGAAGATGAACACATAGCACAACCATTTATTTTGTTTTCTATTACTGATCCTTGCAGTTGAGGAATGTTCTGTGCTTTGATGTTCAACATAGAGGTTAGTGATGATGCTCTATTTTTTATATTCATGACTTGTTCTTAAAAGCCTGCAATATCACAGCTGTCTGCCTATCACCTATATTCATCAAGCACATCATGACTAGATTAATCATAGCTGACCTGTGCTATTGATTTGTCATGCAGGAGTGAATGCTGAGTCTTTCAAATCATCATTGCTGCTGTAAGGACAATATCACAATAAACTGCTGTAATTTCCCACAGGTGACATGCATGGCAGATGAGAGATAGCTTGGGTCAGTTCTCTAGGTTATCTTACAGTGTTTCCTTATGTACATTATCTGTATATATAGGCTTTAGGTCAAACCATGGCTGCTTAGCTAACTGCCTTAAGTGATACTGCTTGTCTAAGTAAGTGGGAACAGCAAGCCTGGAGTATTGCCTACAAAACATACCTGAAAGCTCTGCTTTCTTTGTCCTAAATAATCTGTGACTGGCATTGCTCTTAAGAGCAACTGTATGCCTTTAAGTAATAGAATAGTAATTCTACAATCCAGAATGCCCTGTTTCTTATGAAAGGTTTTTGGGATCTGAGGAAAGGCAAGGCTCAGAAATAAAATGTTGTGAAGTTTGTTATTGAAGTGAAGATTAAATGCATTTTTATATGCCCAGTCCATACATATTATACTTGCACAAAATTTTGCAATTAAAATATCAGAATGGAAAAATAATCTAGCTTTAATGCTAAATAAATATTATGACTTTTTTTTTGTTTTTTAAATTACCTTTTAATTTTTTTCCCAGATGAGTCTAGGCTATGAAGGGGTCAGTTTTAAGATGTTGAATGTGTTTTGCCTTCTGAGCTCACATGAACTGAGGATAACCACTCTATGTAGATATAAGACCAATGTGGCTATAATGATTGGGTTTTGCTAAGGAAAAGCAATATAAGTGCTGATATTCTTCTGTTAGATATCAGTGTATGATGTCCATTTTTATTATAGCATAAGTTGACTCTCAATGCTAAAAAAAAAGTAATAAGCAAGTTTACTCATTAAACCATATCTTCATGTGTATATAGTCACTCAGTATCAACTCATAACGCAATTATTTTAAGCTAAATGCGTTTACCAAATCCACTGATTTCCTAACAAGACCAGTGTGACTGAATATATCCTAACTTTCATGCTGAGAAATGCATCAGTGCAGCTGCTAAAAAAAAAGTTCATTTTCCTCAGGAATAATAAAGATTAACAAGAGCAATTCTCCTACTCCAGTAAATAATAATTGGACGATCATGGTTGAGACTGCAGAACACAGAAAGGAATTAATTTTTTACTTGTAAAAGCAGACATTGGGGAGAATACGTATGTATACACACACACACACACACACACACACACACACACACACACACACATTATACCCCTCATTCTCACCAACATTTTATATATATATATATAAAAAATCCTATTCAGATGGATGAATTTTATCTTAAGACACCAAAAAGAGCTTTGCTAGTGATGCTACAGTGTGC
Source organism: Eubucco bourcierii (assembly GCA_013396675.1). NCBI lineage: Eukaryota > Metazoa > Chordata > Aves > Piciformes > Ramphastidae > Eubucco > Eubucco bourcierii. Next base: position 258,633 of record VWZE01007081.1, on the reverse strand, counting down.
TTGCTTGCTTCCTTCCTTATGACCATTCTGCAAAATCACATTTTAGGAATATGAGACTAAAGGGAACCCATAGCCCTTCCAGAAGGAGATCCAAGAGCTTCAGTAAAATATAGGTGGTAATTACCTGTGCAAATTGTATTGTAAACACAGAAGAGGCTTTTAAACAGCTATTAAAATGCATGAGATTTTTTTTTTAAAGAAATAATTTGGGTTTTTTTTCATTGAGGAATTTTATACATCATCTTAATGACTTCAGCTAAAGGCAAGTCAGTTTAGATTCATCTTTGCTTAAACTTATACATGTAACATAGTTACAGTGTTCACATTACTAAAGATCTTACATACCTGCATCTTAATAGTGTTGAGAAGCTGCTTAAAATAATGGTACAATGGAACAAAATCAATTCTTCCTTTTGTCAGATTGATAAAGTATTTCCCATGTTAAATCGTGCTGCAGAATGAGATGAATTCTTGATCATAAGCTGGGTTCAAAGATTCAAGACATGGTTTGTGTCTGACACAGTCCATCCATGGTGCCTAGCCTGTAAATATACCTCAATCTGAACCTTTCCAATGTTTCAGGGCAAAGGCTCTAAGCAGCTTAGCAAATCCTTCTTTGTCTTCTTTGTGCTAAAATTATCAAGTTGTTGTCTTGGATTTGCTGGTGAATCTAAATCCAATAAGTGTGTCACAGGAACTGTTAAGGTGATTTCTAAACCCCCTGATTACTACATTCCTGTGTTTTCACAGCTTGGCAAAGGATATATTTTTGCAGCCACCTGAAGTGATCTTATTGATGTTATTGTCAGTAAAACACTGTTTGGATGGCTCTGGCACACTTATCTAGGAAACAAAGATATCAGTTCTGCAACCTGACATTTACGAGGAGGATGATGTGATCTTCATTTTCCGGCAGATGAAATTTGTCACTGAATTTCCCTTCCTGGTAGCATTTTTGCTATTTAGCAAAGCTCCTTGAGGATTTGAAGCCATCCAAGATGTTGTCTGAGTGCTGTGAATAAGTGGCAAATGCTATGAATTAGTTGACAAAAGACCTGGATGAAGAAATCCGCTTCGTCTGGTTCACGTCACCATCCCATAAGCAGGAAACATCAAAGTTCTGAGAATCTGTGTTTGGTACTAAAAAGACATCTGGGGGCTCAGGTCAAAACCCAAGAATTTGTGTAAGGGACCATGTAATTGCAGAGAGACATGGGAAACTTCTTTTTCCCATTATAATTTGAGGTATGGTGAAAGAACAGCTGAAATGGATGAAGATATGCATGTTTTGGTTGGCTGATGTGGGAAGCTTGGACCTACCACCCTGGGGGCACTTTGTTCCATCTCAGATCAATTTTCCTTCTTTTAATGATGAACCTCCTCCCATGCCTTACTCCCAAAATGATGACAAATCTTTACTGGGGTGATTTATTGCCTCCAGCAGAAGAATGATAGCTCTGAGACTGTAATCTAGGGTTCACTGAGCTCCATGGAAGATTTTTCCTTTATTTCAGTGCTCCTTTACAGCAGGCATTATATTAATGGAAACAGCACTTAATGTAGATGGATTGCAATTGTAACACAGGTTGGGCACACATACCTCATGTGTACTGGGTAGGAATGCAATTAACTTTCTTCCTTTTTTTATTTTTTTTTTTTTCCAATAGAGCAATTTTTTCATTTTGGCTAAACCATTCAATGGTGTTAAGTAACAAAGTGCAGTGTTACTGTTTACACTCTCAGCTTCAGTATTTGTACTTCGCTGCTCCAAAATGCAAGACAAGTTTTAAGAACCTGTGTTACTGGAATTTCTCTTCAGTGAAAGCAGAGCACACACCCACCCTCATGCTGCTCACATTTCACCTCAACTTTGATTCCTCAGGTGTCCCAGGGATGTGGCCTGCAACATTGACATTGCAGTGTAGCTACAGGAGCCAGACCATGCTGAAAAAAAAGACATAAATTTCCATTTTTAAAATCAGTACCTAGGCAGATTTCCACTGGTGATACATGAATACAATTCCATTGGACCTAAAGCCTGGATTGAAGAGTCTACAAGGAACCCATTGTCTTTAATTCCACTTTTTAAAGTGCATCATCCCTTTCTTTTCACCCTTAGTCTGCATCTAGGCTTATCTAGCCTTTTACTGAGTTTGGATGTATATGGAAAACAACTGTTATCTCTAGGGAGATTATCCAGCTGAGCTGTAGGTGCAGAGACACTTGAATTGGTTCTGCATAGGCCAGCTCAGGCAGAATACTCCTTGTAGAGAAACGCTTCATGCAGACTTAGAAACTCCCTTTAAGGAGGAAGGTCACAAATGCTGACAGTAACAATATGTAGTCCCCATCATGGTGTTTTATCCCTTTGTTACATCAGAAAGGAAGAGCTTAATTTCCCTACCAGCCCTGGAAGATGCACACTAAAGGCATTTGCCGTCCATGTTTGCCAAAGTAATTGCTGAAGTGGGTAATTGGACTCCAAGAAATGCATCCTGCTTCCCAGAAAGATGACCCACTATGAGGTGAAAGGAAATGAAGCACTTAGGAGGAATATTCTGCACATTAGAAATCATCTGATGAAAAGAATGTTTAATTTCCCACTTTTGGCCAATTTGACATCCCTTTGTGCTTGGGAGCTCTGCAAGGACTGAAGGGAAGAGGAGGGACAATATGTGCTCACTGCAGTCAGTGAATGGAGTGTATAGAGTTGGAAATAACTGATTGTTAAGTCTTTCATGGCTCTCTTCAGTAAATTAATGTCTAGAATCATAGAATGGTAAGGTTGGAAGAGACCTCAAAGATCATCCAGTTCCAACCCCCTGCCATAGGCAGGGACACCTCCCACTAGTACAGCTCACTCAAGACCTCATCCAAGCTGGCCTTGAACACCTCCAGACAGGGAGCAGCCACAGCCTCCCTGGGCAACCTGTGCCAGTGTCTCACCACCTTCACTGCAAAGAACTTTAAATATCTCCTCTACCAGTTTAAACCTATTGCCCCTCGTCCTGTCATTACAAGACCTTGTCAATAGTCCCTCCCCAGCCTCCCTGTATCTTTCAGATACTGGAAGGCTACTCTAAGGTCTCCTGGAAGCCTTCTCTCCAGGCTGCAGAGCCCCAGCTCTTGTAGCCTGTTCTTATAGCAGAGCCACTGCAGCCCTCTGAGCATCTTTGTGGCCTCCTCTGGACCCGCTCCAACACTTCCATGTCTTTCTTTTGCTGAGGGCTCCAGAACTGCACACAGTACTCCAGGTGGGGTCTGACGAGAGCAGAGTAAAATGATGTGGTAGGGATGCTTTAGTAGATTTTCAGTCATATGCCTGTCTCCAGACTATGGATTTCTACAGGAAATGTGTACTTTAGCTGCCTGAACTTTCTGAATGTCCCCTTTTACCTAACTGATAGCATTTCTAGACTGTCCATCGGGGGTTTTATAGCTGTGCCACCCACCTTTGTATGTATAATGTATGTATAGCTACTATTTCTTAAAGCTAGTTATTTATAAAAATATGCATAATGATTATTTATTTCATATATATGTAATCTATAATGAAGTCTGTTCAAATTGCAGTAAGGTAAAAGGTAAGGCATATGTCGTACATCTTTAGCATCTTTGTTCTGTAACCTTCTGGAAATGCTAATGGTTTTCCCAGCTGAGCCTCCCTCCTGATGGAGCTGAAACTGCTGTTTCAGGCGTCTCTGGGCCAGCAGAGCCATCTGCTGTCTCAGTACAGCAGTATGGCCCTCTCAGCCCCTGGTGCTTGCTGGCTGCCTGCAAAACCTTACTCAAGAAGTGGCAGCAAATTTCATTGCTAAATGGAAAGATGATTTATGGAGTGGATGCCTGCCACGTTAAACTGGAGGCTCCACCATCTCTCTTTCCAAAACTCAGGAGAGCTTCATGTAGGCGAAGGTAGCTAGCATCAGGGAGCATGCACAGGTCTACCCTCTCATCATATAGAAGATTTGTCAAGGTTTTATTTGCTGTGATAACAAAACCAGTGACAAATTAGTATTCATTATTTTGGCAGGTTGCTTTTGAATGCAGGCAAGATTGACAGTATTAAGAATCCATATCTCTGATGTTTACACCCTTCCCTTTCACGGTTGCATTCTCACTGCATTATTTTTGCCTGACTGTGGCTCTTTGTTTGCCTACAGTAATTCCTTTGTGTGGCCCAATGACTTGACAACACTATTATTCTTCTCGATCTTGCCAGTCCCCAAAAGGTGCACTCATATGGCCAAGAGGCAGCTATTAACCACAGGAACTGCTGGAACTCAGTGGAAGACTGCTCCACTTCGTCCCTAATCCTTGCTCTGAGTGGGACCAGTGCTAGGGGATTTAAAGGAAACATAAACACTGGGATGGTTTTAGATTGTCCATCCATGTCTTCTATTCCTCCCTTTCTAAATAAAGAAAAGAAACAGAAGAACAATCTCTACCTTTCTTCTCAATTGAGACTTCTCAGTGTTTTGAGAATGGGAGTATAGCAGATTTTGTTGCTGGCAATTAAATGAGAGGAAATGGCCTCAAGTTGCACCAGGGGAGGTTTAGATTAGATATTATGAAAAACTTTTTACTGCAAGAGGTGAGGCATTAGAACAGACTGTTAAGGCAGGTGGTGGAGTAACAGTCTCTGGAGGTATTCAGAATACCTGTAGACATGGCACTTTATGAGATGGAAATAGTAACCTTCCAGTATCTGAAGGGGGCCTACAGGAAGGCTGGGGAGGGACTATTGACAAGGTCTTGCAATGACAGGACAAGGGGCAATGGGTTTGAACTGGCAGAGGGGAGATTTAGACCGAATGTTAGGAGGAAGTTCTTTGCAGTGAGGGTGGTGAGACACTGGCACAGGTTGCCCAGGGAGGTTGTGGATCACAGATTGTGATCAAAGATTTTTGATCACGTTCTCTGATTCTGTGCTCCCCAACCTCCCTGGAGGTGTTCACGTCCAGGTTGGACAAGGTCTTGAGCAATCTGTTCTAGTGAGAGGTGTCCCTGCCTATGGCAGGGGGATTGGAACTGGATGGGTGTTGAGGTCCCTTCCAATCTAAAGCATTCTGTGATTTTCTTTTCTAGGTTGTCTCCGTATATAAACTGCTCTTTAGGGAAGTGTGCATTTCTTCACCTTAGAACTACTCTCTGTCTTTTGTCTCACAAAGCTTAATGGTTGTGATGGGCTGTGGGTGGGAATTGGCAAACTGGAGCCCCAGCCATTGGTTTTAGAACTATTCTGAATAGCTGCATAGAATAGTTGGGTAGCTGTAATCTCTTGAAAAGATTAAAAAATCATGAGTAATATCTCAAATTTTACTTAATTAACAGATTTTCCCAAACTGAAAAAAAAAAATGCGTCCTAATTAACGTGTCCTTATATAAAAGAGTGCCTGCTGTAAAACCTGAGGTAAGAAATCCACCAGATATTTGGGGGGATGTCTTATTTTCCCTTTTTTATCTTGAGACAAGTTCTAAGCAGATATTGGGAAAAAAAACCCAACAACCTCACATGACAAATCTTGAAGGTGAAAATTGTGTTTAAAAATATTACTTCTCTCCACTTGTCTCACCATGGTGAAATTTTATTACAGAGCATAGCATGACCCCCAGAAAAGTGAAGTCTGTCACTCAGACCTGAGATGTGGCTAAGTAGAAAAAAACTTAAATGAAATGGGTGGGAGAGAAACAGGAGTGTACCCTGCTGGACCCAGAGATCTCAGAGGTGATTGCATCTGCCTGCTGCTCATCCCATGGTTTTGTCTTTGGGGGCAGCTCAAGGTTAGATTTGCAGTTCCCAAGCCCACCTCTGTGGTTCTCAAAACCAAGTCGGTTGCTGGATCAGCTGCAACTGCCCTGGGCTGCCGTGAGTGTTGGCATTTCCCACTGTTTGAGATCTTTGAGTTGAATGCAGGTAATCATCTATCGCCATGGGTTGATTGTGCAGGTCTGCAAGAGATGACTGGATGTTGTTTTGAAAGACATACTCTTGTCCAAATCAATTAGAGAGTAATGCAGTCATTTGGGAGTGTTGCACTGGCTGCTACAATTTTACTGACCCAATGCATGGAAATCAGAGTAGGTTATAATCTCTCTTTCAAAGTTCTGGAATTGTTAACCACCTTACCTCTTACAGGCCAGGCAGAGGTCACATAGTCAATCCCAAAAGATGATAATACTATAAAGTTGCTCCTTGGTTTCCAGTGTCTGCTAGTAGAACATTTCAGGTTTCTGCCTAAAAAAGAAAAAAAAAAACCTACTGAACTTACCTTATGTGTAACAATTTCAACATGCAATTGTAAAATTGCATGTTAAAAGTGTAATATAATCTACTTAATTTAAAAGCTCAAAACTCAGAGCATACATACATAAAAACAACTTATAGAAAAGAAACAAAGGGGGGGGGGAGGGGTAGAAATAAGTATATTGACCCAACAAGAGTCATATTTTTGAAGACCTTTGTGGAACTGAAAAGAAAAATTCTTTGAAGTGTGGTGGGCTGCACTGAAGAAGACTCCTTCTGACTCTGTTGAGAGGTGACTCTGATAATAGATGGAGCTGAATCTCTGATGGTGTCTCGGTGATGAACTGAAAATCTGTGTGTTTTGTTTCTCTGATCTAGTATGACAATGGGAATTATGGTTTATATGAAAGGAAAATAAAGAGTTAAAATGAAATGTAGTAGTATAATCTACTTTCAGTCTAGGTAAGTGGAAATTGGCAGTTGCAGAGAAAGAAGTGTTGTACTAAGAATTTTGGTGCTGTTCAGAATTGTCTATGTGTGTGTATATATATATATATAAAAACTAACTATGATTAATGAGTGGTGATGAGAAGGTTTCCACATAGCAACTGTGGTGTTCTGGAAGTGTAGCCTCCTTAAAATGGCATGGGTTCATGGAAACATGGAGCAATCCTACCATGGACATGCATAACATAACTGTAAAGCAAGTCTAATGTGAATAATGGGCATTTCCTCTCTTAATCCATTTCTTACCTTTTTTTTTTTTCTTTTTTTTTTTTTATTAATATACTTTTCAAATTAGATATAATAACACCTGGTTTGCTTTCTCTGTTCCAGCGGATTAGAGAACTGGAAGATAAAATAGAACTTCAAAAGAGGCAACTCAAAGAAATTGAGGAAAAGGTACATAAGTGCCTAGGCACTTTTTTTTTTTTCTTCCCTATACTAATTTATTTTTCTCTGTTGCATTGACACTAGTAGCTCTTAACCTAGTATTGCAAATTTTATTTTAAGTTTTAGTTGGATTCATTGCTGTATGAAATGAAGTTTTATCACTAATCTGCTCAAAATGATTTGCTGCCTGTGTTTTCTAGCAAATACAAAAAGGAATCACAGGGTCTATCTGGGAAGAAATCAGGCTAGAAGTAGGATTTGCTGTAGTTTAGATCAAGAAACAATGTGAAGATTCATCTCTGACAGAATGGGTTAGCTCAGCCCTGCTCTTTGGATAACATTCATCTGCAAAACTTGCATGTGCTGAAAATGGAAAAAACAAACCCATGAGATGTGTGTGATGAACACCACAAATAAAAAGTATTTATTGCTTAAAGATAGAAACAAATGTCAAGTTAATATCTTGGATCCAATTTTTTTGCTCTTTGAAGAACTACTGGTGGAGGCTTAAAATAGCAAATCTGTTTGGATCAGTGTGGTTCCAAGCAGGAGATGGCTTCCTCGATTGTGGGCTTGTTTTCCTTGATCTATGGACTTTAAGTTATTCCACAGAGCATGGGCTGACAACAGGGCTTTCTCTAAGCCCTAGCAAAGTGTTTTGGCTATGTCACTTATGCTAAACCAGAGCCTTAGATGCCAGGCTGAGTCACAGCTTTTCAGATTCATTTTCTCCAGTCTGTATGGGTACTTAATCTTACATAAACCTGTTGCTGGGCTGAATGGAGTAGTGGAGTTTTCAGTCATTGCTTTTTCTTTGGGAATTGGAATGGGGTTGAGGTAAAAAAGGCAAAAGGAAGGACTTGGGAGGCTCCAAATGTAAGCTGGAAGAGGTTAACAGGGTTTGCAGAACAGAGAGGGCCTTTGTAGAGCAGCTTTTCAGATGTTGGAAAGTTTCTTCCTCATCCTCTACTAATCTGTCTCTTCCTCTCTTGGGCTATGTCAGTCCTTCCTGTGTCACCCTCTGGGGCTATCACATTTCTAGAAGCTACTCTAATTCCCTAGTAGCTTTCTTGGCCCCTTTTGCTCCCGCTGTGGTTATGTCCCCTCTCTAGTACTTCATTCTGCAGTTTTTGAACTGTGATATCCAGCTGGATTTGTGGAAGGGTCGTGAGAAGCTGGTGTCATTAATTGTCACTTTATGTGACCCCCACCGCTATCTACTTGGGGCTAGTGTGTCACAGCGGCAGGCTGTGAGTGGTCCTTGATTCTTTTGCCAGAGAACCACAGACAGTATCTACTTTTAAAAAGTTTCTTTGCCTGCCTTTGCCCTCTTTTGCCAAAGACCACTTCTACACCTGAAGCTGTTCCTGCCTAGCAGCAAGTGATGTCTGAGATGTCATAGTTACCTTCTTGAATCAGGGAACCCTGGAGGGATAAGTGATACCTCTGGATGTTAATGATTGCAAATATTGGTGTTTATCCAGCTGTTTTAAGCCATCCAGATATCTGGTTGTTGCTATTCCCAAAATGTAAGCCTTTAATGCGTTACCACTGCAGTTTACAGAGCAGGCATTGGATTAGACAGACTGCCAATTCTGAAAATGGAAGTTGGCATGATCTGTGCTGGTTTATCAGCTGAATGGATGGGGAAAAGTACTGGAAAAGAAACAGCTTAATCACAAGCTTAGCAGAAAGCTGATAATGAGTTAAAATGATTAACGTTCTCTTTACCTTAATGTTACATTCGCAGGAGACCTCAGAAAGGCTTCACAATTTTTCTATTAACCTCCAGCTCCTGAATGGATGGAGGGCTTGCTTCTGTCTATATGATGTTTGAACTTTTTCCTTTGGGATAAAATCCCATTCTGAATTTGCCTGAAGGAGGATTACTTTGTCAGAGAATGAGTGAATGATATACTCCTACTTCATTGTTCTTCTGAAGGTTTAGTGTGTCAGTGAGTGCAGACTGACGCCTACATATTGCTTATACTGAGGACAGTAATTTCTTCTGGAGCAGAGTCTCATGCTTCTGAAGGAGCTGCAGTATTTATAGCTGAGCCTCATTGCTGGAAGTAACTAAGCAACACACCACTTACAGTTAGCACACCACGAGTATGGCTTCTTATTCAGCTCTAGGAATGGATTCCATGATGAAGTTTTATGTGACATCTTGTCAAATTATAGCATAAGGATGAGAATGTTTTTCTTCCCATAGTTTCTTCTGCAAACTGCCCTACCCCTAAAGGCTGTGGAAAAGAATAACGTGAAATCTCAGTTTTACTCTATGAGTTGGTACATGAGGAGCAATCTCTGTTTAAACACATCATGTCTCTCTCAGAAGTGGTTTTCTGTCATTTAATTTTGGTTTGGTAAGTCTTGGTTCAGGAAAGCTTTCAGAGGTGTGTAATTCCAGCTTAACTGTTACAAAACCAAGCCTAATATTTCTGAAGTGACAGAATCCACAAATGTCACCCCTTGTAAAGCTACCATCAACTACTGAATTTTGTACCTTGTTAGTTCTTTTTAGAGTGAGATTGGTATCCTCTATCTATCTTTCAGATCTACTCAATATTGATGTAAGACTAACTGTTGTAATGCCATTGGATTTCATATTACATAGCTTACATCTTTTTTTCTTGTCTTTTCTTTCCTCATTTTCTTTTGATCTTATGTTATAGTTTTTGTTCCTTTTTTTGTTTTTTTCACTAGCATTCATTCTGTGGCCTTGATGACACAACTGAACCAAGATGTGTGGTTGGTATTCTTTATATTTCTTTGTACTCATTTTTTAACTCGGATTTTGCCATGTCTTGAAAAGTGTCCTACTAAAACTGTGAAGCCATATGGGAGGGAACAGAGGTTTGGTTTTCATGAGAAGAAGTCACTTATAAAAACCAGCTTGGATACCTTTAGATACTGTCCTAGACTTCTACAGAGGGTCACTGAGAATGATTTTGCATGCTAAGATATTGACTACCTAAACTCCAGGAAGGGCTTTTCAGTTCTGCAGAGTAGCTACACTTAGTCTAAATGTTCAGGCATTGCTGTAGGATCCTAACTTCTGTCATGCTGGAGAAGTGATGCATGTTGATTTTCAGTTTTGTTTTCTAAAAAACCCTGTAAACATCACCACCCATGGAAAAAAAAAAAAATTCCTCAAGGTCTTTGAAACCATGAAATAATTTATTAAACCTAATTTCCCTTTTAAGAGGCAGTGTGAATGTTGCATGACTTTCGGTTCTTCTTGTTTTGAAGCTAATTTGAAACGTTCAAAAAGAGATTGTGAGGTTTGTGATTTTAGGGCTGGATGCCAACACATTTCAAAATTATCATAGAATGGTAAGGTTGGAAGGGACCTCAAGGATCATTTAGTTCCAACCCCTCCCACTAGTACAGGTTACTCAAGGCCTTGTCCAACCTGGCCTTGAACACCTCCAGGGAGGGAGCAACCACAACCTCCCTGGGCAACCTGTGCCAGTGCCTCACCACCCTCACTGGAATGAACTTCCTCCTGACATATAGTTTAACCCTCTACCAGTTTAAACCTATTGACCCTTGTCCTGTCGTTGCAAGACCTTGTAAATAATCCCTCCCCATCCTTCCTGTAGGCCCCCTTCAGATACTGGAAGGCTACTATCAGGTCCCCTCGAAGCCTTCTCTTCTCCAGGCTGCAAAGCTCCGACTCTCTCAGCCTGTCCTCATAGCAGAGCTGCTGCAGCCCTCTGATCATCCTTGTAGCCCTCCTCTGGACCCGCTCTAACACTTCCATCCATGTTCTTCCTGTGCTGAGGGCTCCAGAACTGCACACAGTAATTCATGTTATTTATCTAAAGCTCAGCAGATTTATTTTTCTTCTCTTTTTGTTTGTTTGTTGTTTTGTATACAGGCTATTAAAAGAACCTGTGGAGTGAACAGCTGAGTCCATGTTCAAAAGTACAGAAAATATTTATTGAGCAGCTTTAAATTGGTGCATTTTTTTTTCATAAAGCAGTTTGCAGAATACTTGAAGATGCAATTTTTTTTAAACATTTTTTTTTTAAAGACACAGCTTCAAGCTGGAATGATTTGATAATCAAATAAGGACCAGCACATCATAAAAACCGGGAAAAAAAGAGAATCTAACCAGAACTTACACTCTCACACCAATCAAACACTGGAAAAAATACAAGTGCAATTACTGGCTGCTATGTGAACTCTTATCTACCAAATGGTTTTCTTACAGTACTGAGATCTTTGTCTCCATACTGCATGCTTTCAACAAAAGTGGTTTGCATTTCACCCAGGAAACACAAAATCTCCTTTTTAATATCCATATTTTAAAAGTTAAGTGTTTGACAGTAAGTTCTCTTTAGTAAATAGCTGACAGGAAACAAACTGTTCAAAATTGGAAGCAGAGAAAACAAAAAAATCCTACTAAATTCTTCAGGTGGAAATCCATAGATGGAGAAGAGATGAGTTTTGGAGAAAGGCAAGGTGGTAGGTTGAACTAAGAAAACTTTGAAGTGGGTAAGAACTGTATGGGAGAAATTATTATATATTTTTTTTAAACAATCTTTCTTGAAAATTAAGGCAATAACTTGTAAAGAGGGCACTGAGAGAATGCAAGATCCTAAGGTGGCCTTAAATGGTCAGGAAAAATGAATCAAGGATGCACTGTGCTCAGTTATTCCTTTGAGAAGATGAGATTGAAGAAATGAGTAGGTAGATGAATATGATGAGCAGAAAAACAGTTGGAAATTTATATTTGTAAATCGTGGCACCCACAGGAAGTAATAGTTTTGAAGAAAGGTGTAGCTACCAGAAAGCAAAAATGGCACAAACTTGACCAGCAGAAATGGTGAACAGGGAATGACACTGACCAACTGAACTGCAAGAAGAATTTTGGGCAAAGCACAGACTGAAAGTTGAAAAGAGTTGTTTAAAATGGAGAATGGTTAGAAAAGTTTAGGAAGGTTACGCTGCTCTTTCAAAGAAGGAAATGCAAATCAATTCGGAACTGGAAAGGCAACATGAAGAAATGGATAATTTAAAGTATTTCTGGCATATCAATTCAAGCTGAAAATACTAAGAGCACAAGATTAAAAGGTAAAGAGATCTTTCTTCTCCTTCACATTTTCTTGAAAATCATTTTTATGTTAAAAGGGCTACCTACAAAGCAACAAATCTGTTCCCATGGACACACTGGACACCAACATGAGCACAGAAAGGAAAAATATGATTGTGATAATACATCAAATAAAGTGGAAATTATGACTGAAAAAAAAAATAACGTAAGGTAAAGAGCAACCGAAGCAGCACAAAGACAGCTGAGGAAAAGATTTGTCATAGCAACTGAATCTCTCACTGTTGAAGGTGTCAGAAATCAGCCTCCAAGAACATCCCAATTTTCTCAGATAATTTTTAGGCTCTGAATTGAGATGTGCCCTTCACAAAAAATCACCAGGCAAGATCATTTACCTGCTGAAAGAGCTGAGACACTCCACGAGATGAATTCAGTCAGATGCAACAAGTGGTGGCTCTTGTGAGAGTTTGAATGACCTGGTACAAAGCACAATTTCAATTGGAAAGAAGGATCGTGCCAATTTGAAAGCTCAATCCACAAAAGAATATGTTGCTCACAATGCGTTGTTCAAAAGGAAAAGGCATTTAAAGAGCATGTTTTCAAGTACACATTTTTCATCTTCTAGCTAAAGCTTTTAGCAGTGTGATGGCAGGATGTGGAAATGTGAGGTCCTTGCTGCAGACAAGAGTTTTGGCATTTCTCTGAAGAGCAGGACCACAACAGGAGGTAAACCGAGCTTGAGATGACTAAACCAGGTGCTAATGAAGAAATGGAAATTGGGAAGTGTGATTCACTCGGTGAAGAAGCACTCTTGCTTCTCAGAAATACAGCTTCATGCATCGCTGCTTTGGAACCAGAACCAAAAGCACAAACACAGGACGGTCAGAACATGTGGCTGTGACGGTAAGCACACTGCAGAGACAGGACATGTTAAAAAGCAGCAAATGTATGAGCAGATTTGTTTTCTTTATGCTTTTATCTGTGTGGTTACGTTGTAATTCACATGTGACCATTTTCTCAGAGAAACTGGCTGATTTGGGTGGCATTTCTCTGGTATTCGCCATTTAATTCTGTGACGAGGTAGCAGGATTAGTGATTTTGTAGTTGCTGTCTTCTTCTTCATTCTGTAGATTCACATCATTTGTTAAAAAACAAAACAAAAACCCAAACCCAGAAAAACCCAAACCCCAAACAACAAAATTAAACCAAAGAACAACCCCCACCAAAACCCAACCAAAAACCCCCACAACCCCAAATCACAAAAAAAACCCAAAAACCCAAACAACCCAACAAAAAATGGAAAAACAAACAAACCAAAACACAAAAACCCAAACACAAACCGTCATGGATTTCTGCTCTATTCTCTGTTTTAGTTGCATTATTTCCTGGAGAACAGGTCCAAACTCAGTGGTTGACTTCAGTTACAGGTCCAACTCCAAATCAATGGAAATATAGCAAAAGCAAAGGGGTTTCAGAGAGGTCAGTTCTAGGACTGTACTTCCTGAGAAGTGTCTGTGAATGAAAGTGATCTGCAGGCTGAAGAACTTATAGAGCTATTACTCAAAGAGGCAAAGGCCAAGAGCCAAACTTCCCTCCCAGAAACTGTTAGCCATGGTTTCATAACCTGTTAGAGTTGAAGCTGACTTTTAAGTAAAACACCAAATGCAGAATTCTGAAATAGACTGTTAAATATTGAGTGAAGGTGTCTCTGAAATAGTCACAGGTTGCCTTTTGAATAGCATATATCCTTTTCTAATCTTCTCTCTGGAAGCAATATCAATATCATACATTTTTCCAGAATAAATTTGATTTTTTTTTCTGTGATAAACATACTCAGTTTTATGAACTCTTTTATTTAGAAGAAAACTGCTCTCTTTTCAAACCTTCCAGGCCTAATTCCTTCGTGAGTAAGTCTAATTGAATCTTTTATGGGGATCTCATGTTGTGAACTGCAACTCTTTTCATACATGCTGAATTACCTTGGGGCTAATGAAATGAGACTCTCTCATAAATAATAAATGTGCTTAGAACCGAGGACTGTTCATGTGATCAGAGGCTTGGACTCTTTTACTGCCATGCTTACACTGCAGTACATTGAGAACCAAAAAATTTTGGTGGAGGAGGCTTCATCATGAATCCTCCATCTGGGAGAGCACAGGAATTTTGTTACCCTATTAAAGTTCCCAGCAATGAAGGATTTGGTATCTTAAATTTCAATGTTAAGATTGACACTTCCTGGGTTTTCCAGGAGCTAGCAGATGCAAGCATACCTGATGAACAAGTAAGCAGTGCTGGAGAAGAGAATTTGAACCTCAGAATAAAAGAACTGGAAAAGTTGGAGCAAAACCTGAAAGGTGTTCTGGAGAACTGCATGGAGTCAAATTCTGTCCTAAGAAAGAGGTAAATAAAATGCTTTTTTTTGTTGTTTGTTTTGGTTTGTTTATTTGTTTGTTTGTTTTTCCCACTCAAAATTAACCTGATGTGGCTAATGTACTATTCCCTCCATCCTAGGTACAGGCTATCAAATGATACATTCAAAACTAGCAAAAAGGAAGACTGTGTTTTTAGGGTGCCTGATTAGACGCATATGTGTGTCCTGCGTAGCTCCCAAAATAGAAATGCAGATTCAATTTATGGTTTTAGTTTTAAAATCAGACTTACAGTGTGGTCTAAAGTCTTGTTGCAAGAACCAGACAGCTTTCTCAGGATGTTTCATTCTTATATGTTCACAAGGTGCAAACTCTGCTTTAAAACATACCCCTTTCCTCTCAAGTCAGCAGTTAATTTAGACTTTTGTGTTGCAAAATGAAATATTCCTTGTTTCAGAAAGCAGGTGTATTTTGTCAAAATCCACTTTGTAGACACTCAATATAACAAATAGTTACTTACAGGTTGCCTGTAATCTCAATTTTGATGGGAAACACTTACTGTCACCGTAAAATGTGCGTTTGCTAACTGTGAACGTAGCAAAATCCTATGATCAGAGAAATGTAGAGACCAAAGTGCAGTGGTGGTTGGTGTGTTAAGTTGTTATTGGATGTAGCATGCCAAACTTCAGTGAACACTGGCTTTGTAAATGTGTTTGCTTATGGTTTTCATGTTAATCCAGAAGACAGAGTGAGCACAGATATTTGTCTTTAACAGGTTTGAGTATCCAGTATAGTATGCAAACTCCAACAGGCTTGTGAAGTGTTATCATTAGTGATTAACAATTGCTGCAGTTTTATTACTGGGAGGAAATGGATAAGTAAAGGTAAATCAGTGCATGACTGATGACTGCTTGTCCATCTGGAACTGTACTGTGTGGCATTTACTTAGGAAGTATCTTCATTCTGGCTATCACAGGATGAAAGAGCTGGAGCTGTCACACAAAGCACTCCTTGTGATGACTGACCAACTCGATGTGAAGTTGCACCGCATAGAAAGCGCAAATTTGCGTGTTAGAGGGAAACTGCGAGACCTTCAGGAGCACCTGATTAACTTGGTGAGGAGGATATTGTTTCTAATGGCCTAGTTTAGCTTCTCTTTGTGGTAATCAGAGTGGTTTGGGCTGGAAGGGATATTCAAGGCTATCTGGTTCCAACACTCCAGCCATGGGCAAGGACATTTTCCACTAGACCAGGATGCTCAAAGTGCTGTCCAACCTGGCCTTGAACACCTGCAAGGTTAGAAAGAGTGAGGTTACATCTTTTGATTCTATTTCTCACAAGATACACTTTTATTTTCTGAGCATTTTAGCTTGTGATGGTTTGGGAGTTTCCTGCCCCCCACACTTTGTAAAATTACTCAGACTAGACTCAGCCTGCTAGAAGTTAAGGACTGAAGTTCTATCTACAGCTTAGCACAATATATAAGCAGATATATACACTACATACATGAATATTTACAGAAATATACAAGTTAAAGGTAATACAGAAACACAACTCCCCTCCCAGAAATCAGAGTCCTCAGGAGAGGCTCCCAACCACCCTTCCACCTTCTCCCCACCCCTTTACCTTATCCCAGGGTGAGTTTGGAAGATCGTCCAGGGGAGTTAGAAGAAGAGTGGTTAGTTAGGTTAGCAGAGAGGCCAGCATTTCCCAGAGAGACAGAGACCAGGCTCTCCATCTGTGTATGCTATCTATGTTTGTGTTCTTGTTCTTATACATCTCAGCAAGCCTATGAGTGAAGTAGACATCACCATTGTTTTCTTTTCACAGCCTATATTCTAATTCTTTTTCATCAAAATATTCCAATTAGCCTCAAACCAGCACATAACTCCAAGCTGCATACTCTGAGAGCACACTAGTACCATGTGGCAAGACAAACGAGAATGAAGAACATTTTGTATTTTTTGCTTTTTACAATTAAAAGTGAAGTGTACTTTGCAAGACCGAGAAATAGATGTACCCCCGTTCTCATCCATAGGTAACCAGAGCATCCCACACCTGACCACATAACGCTTCAGCCTAGCATTCCTCCTGTCTTTGTTGGTGAGCCCCTTGTACCAACAAGCATCAAAGATCAAAAAGACTGACCCTGAAAAGTCCTTGAAGAAATACAGTAATGTCTCTGTGCCTTCAGGCTTGCTTTAAAGTTGCTATGATGGCTCTATGATACTAGTGGCTCTTACACTACATGAAAGAAGGGCAGCATGGGGACCACGAAAGCCTCCTCTGTCTTTCATTGACACCTTTCACCTCTGTATGTCTTCTGTGTTCAAGCATGCTTTGATGCAGGGGAAAATATCAAAGGCTCTCAAACTTATTCAGAAGTCATCTGTTCCTGTCTTCTTTTTCATAGAAGTGTTCATGAAAGGAGCTGGCAGATGAACAGGTATGGTTTAGGGCAAAGAGGAAAAGCTTCATCTCTGGGAGGTGTGTGCTCTGTTTTCTGTAACAGAACTACAGCTCCTCTGCCTGGGACAGCTCAATGCCACACTACTGTCAGTGTTAAGGACCAGTTACTGTGTAGTTCAGAGCTGGTTATATGAATTCCAGTTCAAAGGTTGCTTTTAATTTGATATGAACTGTAGAATATGCAAATGAAAGTGTTTAAGAATCTCTTGCATTTTATGTAGTAGCAGACATGGGTGAGTTTGTAGTTAGTTGGTTTGTTTCCTACTGAGATGTTTCAGTGATGGTTGAAATGACAAAACAGTAGGTCACTTCTGCTTTAAATGCAAGGGTTTTATGGCTTTAAAAATTTCTCCTTACATCATTCCTGAATTTTCAGAAAACAAGGGCAGAGTGTTTGAAAAATGAAGAAAAATTACAGCAGAAAAAGAGTTTTAGTGTTAAGATATAAACCTTTTAACTCACTCAAACTACAGGTTGACAACCAAGAACAGTCAGAGAAGAAGCAAAAGCGAAAACTATATTGGCTTCAGGAGCAGCTGAAGACAAAAGCAGATGAAATCAAAAGCCAGTCAGAGTATTTTGAGCACTACAAACAAAGGCAGAGACAACAGACAGCAGTGCTGAGAGAAAGGGAGTGCTACCTTCGGGGAGAGGTATCTAGGCTGGAAAAGCAAGTCCTAGACCTTAGTGCCCATACTGCTCTTTTGACATCTGAGTTAGAAGAGGGAATGGTGCAGTATCTGCAGCAGAAGCTGGAATCAGCTTTCAGTGGGCCTCTGAATAAACAGTCTGACATGGAGGTGATAGAACTGAAAACTTGCATTCAAAATGTGGAGCATGACATGAAAAGTCACCTTGAAGCATTTCAGCAAAATCTGAAGTTCTTAAGGGAAAAAGAAGAGGACAACAGAAGAGAACAGGCAGACCTGCTGACTGAACTCCAGTGCTCTCAGGACACTGAAGACTTTCTCAGAAAGCAGTTGGAAGAATCTTGCCATCATGTGTGTACTCTGAAATTATCTGAAATCAAACTACATGAGAAAGTGGAAGAACTTGTGGATGAAAATAGGGCTTTAAAAGATCACAGTAAGGTGAAGTTGAAAAAAAGGAAAGGAAAGGACTCACAACATACAAGATTGGAGAATGAAGGTAGCAGCATTGAGCAGGTGAGTAGAAATAAGGCAAAATATAAGTACTGTTTTCTCTTTATATCAGCTTGGGTTACACTTGTCATTAGGTGTGCAATCAAGATGCAAGTGTGAGCCTTCTTCTTTCCTGTATGTTTTTCCTTTACTTCTGTTGATACTTTAGTACTTCACAGTGCCTAATTCACACCTACTAGAATCAATTACTGGAGCTTCATTGTATCAATGTATTTATTCAGTGCACATTGAGGACTCTTCATGTATCTCATCTCCTTAAGTTTTTAAGTGACATACACAAGGTAAAGGTCTCTTGTTGGAGCTAGAAGTAGAACCCAGAAGAACTTCTGAGACCTCTATCCCCTGGACACCATTCAGTGGACTAGTGCATTTATGGTTGGGTGAGTTTTCACATCTTATTCATGCCCAAATGACGAAGAAAACAAAGCACAGCTAACAATAAGTTTTGTCTATGAGATTTTTCTGGATGACAGTAGCAAAGGGAAGATACATAGTATTCCTGACTAGGAATGAGTTGAAATACCCAATGGTTTGCAGCTCCATAGCGTTGTGATACGCCCTGTTTACACTGAATAAAGACTTGTTTGCTTCAAGTGCTCCAACATTGCATGGGAAAGTTTTGCATATGCTGTAATATGGCATTCAGCTTCTGCCAATTCATTTTGCTGACAGAGTGAGTCTTTTCACAGTGAGAACTCAAACAAAGTTTTATTCTATATCCACTGAAGTAGAGGGCATTTTTATTCTGAGCATTTGTTATATAAAGTGAAATCAGCTAAGCCTGACACTCAGCCACCTCATTCAGACTGTGACCTGACTTCCCCAGAACTCTATTTTAGCTGCAGTTAACCAAGAGATAATGAGCATGAACAAAGCCCTTTAGTATAGGAGTGCTATCAAATTGTGAATACTTCCACAAATGAGAGAAGGTGAAGAGGTTCTTTTGTCCATAAAAACTTGAAGTTTGTAATCCAGTAGTCGAATGCATCTTTGCACACATGGTGGGTTTGAACCATTAGTGGCTCTACAACCCCAGAGTAGTGAGCTGCGGGAATTTATCTGTGTGAGAGAGAAAATGGTAGGATCCTCCTGCAGTGGCACATGGGTGACCTTTGTGGAGAACTCAGAAGCTGTGCCTCACTGCATGTGTCTACGCCACTGCCCTGAGGTGGCTTTTAAAGCCAGGGAAGTAGTGGAGAATCACTGTTGGTTTGAGAAAACTGAGCAAAGGAGGAAGTGTTATCTGAAGGTGGGAAGGCAGGATATATTGACTGACTGTTTGCCTGGGATCAGTCCAAGAAGTCACAAAATCATCCATGTTGGCAAAGCCCCTCAGGATCACCACGTCCAACCTAGAACCCTACGCTACAAGATTCACCTTAAACCACAGCCCTAAGCACCACATCCAAATGACCCTTAGACACATCCATGGTGGGTGACTCCACCACCTCCCTGGGCAGCTTATTCCGGTCCCTGATCACTCTCTGTGAAAAACTTTTGCCTAATATCCAATCTGAACTTACCCAGCCTCAGCTTGAGGCCATTCCCCCTTGTTTTATCTCAAGTTACCTGTGAGAAGAGACAGGTAAGAAGAGTCCTCATAAAACAGTACCAGATCTCCATTCTATGCAGTAGCCTTTTAAAAGGGTTATTTTTTTCCTTTATTATTTTGTAGTCATTTCTTTTCTACATATGAATTTAGAGCTGTGTTGTTGCAGGAGGTTACTGAGTCTGAGGTATATAAAATCTGTGTTAAAATGGTTTACTTTGGTCAGCTTCACAGCAGGTTACATTCCTTGAATGCTGTGTACAGTATCAGTTGCACCAAATTTGTGCCTTCTGCTTCCCTTTTGGTGCTGCTACCAAATCACTAGTAGAAAATGGTATGGGATAGCAGGGGGAGGAAATCAATACCTTTGATAAAAGGAGGAGGGAGACATCTGCTGTTGTATTGTAAAACTGAAGAAGGATTTTCCCCCTTGTGTTTTAGCAGCACCTCTTGAAATGAAGTTTCCAAATCTCATTACCTTGATCTTGTGGTATTCAAGCCAAAATTGTAACTAGAAAAATCCTATTTAAGCTCATCATACACACTCAACAGCAGTTAAAAAGAGGCATTTTGTGTAACAGAAGAAAGACTTTTCATACTGTTACATTTCTGGAAAGCTGCTTATGTGTGATTTTTTTTTTTTTTTTTTTC